>JAFMSR010000002.1:28508540-29091262 GCA_022818135.1 Saxidomus purpurata | reverse complement strand
ACAGATGAGGAATCAATCTAGCATAGATCTTTCTCATTTTCAAATTACGTTTCAGAATTGCATGAGCTGCTCCTAATGAGATGCCAACCATACTAGCTATTTGCCTAGCGGTGTATATTGCATCTTGTGGTTGTCAGTGTAACAGAGACAGGAAGTTGTTCAAAGATTGAAGTTGATGCCTTTAGACAGAGGTTTCAGGATTGAAGTGCTAGCTACTGATAGACATGTTCAGATCAGAAGTGTTTTAAACAAAGAAAAGAGATTTGCCGGCATACGTCATCAGTTCGATGTGTTGCAGTTGGCCAAGAGTTTAAAGACGAAACTGACTGCAAATGCAAAGTGTAAAGGTGCAGATGAACTACACGACTGGATCAAAGCAATAAACCACTTGTGGTGGTGTGCTAGCAACTGTGACGGAGATGCCGATTGGTTAGAGGAATGCTGGGTATCTGTCTTCAACCACACTATTAATGTTCATGAATTTGAAGGAGACAACATTCGGTCATGTCCACATGAGCCATTAGAACCTGAGGTCTCTCGAAGATGTGGCTTAAATCTGGTTCCAGAGCCCGCAACGGACTGAAAGAGGTGGTAATAGACAAACGACTTCGAAAAGATATTAGACAGCTATATAAGTGATTTTTGTCATACTGGACATTTGGAAGTCTATCATAGTCTAATGACGAAGTACGTTCTAAAACGACAAGAATTTGACTATAATCAAATGTTGACAAGAACTGCTTTGGTGGCCATAGACCACAATATGTCCCAAAACAGGCATCAAAAGATCAACAACAAAGGGGACAAAATGTTCAAGGCGGTGTGTCCTAAAGCAACTTGCCACTGGGTCGTGAAGAAAGCCTTCGAGGAAAAGATTACAAATAGGTAGATGTACTACTAAAAATGGTTGTGGAGCAGAAAGTAACTAAGTTTTTCCCATCAACTTCAGTGAAAAAAGGAAGAATATAGCTCCACGTCCAGCAGCTATGAAATCCGGCTCCGCGCTTATAAAAGTTTCTCGAGCACAATCTCATTCTCAGCACGAAATCATGCTCAAGTAATATGAAGTTAAGTCAAGTTATATGTATTTACAAAGTCCAGTTTGATATAAAGATACATAAGCTGAAGAACAGAGTTTCTTATCATTGGTATGGGGGACGGCTTTGTAAAAAGATATAACTTGAATTTACTTCATTTTACTTGAGCATGGTTTCGTGCCTAGTATGAGATCGTGCTCAAGAAACCTTTATAAGCACGGGACCTGATCTAATCACAAATCTCAAGTCAAGAGTCAAATGCATAACAGAAATAGTCAATACACATGCATGTATTTATGCCAAAAGCTTTTCACAAAATCATTTACTATGTTCTTGTCAATATTTCCTATTGAGAAAACCTATTGGTAAATTAGACTTATCTGCATTGGAAAAGTGATACCGGTGTTGAAAGAGAAAGTACAAGAATAAAACGAACAGTGGCAAATCAAAGCTGATATTTAGCCAGTTTCATGAAGGACAATACATTTAGGCCAAATGTCTGTTTAAGTTTGGCTGATTCTTTTACTTTCGTGTCAGTTCTCATGCAAAACAGCATCAAGTCTCGATTTAAATTTCATCGGGTTAGAAATGACCCATTCGACTGAAATTTGCAGTATAAATTTAGCACTTGATCCCGTAATAATATATGCAACAAGAATAACAACCCTTTCCACGCCAGTAAATGTCAAAGATACACTTCTAAGCGTGATTGGACTGAAATTACAGAGACTTAAACTTACACCTTGTTTGGTTGCTTTCTTCCGCCATCTTGGTTGACTGTACCGGTCTACGCGCGTTCACGAGTGTACTCGCGAATTTCCATATTTGCTTTGATAGTCCAGGGGAGAATAATACTTTTCTCATTAAGTTAAGCACAAAAGGATAATGGCCCGTGTTTGCAAAATAATATACGCTGTTTGCATATCGGCATAACGGTCATTATATGATATGAAAGAAAGTTAGAACCTTCTCGGGAATGACAAGACAACAGTTTACTTGTCCGTCCCAGAAAAGTTTTTCAAAGACATGTGAATTGCCGGTTGTATATAACTGAGAAGCTGATGTGGGTGTTACATCGAAAAAAGAGACAAAACTAGCCCAAGCCTCATTTGCAAACTTCGCCTATTACATGTAAATGTTCTGCATTTTGCAAATAATTTACATGTCTGAGAGATACGGGACACAAAATCAAGCAAGATGGTTTTTGCTATGTTTTTAACTCTTATTCCAATGCGCGTAAGTACATTACATGTAAGTATACTATACAAAAGAAACTTCCGCTAAGAATGCTTGAACATACCTGAATGAAAACCAAACGGGGACTCAATGTTATATATGAGTTAAAGGGACATGCCCTATAACTGATGACGGCTAAATAACCTCAAAAATATAATCTTTGGAAGTATTATAACTTAACCTAAATGTTTCGCTATGCGTTCCAAGTCATTATTGATAAAATCAGCGGTTTAAAATATACTGCATTACCGTAAACCATTCAATAATTTAAGTAGAGTTGTTGTTGTACAATTAATAGAACGATGCGATTTATTACAGATAGCCTCTATATTGATTAATTGTGGTGAAATGAGGTATTTTTCGCCTTAAGTTCCTATTTGAAATTGTACTTATTTATCATTTTACGTTCATTGAACACATAATCTATGTTTCGAGAATATAATCTGCTAGATATAAGGAGTGCCTCTTTAAAGAGTGTTCCATGATGCATCGTTTGGTAAAAGAATGGTCAAAGGTAAACAGATTTTTTTTTTTTAAACAACGTGAGGTAAGGGTATTGTCTATTTAAGAGGTGAGGAAATCGTGCTCAGTCAATATAATGAATAGGACACAATTGTTTTCGGATACAAATACATTTACATGGTAAATATGTAACATTTTGAAAAAATGCGAAACAAAATAAGAAATGTTTTCCAAGTTCGCTTGAATATAGCTGGATGAAAACAAATCGGGGTAATCATTGTTGTATATGTGTTCCATGATGCATCGTTTGAGGCAAAATGATAGCCAAGGCAAACAGAAATTTTGACCAAGTGAGGTAGGAGTTAAAAACAAATATGACACTTATGACACTGACATTTATTACATAAACAAGAGCTGCCCCTCACGAGTGACTAATGCCCCCGAAAGAGGTGTCTCACAGTCTTTGTCCTCTCCATGTGCTCAATAATTGTGGCATGTAATTCTAAAGCTGCTCGCTCTCAGATTTTGGTAAAAAAATTTAGTTCTTCAAACTGTATGTAAGTAACGCATTTTAAAACATTTAGTCATATAAAAAGGCTTCAGTATAAATTCATGCCACGTATATCTTTAAATTAAAAAAAATAACTACCAAATCCAAATGCGCTGCAAACGCTTTTGAAATTCTCAATATAAACATATAGTGTAGCGGTGCCGTGTAACCGACATATTCAATCGATTTCTGCAAATTCCTACCTAGATGTTTGCTTCGCCAGGGTGAGCTTTTCTGATATTATGTATAATTATGTCAATTTAAACAAGAGCCATGTGACACATGGTTAATCCCCCCGCCAGGAAGAAGTTACCTGAAGGTTGTACTTTCGTTCATTTTACTTAGTGAGATGAAATCCTTAACAAGAGGGCCATGATGGCCCTGTATCGCTCACCTGTCTACCATTGGCAAAAATAAAAAGGATATTGATAGCAGAAAGGATCAATTTTTACCTTTGGCTCATGATATCCTCTTAATAAGCCTATGTAAAATCAAAAGACCCCCCCCCCCAGGCAGGGTTAATTTTGACCCTGAGGTCAGGATTTGAACAATCTTGGTAGAGAGTCAATTATTGCCACATGCTGAATATCTAAGCTCTAGGCCTCATTATTTTGCTGTCTGATCATGATCTGCACTGTTGGCTATTCATTTTTTTGCTGTCTGATCATGATCTGCACTGTAAGCTATTCATTGTATGTTGGCTGGTCATGATCTGCACTGTCAGCTTTTTATTTTTTGCTGTCTGATCATGATCTGCACTGTTTGCTATGCATTATTTAGCTGTCTGATCATGATCTGCACTTTCATAACTTAGCTGTCTGATCATGATCTGCACTTTCTGACAAATTTCAAGGATATCTGGGCTGAAAATGTAACATCTTGAGTGTTAACAAGGTTTTTCCATATTTGGGCTGTGACCTAGTTTTTGACCCCAGATGACCCATATTCGAATCTGGGCTAGAAATCAACTTAACAACCTTTCTGACAAATTTCCAGGATATTTGGGCTGAAAATGTTACCTCTAGAGTGTTAACAAGGTTTTTTTCCATATTTGGGCTGTGTGACCTAGTTTTTGACCCCAGGTGACCCATATTAAAACTTGAGCTAGAAATCATAGAAACAACCTTTCTGACAAATTGCCAGGATATTTGGACTGAAACAGTAGCCTCTAGAGCCTTAACAAGATTTTTCTATTTTTGGGCTCTGTGACCTAGTTTTTGACCCCAGATGACCCATATTCGAACTCGTCCGAGTAATTACTGGGACAAACATCCTGACCAAGTTTCGTGACAATTGAGGAAAAAATGTGACCACTAGAGCGTTAACGAACTAAATGTGGACGGACGACGGACATTCATCGATCCTAATAGCTCACCCTGAGCCAGCTCAGGTGAGCTAAAAAGCCGTATAGTTATGGCCATGCTGAGTACAGTTTTCAAGTAAGTGGAAAAAGAATAAGGCAATGAAGAGAAGGTTTGCAAAATTATATTAATGTTCATTATCAGTATAGGTATGATATTTTTCTATTTGACTAAAAGTAGGCAAGGTAGAGTTATTGTTCTTGCACACTGCACTTCCTACCAATGTGCTATGTCAGTGTATTAAGTTTGAAGAAAATCCCTCAAGTACTTTTGGAGTTATGCTCCGGAATTTTTTTTTCAAGTAAACCTGATAAAGGGGAATAACTCTAAAAGTAGGCAAGGTAGAGTTATTGTTCTTACACACTGCACTTCCTACCAATGTGCTATATCAGTGTATTAAGTTTGAAGTAAATCCCTCAAGTACTTTTGGAGTTATGCTTCGGACAAGTAAATCTGATAAAGGGGAATAACTCTAAAAGTAGGCAAGGTAGAGTTATTGTTCTTGCACACTGCACTTCCTACCAATGTGCTATGTCAGTGTATTAAGTTTGAAGAAAATCCCTCAAGTACTTTTGGAGTTATGCTTCGGACAAGTAAATCTGATAAAGGGGAATAACTCTTAAAGTAGGCAAGGTAGAGTTATTGTTCTTGCACACTGCACTTCCTCCCAATGTGCTATGTCAGTGTATTAAGTTTGAAGTAAATCCCTCAAGTACTTTTAGAGTTATGCTCTGGACAAAACTTTTAAAGTAAATCTGATAAAGGGGAATAACTCTAAAAGTAGGCAAGGTAGAGTTATTGTTCTTGCACACTGCACTTCCTACCAATGAGCTATGTCAGTGTATTAAGTTTGAAGAAAATCCCTCAGGTACTTTTGAAGTTATGCTCTGGACAAAGTTTTTCAAGTAAATCTGATAAAAGGGGAATAACTCTAAAAGTAGGCAAGGTAGAGTTATTGTTCTTACACACTGCACTTCCTCCCAATGTGCTCTGTCAGTGTATGAAGTTTGAAGAAAATCGCTCAAGTACTTTTGGAGTTATGCTCCGGACAAAATTGGGACGGACGCACGGACGGACGGACGAAGACCATTTCTAATATCCCCTTCGCCTCCGGCGGGGGGATAAAAAAAAATGTCAACGGTAACTGAGAGTGAGCTGCTTTAAAATCCATGCGACACATCGGCTTGATGTGCTAGACATTTGTGCCAAGTTATTTTTAAATCAATCAATGCATGACAAAGTTACCGTCCGGGCACGAATGTGTGCATATATACAGGATTCCATTACCTTCAAACTCTGAGTGTGACCTTGACCTTTGAGGTAGGGACGTGGGTTTAACACGCGACACGTTTTTGGTACGTGGCATTCCCTGTTTGATATTATTTTTGTATTTTTTGTTGTTTTGATGTGCTCGACATTTGTGCCAAGTTATTTTAAAATTTTTCAATGCATAACAAAGTTATTGTACGGACACGAATGTGTGCATATATACAGGATTCCATTACCTTCAAACTCTAAGTGTGACCTTGACCTTTGAGGAAGGGACGTAGGTTTTTCACGCGACACGTTGTCTTGATGTGCTAGACATTTGTGCCAAATTATTTTAAAATCATCCAATGCATGACAAAGTTATAGTGCGGACACTAATGTGTGCATATATAGAGGATTCCATTAACTTCAAATTCTAAGTGTGACCTTGACCATTAAGGCAGGGACGTGGGTCTTTTGTGCCAAGCTATTTAAAAATCCTTCAATGCATGACAAAGTTACAGACCAGACACGTGTGCATAAATGCATATATAGAGGAATCCATTACCTTCAAACTCTAAGTGTAACCTTGACCTTTGAGGTAGAGTTATGGGTCTTGCACGCGACACGTCGTCTTGATGTGCTAGACATTTGTGCCAAGTCATTTTAAAGTCCTCAATTCATGACAAAGTTACAGTCCGGACACGAATGTATGCATTTATAGAGGATTCCAGTGTGACCTTGACCTTTGAGGTAGGGACGTGGGTTTAGCACGCGACACGTCGTCTTGATGTGCTAGACATTTGTGCCAAGTTATTTTAAAATTCTTCCATGCATGACCAAGTTATAGTACGGACACAAATGTGTGCATATATAGAGGATTCCGTTAACTTCAAACTCCAAGGGTGACCTTGACCTTTGAGGTAGGGACGTGGGTCTTCCACGCGACACGTCGTCTTGATGTGCTCGATATTTGTGCCAAGTTATTTTAAAATCATCCAATGCATGACAAAGTTACATCCCGGACACGAATTTGTAAGTGGGGACGCACAGACGGACGGAGTCCGTACTTACCAGACGGACTTTGTGAGGTTGTCCCTTTGATCTTTTTTAACTCAACAGTACAATTATTAAACCCCACAATACCATTTTTAAAAGTTCTACTCAAACCCTAACCCCGTAATGTCTACTGGGCATGTACGGACAGACGGTCAGTGCGATTTTAATATGTCACCCTTCGGGGGCATAAAAAGTAAACGCTAGACTCAACAACAGAAGTGAAAACCTAGGTAGCAATTTGAGAAAATCTGTTGGAAATGTTGGTGAGCTTGGTTTTACGGCACCGCTGCACTATATGTTTATATTGGGATTTCAATAGTTTTGTAACGCTATATAATTTGTTAACGTATTATGTCAAAACTACAGCAATCCATTACACGAATTTATACTGAAACCTTTTGATTTGATGATTTGTTCAAAGATATGTTAAAGTTCAGACAGTGCCAACAAAATCCGAGAGCGAGCAACTTAAAAGCAAAATCCTGTGTCAATAAATTGTCTAGCTCATGTAGCTGTATGACCGAAATGCAATCAATACTGAAAAGCTCATTTAAATCTATATTCAAATTCATATTTGTTACACAATTTTCAAACAGCAAGCATTTACTAGATATAGGATTGAATTTAAAGCTGCTCGCTCTCAGTTACTGTTGAAAAAAAAGTTTTTTTTTTAAAATAGACAAACTGATACATAAATATAAAACTAAAGGCTATAATCAAAATACAAGAGGGCCAAGATGGCCCTATATCGCTCACCTTGGTACAAGTCCACTTGCCTGGTGGAAGATCACTAGATAATGTTATATACCAAAAAGGTTAAAACATACAAATTTTCCGCAGAGATGTAGAGGGTACCGTTCTATTAACAAGTGCAATGCTAAGAGGTGCGGTTGTTGCAATCATTTATCGCACAGGTCTACAATTACCTCAAATGTTAAAGCAGAACTTTTAATGTGGTACTTAACTCTGACGTTGATTGAAATGCGTCCCACATGATTTATGTACTGACTTGAAACGCACCCAATTGTGGTATTCAGTATGTTGGGCAAACTGGGCGATCTTTAAAAATTCGTTTCCGCGAGCATTCTTACAAAATGCGAAGTCGGAAGAAGTTCACTACATTTTTATATCAACACTTTCGTAAATCTGGCCATACAATTGATCAGGTAACCATTCAGCCAGTAGAGCAAATCGTCTATGATATAAATTGTACATCTAGTTTTAAAATCAAAGCCAGACATTTAGCAGAATTCAAATGGATTAAAAATTTACAGTCACCGTTTCCGTTGGGCTTAAATGATAATATTTATCAAGAAGGTAATATCTCTAAAAACCCTGATATCGATATATTTTCAATTTTAAATATTAGGAAACGTAAATCTAGGTCTCATGGAATTAGACGCAATGGTAATATTAAGCGCAAATCAAAAGTCAATATTTCTGTTGCAGACCTCGATATAATTCTTTCAAACTCTGGTAGACATTCAATGCTTTCTCGTCTCACATCTTTATCTATTCAGTCTCTTAAAAAACTAGACGAGGAAGCGGACCAGTACGTTATTCAAACAGATCCGTTTTACACTGTGTCATATCTTATCCAACATTACACACAACACGTTCTCCGTCCACATATTGACACTCAATCTGATCATGATAGACATTTTCTTAAAATTCATTTCATTAATAAAGGTATTGACTTCATCGATATACCCAGTATATTTCGTGATAGACGTGTCATTGATTCTGTGCCTAAGTATTTCCGAAACTCCGAAGTTCCTATTATCTGTTATAAATATAAAACACCTGTTAGAAATGTTATATTCAATTACAATAAAATTGTTTCCGACCTAGATGTTCAAACAAATACCCCTTCTTACTGCGAATGTAAAAACTCGAAATTTTGCTATTCAGATGCCGGTCATGTCATCACTGGTAATTTTGATATTATTAAAGACAAGCGTATTCGTAATTTATTCTTTAAAGGACCAAAATACAGAATTCCTTCTACTATTGATTTTCATGCTTGTCGTGGTCATATTGCGGAATCCATCGAAACTTTTTGTGTTAAATGGTGTCGTCGTGAGAATGCTGATCCAAATGCATTAACGTCTTGGAAACGAAGTATTTTTAACATTGTCGATTCTCGTATAAAATTTTACCAAACAAATGAACACCTACTTCCATCAAAACCCAAGTTTACTTTAAGACATCTGAAAAAGGAAATCCAAGAATTTCATTCTAAGTATGTCTTAGTTCCAGCAGACAAGGCGGCCAACAATATTATCATCATTTGACGCCTACATTATATTAATGTTTTACAAAACGAACTAAATAGCACTAAAGCTTATATATTGAGTCCTTCCGTTGAACAAAATGTGGTCACTGATCACATCAGTGAAGTTTCTAATTTGAAAGTTCGTATAGATGATCAACATATTAAACTTCCTACTATGTACTGGATTCCTAAATTACATAAACAACCTTATAAAGCTCGTTTCATCGCTAATTCAAGCTCTTGTACCACTACAAATATTTCAAAACTATTAACATCTTGCCTAACTGCTATAAAAGCCCACGTGAAAAGATATTGTGATAAAGTATACGAAAACTCTGGTAAACATTTATTTTGGTCGATCAAAAATTCTGGCGAAATCCTGGATAAGATTAAAGTTAATAATTACAAAGTAACTTCAGTCAGTACATACGATTTTTCTACACTGTATACCACTTTACCACATAATTTGATAAATGACAAGCTAACTGCCCTAATTCAAAAGACTTTTGCCAGGGAGAATGTTACATTTCTCGCCTGCAATTTCGATAAAGCTTTTTTTACTAGCTGTATTGTTAAACATTATACTATGTGGACCTGTGACGAAGTTTGTAAAGCCCTTTCCTTTTTATTGAACAACATTTATATAAGGTTTGGGAATGCAGTTTTCAGACAAGTAATCGGTATTCCCATGGGAACAAATTGTGCACCCCTTGTCGCAGATTTGTTTTTATATTGTTATGAAAGAGACTTTATGTTGAGTCTTTCTCCAGACACGCAGGCAGACATTATCACTGCTTTTAATAATACATCACGCTATCTGGATGATATTCTTAATATGGATAACCCGTTTTTTGGTCAATTGGTGGACACTATTTATCCCCGGGAACTCCAGTTAATTAAAACTAACAATTTGGATACTGGTGCTTCATTTTTAGATTTACATCTCTCTATTTATAACAATATTATACATACCAAAATTTATGACAAGAGGGATGATTTTAATTTTAGTATTGTAAATTTCCCCCATTTGGATGGGGATGTACCTCATGCTACATCTTATGGGGTATACATTTCTCAGTTAATTCGGTTTGCCAGAGCGTGTAGTTATGTTGAGGATTTCAATGAACGTAATCAATATATTACAAATAAACTTCTTCAACAGGGCTACCGTTATTACAAATTGCGTAAATATTTTGCTAAATTTTACTATCGTAATTCTGATTTGGTTTTGAAATTCAATAGTAATCTAAAGACTCTTCTGCGAGAAGGTATTTCAAAACCCGATTTTTATGGGGATGTGGTTTACAAACTTCGTAAGATTTTGGGTCATGGCAATTTTCCAACTGTATTTGCTAAAATTATAAAACGTTTTGTTAAAAGAGGTTACGACCCAACTGTTTTGAGACACACCGCATGTTTGGTGTTCAACCCGTTTACAGTTGGACGCTACGCTTCCCTCTTTGATTGTGTCTGACGGAAGAGGGGGAGGACTCTGTGATGGGCAGTTTTTAAATCCCACTGGGACGAAACTGTTTTGATTTCTGTCCTCTGGCCTGTTTCGTCGGCCCCTTAAGGGTGTTTCTCTTGGTGCTCTGCCTTCTGCAAAGGCATTGAGTACATACGTTTTTTGGTTCTCAAGGTTTGCTTTTTATATATTTATACACGAGCATTTTTGTGTTTTACATACCATGCCTTTTGTTTCCATTGCGTGTGTTAGAGATTCACCTAGCAGGGATTACTTTTATTTACACTGTCCTGTGACTTTGGAACATGGTGGGGGTAAGAGTGAGGTTGGGTGCGCACCATAAACCGGTTTAAGCTCCCCAGTGGTGTTTTTGCCACTGACCGTTCCAAGGCGGTGCCCCACTGTGTTCCTTTAATTGTTCGTTTTGTCCTCGTGTGTTTGCTTTGTGTGCTAGTGTGTGTTATGTGTGTGTGTGTGTGTGGTTGTGTGTCGTGTGTGTGTGCGTGTGTGTGTGTGTTGGTGGTGTGCACTTCTGGGTGCTGTGGGGTTCGTTTTGGGGAGGCTGCGTTTTTGGTACGTGGCATTCCCTGTTTGATATTATTTTTTTTTTTTTTTCCTATATACGCCTTTGTAAAACAAGTGACCCCCCGGGCAAGGTCAATTTTGACCCCAGGGGCATAATTTGAACAAACTTTGAAGAGGTCTACTAGGCAATGCTACATGCCAAATATCTAAGCTCTAGGCCTTGTGGTTTCAGAGAAAAAGATTTTTAAAATTTTTCCTATATAAGCCTATGTTAAACTAAGTGAGCCCCGGTGCGGGGTCAATTTTGACCCAGGGGTAATAATTTGAACAATCTTGGTAGAAGTCCACTAGCAAATGCTACATGCCAATTATCTAAGCTCTAGGCCTTGTGGTTTCAGAGAAGAAGATTTTTGAAGTTTTTCCTATATATGTCTATGCAATTCTAAGTGGCCCCCGTGCGGGGTCAATTTTGATCCGGGGGTCATAATTTGAACAATCTTGGTAGAGGTCCACTAGACAATGCTACATGCTAAATATCTAAGCTCTAGGCCTTGTGGTTTCAGAGAAGATTTTTAAAGTTTTTTCCTATCTAAGCCTATGCAAAGTAAGTGACCACCCCCGCGGGGTCAATTTTGACCCGGTGGTCATAATTTGAACAATCTTGGTAGAGGTCCACTAGACAATGCTACATGCCAAATATTTTAGCTCTAGGCCTTGTGGTTTCAGAAGAGATTTTTAAAGTTTTTCCTATATATGCCTATGCAAAAACTGAGGGCCCACCCGCGCGGGGTCAATTTTGACCCGGGGGTCATAATTTGAACAATCTTGGTAGAGGTCCACTAGCCAATGCTACATGCCATATATCTAAGCTCTAGGCCTTGTGGTTTCAGAGGAGCAGATTTTTTCTATTTGTTGCCATAGCAACCAGAGTTCTGCATGGAATGGAATTCTTTGAACAATTTTGGTAGAGCTTCATGCAAGGAACATTCCTGCATAGTTTTATCAACATTGGCCTAGAGGTTTCAGAGGAGATGTCATTTGAATCAAAATGTTGACGGACGACGGACAATCATCGACCAGAAAAGCTCACCCTGGCGTGAATAAAAAAATAAGGAAAAATCTAGGTAGGAATTTGCAGGAATCGATTGAAAATGTCGGTTACACGGCACCGCTACACTATATGCTTATATTGAAATTTTGAATTTGGTAGCGTATTATTTGAAATTTAGAGACAATACGTGACAGGAATTTATACTGGATACTTTTTATATGACTTTATGTTCTAAAATACGTTATTTACATAGTTTGAAGAAATTATTTGTTTTACCAAAATCTGAGAGCGAGCAGCTTTAAATAAGTAAACCGACTATCAAAGCACGAATTGTTTTAGTTTAATACTATTTTATTGTTCTATGTACATGTATCCGTATAACATTTGGATAGAAACAATTGAAATATATTTGACAAATGTATTGGGCCACGAGTAATAGCAACATCAATAAACGGACCTCTCCTCACGAATTGTTCTTGAAATTTCACGTGGTCTAAGTCGGATACAAACTCTCGTGGTGTTGTATATTGGCCGGTTGTTAAGGGTGATTTACACCACAGATGCTTGGGGTCTGGACCTCACCCCCTTAGGCCTGACCCTCGGGCCTGCTCACTGCAGTATCTTTAAGTACATCCTACAACTGCGTGTAACTTGCTAACCAATTAAAAGATGCAATTCCTTATTCTACTTACCTACTGATCTCATGTTTATGGTGACAATGTATATAGATTTGTATATAAATACAAGATTTGAAACAAATCGATTTCCTCTATCACATCTCACCTATACTGTTTATGCCATTTTCTGCTTTAACATTTACCGCTATAGCCATTCACACAAGACAAAATCCCCGCTGTAAACGCAATGTACCCCGCGCACGCTATTTTATATACTGCGATGCGGGAAACCTGTTTTTATAACTTCATGTATACACTAAACCTGATTTGTGCAGAAGTGACAGAAGTGTTTTTCCTCGAAATTCTTTTAATTCAACCGAATTCGATGCAGTTTGGGGTGGGATTTTATTCAGAAAAGTGTTTTGCATTGAAAAAACCGGTTAGTTATTCCTTACTTTCACACATGCCTTAAATATGCGATTGCAGTTTTCAGTTGTTTCAAATCTTGTATTTATATATGTTCCGTACAACATGGGACAAGAATAGATTGGGTCGCGAGTCCATACCGGACATTTCCGAATTAAGACGAAGACGAACACGGAGATCGGAAGAAAGGTTATAACGAGGGGTCGTTTCAAAATAATTTATACTTGTAAATATATAACAACAGGGGCGTATCATGTCTGTAAAATATTTATTAGTTAATACCTATACTATTAGTCCAATTCTTTTGCGTCGACAAACAAGCCCAGCACATATACGAACAATCCGTGGTAATGCTGACCTTCGCTGTCTCCATACAGGTGACACTGCCCTATAACACTTCAATTCATCAATAGCCTGCTCGACACATACAATATACTGTTTTATATAACGATTCAGTTTCTGACAATGTCGCCGCTGACGTCCTTGTTTACGTCTTAGTTACGTGCTGGAATAAGGCGTCATGACGGGATGCCCGTTTGGATATATCTTATAAATCCCGAAGAGAAAACAGTGCTCGGGAAATGGCAAGTCAAATCCGATTTGATGCATTAACCGGAATTGTTGTGCGTCATTCTGGTGACATAAAGACCCACATTCAATGTACCTAATTAATCCAGAGTTATCTACGATGACTTGTGAATGAATCGCATGGTATTGTCTATAACCTGAATAGTACAGCTGCTGTGGTTCTGTAGATGGTTTGTATTTTTCAAAAGAAGTACCTTTTATTGCACCTCTTGCAGCTGGACTATCAAATTTTCATCGAAGCAAAATCACATAACTGGAGCGACTCGAGTTAGATATGCTTTACCTAAATATATGACAATCAGGAGGCACCAAACCAGCCTTCAGAAAGCCAATGTACATGATACTATGCTAAAGCTATCTAGACGAAAAAAAAAAAAAAAAAAAAAAAAAAAAACTGGAGATGCCACGTGCCAGCTGCCCAACTATCGAGCGATTATGATGCACACCACCAACAGTACATGCCCACAACTGCACACGCACAACATGTACACCATATAGCAGTACCAACAAACCTGCCGGCAAGGCAGACAGTTGTGCAAGGCAGCACAGTGGTTCCGCAGCCAGCAGTACCTCAGTCAAGTTGCAACTGGGACTAGCCAGGTGGCACCCAACCTAACCTTAGCCCTACCAGTGCCGAACAGGCAACGACAGGAGAATAAAAGTATCCACTGTAGCCGCGTTAATTCGTAATGGAATCAAAATGGACTATCAAAAATTCAAAATGCTCGTGTATAAACAAAATTCCAAAGCTTGAGAACTTCGACAATGCCTGAGAAGGTGTACCAAGAGACCCTCGGACTCGAGTTAGATATGCTTTAACTAAATATATTAAAACTGAAGGCGTTTATTTTTCCCCACAGAGTCCTCTCTCAGCATTCAGCACAAAAAATAAAGCATACTGATACTATCTATAAACGGGTTGAACACCAAACATGCGGTGTGTTAAAAATATATTGAGACGTAACCTCTTTTACTAAGTTTTATAATTTTACCCTAATTCCGACCTCTGTATTCGTCTTCGTCTTAATTCGGAAATGTCCAACACATGCATCTGTGATTTAAACCTCAACCACTCCTCGAGAAAGTTGAGAATGACCTTTGACTATGAATACCAATTTGCCATTGTGACATCAACGTATTTCACGAAATTCACGAAGCAAAATTTCCTATACACAGGCTTAGGAAATATGTACATCAGTTTAATGAGAAAAATCTGCCCGTGCAAGTTATATGGAAAATCGAACGCCTAAGAAGGTAAGATATACCTATTTTTGTTGAGATTGATTTTGAAATATATATTCTGTATGTGTTTTTTTGAAAATTTCATTTTGTTTTCTTCAAAATTTGTTGTGAACCGCTTGCAAACTCCACTATGGAACCATCGCGGAAAGTGGTATTGAAAATTGAAGCAAAAAGACCCCTCCTTTGGCAATGAATTCAAAATTTAAAATATGAACGTAATAATCGGTAATGTGGGGTCTTGTTTATAGAAAAAAACGTTAAACAGCAATCGCCTGATATTGCTTGATCGGACTTAAAACTGCTCGCTCTCAGTTACCGTTGAAAAAAAAATATTTTTCAAAAACATTGACATTTTTATTCATAAATATAAAACTAAAGGCTAGAATAAAAAAATAAGCAAAAATCTAGGAAGGAAATTGCAGAAATCGATTGAAAAGGTCGGTTACACGGCACCGCTACACTATATGTTTATATTGAAATTTCCAATGCGTTTGCAACGCTTTTGAATTTGGTAGCGTATTTTACGAAATTTAGAGATGTACGTGACATGAATTTATACTGGAGCCTTTTTATATCACCACATGTTCTAAAATACGTTATTTACATACAGTTTGAAGAACTTTATTTTTTTACCAAAATCTGAGAGCGAGCAACTTTAACCATAAAGTTTCAGCTATGCATTCCAGTCAGTATCGATAAAATCAGCGGTTTAAAATATACTGCAGTACCGTTAACCATTCAGTAGTCCATGTAGAGTTGTTGTACAATTAATAGGTGGATGCGATTTATTACAGAAAGCCTCTATATTGATTAATTATGGGAAAAATAAGACATTTTTCGCCATAAGTTCTTCTTTGACATTGTATATATTTATCATTTTACGTTCATTGAACATATACTCTTATGTTTCGAGAATATAATCTGCTAGATATAGGAAGTGCCCCTTTAATCATCATGCATATATACAATGCGCAACTAATTTAGAAAATTGCCTTTTACATATGCAACAAAAAATTACCATCTGTAAAACGACGATATCTCAACAGACCACGAAATTTCGCACGGAAGGACCAATTACGTTGATAACGAAGGCAAATAAATATCTGTGTCGTAAGCATCCTTTTGTTTTCAAAAAATGTGTACAGGGTATACCCAAATGTAACTCATATGTGTAATTGCTAAATTCAGTTTACCTGTAGCATGCTATAAAATTTTTGGACTGATTAAATATTATCAAAATGTGTTTACCTCTTTTTAGGATCGCATTTCGTACGTAGTACGTCGTACGTACGTCAACCATTTCCTTCAAACGACATCTCCTCTGAAACCACTGGGCCAATATTGATGAGACTTTGCAGGGATGTTCCTTGCATAAAGCTCTATCAAAGTTGTTCAAAGGATTCCATTCCATGCAGAACTCTGGTTGCTTTGGCAACAAATAGGAAAAACTTTAAAAATCGTCTTCTCTGAAACCAAAAGGCCTAGATCTTAGAGATTTGGCCTGTAGCATTGTCTAGTGGACCTCTACCAAGATTGTTCAAATTATGACCCTGGTGTCAAAATTGACCGCGGGTGGATTGTCACTTAGATTTGCAAAGGCTTTATATAGGAAAGAAAAACTTTAAAAATATTCTTCTCTGAAAACACTAGGCATAGAGCTTAGATATTTGGCATGTAGCAATGTCTAGTGAACCTCTACCAAGATTATTCAAATTATGACCGTGGGGTCAAAATTGACCCCGCGTGGGTTGTCACTTAGTTTTGCATAGGCTTATATAAGAAATTTTTTTTTAAATCTTCTCTGAAACCACAAGGCCTAGAGCTTAGATATTTGGCATGTAGCATTGTCTAGTGAACTTCTACCAAGATTGTTCAAATTATGAACCCCGGATCAAAATTGACTCCGCACGGGGGGACACTTATTTTTACATAGGCTTATATAGGAAAAACTTTAGATCTTCTTCTCTGAAACCACAAGGCCTAGAGATTAGATATTTGGCATGTAGCATTGCCTAGTAGACCTCTTCCAAGTTTATTATGCCCCTGGGGTCAAAATTGACCTTGCCCCGGGGCGAGGCGTGGGGGTTCCCTTGTTTTACATAGGAAAACCTTTTTGGTATATAAAATTGTCTTCTGATCTTCCACCAGGCAAGTGGACTTTTACCAAGGTGAGCGATATAGGGCCATCTTGGCCCTCTTTTGTTAGTGTATTGCATGTGTACACTTTACTACTGTTGCATGCTGATGAAAGTACATAGTACATTTATGCGTTTTACACATTAAAATGATGTACTGTTAAAATGTATATGCCTATAGCACTGGCTCGAGTCCTATAACCGGACACATTTTAAACATATTTTACGATACCTCGGGCAATTTTTGCCCCTCAATCAAGTGTCCGGTTTGATGGTCGTCCGTGTTTGGTTGTCTAGAACCAGTATAGTGAGATGCAAAAAGTCGTGAAAATCGTGCATTTCAGTCCCCGCTACTTCTTGTTTCTAACATTTTTTTTGCAAGTGACACTGTATACTTACTAGCTGCAATAGAGGTAGAAGCAAAAGTAAACAGGGAAGATGGCGTCGAATGTAAGTTCCCTCAATATCATGTCCCCCTTTTAGAAATACCAAATACATTAATACATATACTGCCATGCCATTTTGCCTGCAATAATGGAATTGATACTTTTTCTGAACGTTTTAACGCATGTTCATTGGAGTTGACATTAATTAAAGTAAAAAAGTACTTTTTTAATCCTCAATATTTTCTTAAGGATATATTGTAAGGCCTGTAAGTTCTATCCTGCTAGAAACCACGAAGAATAATTGTTTTACTTACAATATATTAATATTGCAACATTTACAGGTTTCTTGTAACTTGTCTTAATTCTTGTTTTCATCAAATTTCCGTGTTTTAGTATAATTTCAAACCAATTTACAAATTTTCAATGTTCATGATGCTGATGCAGAAGTCGAATAGAATGTTCATGGTCGTTGAACACATGTGCAGCATGTGTTGTAGGTTCACTGGCGTCAACTCAGCAAACGTTGCTAAGTTGAAAGGTTCGTAATAACAACATTAGTTGAGTATCTGCTAAAATATTAACGTCTTTCGAAAGAATTATCTTTTATTAGAATAACCAATCAAAGTGTTTGTGATTATAAGGTATACACTTGAAATTCATGATTAGGCCGTCATGGTTCATTGGATGCTTTCGTATAACAATCTAAACACCCTGTGTTGTTGCAAGTAGTCTCAAAATATAAATTTACGTACAAAAAATTAAAAGTTATATACAATTAAAATTAAATTAAACACTTTCGAACTGGGCAGAACTTTTGTCCTTAAGTATATATAACATACATGTATATATTTTTAATGTGTTGAGGACACATGTATTTGATTTCATTGATTTCCTCCAGTTTTCCAAATAAACCCACACAAAGAGCATGTGCCCAAAAGTCACATCTTCTTTCCTCGCACTAAGCCATATACAGTTCTTTTTCTTTCCAATATGGACTTTCTAACATATTTTACATTTGTCGTCCTCATTCTCACTAACTTCCTCTACAGCCGGAGGATCTGGGTATGCCATAACCGACTCCAGATCAGAATCAACTACATCGGGAGTTCAAATCCCGTTATCTGAATCTAAAACGCACCCTTTTCGACAAGGTACTCATGCTCATCTAATTATTGTTAGGTTGTACTATTTCCACAAATAAGTAAAGGTACATGCATAACAATGGGCCAATTAGCACTAAGTCACTCATTTAATTTCCAATCCTCCATAATTCACGGAGTAGTCCAAATCTAATTTCTCTGCCTTGAAAAATAACGAGAGGTCCATAACACAACACTCGCAACTTTTCTCAGTGCTTGCAAATTAAACAAAACATGCACTTTGAAAGGAGAAGACGTTAAATTGAACTTTTCTTAGCGAACGATGAAAGCCTTTGGCTCAGATGAGGTAAAATGTAAAACTTGGCACATGATATCGTGTAACCCTCCGTTGTATAAGATTCAATGGATCCCTCGTCCCCATCCCTCCAATGCAGTCTCAATTGCAGACCAGTTTTGTTGCTCAGACATGGATCTGAAAGGGTAAAACGTGACTGATTAATAGAGTTTAACAACATTTATGCATGTATGTTCATATATAGTAATGTTTAGGTACAACTTCAACACCATTTACGGAAAAATTTATACTTTCCTAACAAATCTCAATGTGGTGACATCTGTTGTATTATGATTCCATAAAGAACGAGGGAAACGATCTGCCGTCAATATGACGCCATAATGTGCCGCATGACGTTAGATAAATATCCGCGTAGAAAATAAATATTTGTATTCATTCACTTTTTAAATCTCTTGTCATGCTAGAATCGAAATAATATCAGTTTACCATTGTTAATTGTGTCATAAACAATTTTTTGTCGTTCACCTACATAATTAAAAAACAATCAGGTCTACGTCTTTCGTGGTTTATTACTCCGCACCAGAACTGAAAAATCGTTGTTTATTACACAATGAAATCTACTAATTTAAGTGTCTATAATTTTTGCCTGTTTTGGAAACCACGCCAAGTACTCTTATAACAATGGTACATGTATATGTGTACATGTTACTTTCACAGTTGGAAAAAAAGTAGGCACTATAATTGCAGTTTAACGGAGAGGTCATAGTTGCATTAAGGAATCATCAGTAGGTGAAACAGGTTAAAGAACAACTTACACTCTTCTTCAGTCCTTTACACTTGGTTTCCCGCCTTTTTATTGGATCCTCGAGGTTAGCCCTCACCCGTCGACCCCGTGTGGTGAACGCGGGACTTACATGGCTACCCCTTGTAGTTTTTGCCTGGAGTTTTCTTACAGAAATACATGCAATTTTAAATTAATTTAAATTATGTATATTTTAATTTCATATCACTTTGATATCTGCTTTCCGGAACTTTTTTTTTTCATATCAAAGTTGCCGTAAAATACAGCCTCATATGTCTTATTTTGTAAAAAGTTTACAAGATAACATAACTTTTATTTAGAGTCAGCAAGGCAACAAACATATTATAAGCTGTTGATGAGTTTTTGAACCGACTACAACTAGCAAATGAGTAGGTATCTCTGAATGTTTTGAATGTTTCATAATTTGATCACAAGTTCATAATATTCGATCAAAGGAACATGTGTGGAACTTCTGACATCTTATAAGAAAATAAAAAGGGTTGTTTCGAAATAATTATTACTAATTATTAATAAAGTTTCTTAATCTATGTTTTTTACTAAAACACTATTAATACACTCAATTTATGAAAATTTCATTTAGATTAAGACAAAAGATGTTTTAGCGATGAAGACTAAGAATAAATGTACTTACAGACATGATGACTGTTCAGTGCTGATGTCCAGTATGTATACAGTGCCGTACAATACATGTAAAAAATGAACTGCCGCGGAATGATCGAAATGCACGTGTTTATATGCATGATTGCAAATAATCTCTTCAGAAAAAGTTTCTATAAAAAATGAGTAAAACTTTTGTAAATATATCGTCCAAAGCTCTGCGCACATCCCCTGTACCAATTATTGAAAAACAAAAGGATGCTGACAACGAACGGACCTTTGTAGTAAGTAAATATATTTTCGATCCTTCTTCACAAAAATAGAATGTGTGTGAAATTTCGTTGTCAAGACGTCAATATTTCTACAGATACTGTCGTTGTACAGATGGTAATTAACAGTTACATATGTAAATAGGCAACTTTTTTAATTAGCTGCGCATTGTATTAATGCATGATGATGAAATTTCCGTGCATGTATGTTTATTTTACACCAAATTGTACATGATCCAGCTGTTTCATCGGTATCAATGAAGTGCTGGTTTATATTCGGGACAAAATTTTATGATTCTTTTCACGATTTTAGCTGTTTAAGCCCGATCAAGCAATATCAGCGGTCTATAAATTGCGTCAGCCTGTTAAATGACATTCGAATTCATTTTAGATTAACAAGCTAGGGATATGTTAATTTCAAAGGTCGATCGAGTTAGTTTGCTTAACGTAATTTGCCTGGTCCATGGATTCGAATTCCACACTTGGAACGTAAATTTCCGAATGTGTAAATATTTTTCTCTGTCAAATTGATCATAAGTCAATAGCAGGCGGTGAAATTTTGTGTTATAATTATTAAGTGGTGTAATAATTCAAAGATAAGGTCACTTAAACTGACAAAGTTTGATGAAATAGCTTGACCGGGCTATTGAATAAACTTATTCACAGCCTGTTTAGCATATCCTTGACTTTTTAGATTTCTTCTCTACCACTTCCGGTCCCGGAGTTTCCGTGATCACCCCGTGAAAGTAGCGCACAGCTTTTTTTAGTTGGTGGGGTCCCGGAGTTTCCGTGATCACCCCGTGAAAGTAGCGCACAGCTTTTTTTAGTTGGTGGGGTGTATGTTTTTTTTTTACATAAAACATTGTTATCCTAGTTGGGGTGCCATTATCTTGTAGTATACTAACACTAGTGTTTCACATGTCAAGAAAAACTGAAAGTAGTGGATTATAAACGGATACATTTTAAAATATTATCTTGCTTGTTGACGAACAAAGACTGTGTAACAGAACCAGTGGAACATCCTTGAAACAAGTTTTTGCAGTGTTGATGTCACGTCTTGAGTACAGGAGAATGTGTGGTCTACCACCCACAACTTTAACTTTGGGATACCTATTGGGGTTCTTTCTTTCGTGGTTCAAAAGTCGTCCTTTCAGCTTAATACCACGATGACATTCACATCTATCAATCGCGTAGATCCACTTTTTCTTTCTTGGACAGAAACTGAAACATGTACGTGTTTTCCTCTCGCCAATTGTAAAGATAATTGTACCGCTCCCGACCCTCCTCGTCGTAAATAAGCTGATTGTAACAATCGTAAAAAACGTGTTTTCTTTTATATCTTTGTTGAGACCTTTTCTGCCGGCAGAGAGTATTTTTAGATTTCGCCAGGACTGTTGTTGCTGGATTTGTCTTGAAAATTGTTTTGGTTGTTTCTTATAACATACCAGTACGTTTGGACTCGTTCTCCGTTTAAGTGCCTCTTTTTCGTATGAGATACAATATTTGCTGAGTTCTTCCGTTTTCCAGTTCTTCTTTTCCATGCATATCTATCTTTTCTTTCTTTTAATTCATTGTTGTTGTGAGCATGTAGTCAGTACTCATGACTCTATCTCAGGATTTAAGTCAGCACTGGCTGCATCGATGTTGAACTCACAAACCTGATCACACTGATCCTGTTTTAACCCTACTGTTTACTAACCTCTTATTCTGCACAGATAAATAAACATAGTATAATTAAGGGGTTTTAAGTTTTTAAGGTGTAAGATAGGTCATCTTTTTTTGCTCTATCACATTACCAGTGTCCTTGGTGGATCGAGTAGCTGGGAATGCCTGGTAGTTCACTTTTTTAAAACCCCTCACGCATGGCCATAATAGTTCATTATTGACTGTTTGCTATCAACAGAGAAGAAGAAGGTCAAAAATGATTTATGACTTCATCGACTCTTAACTTACGTATATATTTTATTTCTACATCGGTAATTATACTTACGAACAGATGAATGTCCCTAAACATAGCTCCTGGTGAAGTTTTGCAATTTACTTGTATACACTATTATTTGTATCGATAAGCAGTTAGTAGTTCCATATACTACTCGAAAAGTTTCCATTTTTCATTTTCTGTCGGGGATGAATGCATCGATATGGCAGGGAATGTTGAACAGTCGATTAATATCGCTTGTTGTGGCTCTCGATTAGTCATTTTAACAAATCTATGATGATCAATGTCAGATTGGCTTAATGTCCTTAGGTGCGATCTGTCTGAATGATTTGTCCTATTTTTCATCTGATTTTCCAGGATAACTGATAATGCATCATTGTAACAGGACCATTAACCTACTGACAGTCCCCTCTTTAAAGCTTCTGATTACGAGGCCAAACAGTGAAGACTGGGATCAGATTTTGCTATTCCATATAGTCTGATCCGAGTCTACATTGGTCATAACTGCCACAAAGTCGATTTTGTCGCGTCACAACTCAATATTTACTTGAAAAACATACGTTTTGCTATAGGCTAAGTTGCAATCTCCCCTCCGTTGGCGGACTTTGTTCTTCGTCCTGAATGCATACTGTAATTACAGAAGATACCCCATCCCTCTGCTGATTGACGTCCAAGACCATGCATGCCATCATCTTTGGTGATCATGGAAAGAACATCACCATTTTCAATCTCTGTCCCATCGGCTTCTTGGGTGATGTGGGGTTCGTTTTGGGGAGGCTGCGTTTTTGGTACGTGGCATTCCCTGTTTGATATTATTTTTGTTTTTTTGTTTCTATCACTGCCCTTGCTTGGCCCGTCAGAGCCAGTTTATCTGTAGCTAAACACAAACAATAAATTACAATTAAAAATTGCCTGCTCCGAGACTTTGATAAAATATTAAAGATCTTCAAACTGTCTGAAAATAACATACTTTAGAATAAATAGTAAAATAAAAAAGCCTTAGTATAAATTCCTTTGAGGTATATTTGTAAATTGGAAATTATACGCGACCAAATAATAAGGTGTTACCAACGCTTTTGAAAATTCCGATATAACCATAAATGGGAATTGATGGCACCGAAAATATCGGTAATTTCAGTAAAATGTTTCTTACTTTTTTAATATAAAAGATATCTTCATGAAACTTGGGTATTTTGTTTATTTTGGTGTGCTCTATCCATTTATTGTTTGCCTATAACATAGGCCAGTCCTAGATAGGACAGAATAGTTGAAAGGAGCAAACACATGTATTTTTTTTAATATCCTGCCAAGGTGTGAAAAACAATAAAATACAAACTTTTGATAAGCATATTCAGAATAATGACATAATGCAATATTGCTATCAAATTACAGATTGTTCCTATGAAAATATAAAAATTTAATTATAGTTCTTTGACAGTTTCTGCAAATGAAGAAAATGACTAAACAAGTATTTCACAAAGTTTTAGTTTTTTTTTTTACATAAGTTCACATCTATACTGATCCTTAAACAGCACCTTTTATTATTTAGAAGTACACCCTGCTGAATTTTTCAAATGTATTGTTGGTTTCATCATAAATGGCAACAAACCACACACGTCCTGAATTCCGACATTCTGGAATGAATCCACGTTTAAGTACAAAGTTTGTTGAAACTCGCTGAAAATCCTTTCGTGCAGGCCAGGTGAAATAACCAGATTTTCTAGAAATCAGTTAAACAGTCTTCCGTAGTTTTTTCAATAATTCCAAGGTACCACATATCCTGGTATGCTACCGCTAAATACTCATTTACAGCGTAGTTGGTATGATTGATTTCTTGTTCAAAATTAATGTCACCGTCACAATCAACATTTTTAGCTCGACTTTTCTATGAAAAGGGGAGCTATCCTACTCGCCCCGGCGTCGGCGTCGGCGTTGGCGTCACACCTTGGTTAAGTTTTTCGTACCACCCCACTTTATTTCAGAAGTATTAGAGGTATGGCTTTGAAACTTACCATACTTGTTTACCATCATAACCTCCATCTACAGACAAGAGTACATAACTCTGTCAAGGTTTTTGACAGAATTATGGCCCTTTTTACTTAAAAAGTGTATTGAGCTTGGTTAAGTTTTTTGTACCACCTCCTTTTATTTCAAAACCATTGGAGGTATTGCTTTGAAACTAACCATACTTGTTTACCATCACGACCTTCATCAACAGACAAGAGGACATAACTCTGTCAAGGTTTTTGACAGAATTATGCCCCTTTTTTACTTAGAAAATACATTGAATATGGGTAAAATCCACTTATTGCCTTAACCCTTTGAGATATTGCTTTTGAAACTTTTAATGCTATTTCACATCTTACCCCCATCTGTACGCAAGAGAAGGTAACTCTGTCAGGGATTTGTTTTAAAATTAAGGCCTTTTATCGACTTAGAATCTTGGTTAAATTTTTCGTACCAGTCCACTTTTTGACTGAACTGTTTGAGATATTAATTTGAAAGTTGGAATACTTGTTTACCATCAGATCCCAAAACATGGGCAGGAGAAGGTAATTCTGTCAAGGATTTTATTTGAATTTGGCCCTTTTTGACTTAGAAACTCAGTTAAAATTTTCATTCTTGTCCACTTGTTGACTTAACCATTTGAGATATTACTTTGGAAGTTGGGTTTTATGTGCCATCATGAGACCTATCTGTAAGCAACAGAAGATAACTCTGTGAAAATGTTTCTTGATTTGTCTTAGAAATTCCTAGTTAAAGTCTTGTGTGCCCTTAATGTCAAAGTTTTGTTTTATAGGCAAGCACTAAAAAAGTCGAGCGCGCTGTCCTTCTGACAGCTCTTGTTATTTTTCATCTAGATTCCTTTTCTTCCCTTTCTTTTGTTTTTCATGTACTACTTTTTCTCCTTGCAGATGTGTCTCACGAAGAGATTTACCACCCTTACGAGCATTTTTCAATATATACTCAGCAAAAAAAGAAACGTCCCTCCATATTTCAGGAAAGATTTATCGAAAACCAAAAGGGTTACTTTTATGAATCAAAATAGAAAAACAAGTTCATTCATTTCTGTATCAAAACCAATTAATTGCATCTGGCTATCTTGTTAACTTTTCGAGAGATAACCGGTCAAGAGAGGTAGGGGTCAAAATCAAAAATCACAAAAACTCAGAAAGGTGTTATTGAATGTTTAGAGATGGAATTTCAATAAGAAATGTGGCACATCCAGTAAATCTCGTTAGTACCGAGTGTGGCCACCATTTGCATGAATGCATGCAATGATCCTACGCCGCATCGACGTAACGTAACGCAATACCAGTGCGTTGGGCAAATTCCTCCATTCCTGTTGTAACGCCCGTGTAAGTTCGCGAACATTGTCAATCTGATGGTTAGCTCGTGCTTTGCTGCCCAGCTGATCCCATATGTGCTCAATGGGGTTGAGATCCGGGGAAACCGCGGGCCATGGCATGACGTTGACATTATTTTGCTGCAAGAATTGAGTGGTGACCCTGGCTACATGAGGGCGGGCATTGTCCTGCATCAATGTTACACCAGGACCATGCTGACGAATAAATGGTAAGGCATATGCATTTAGCACGTCTGCAACATAACGCTGTGCATTAATGTTGCCCTGTACAACAACCAAATCTGTCTTCCGGTTTCCCATGATCCCACCCCAGACCATTACGCTCCCTCCCCCAAACATGTTCTTCTCAACAATGCAACAATCGGTGAATCTTTCATTTTTACGCCTGTATACCTGTAATCTTCCGTCAGCATGACTAACTGTAAACCGAGATTCATCGGTGAACAAAACTCGGTTCCAGTCAGCCCTTCTCCAGTTCAGATGACGTCGCGCCCATAACAGCCTGGCAGCACGGTGACGTTGGGTCATTATCTGACCAGTGTACGGGCGGCGTGCCCTGATTGGGTAGGCGTCACGACGCGACCGGTTGCGAACGGTCTGCCCTGAGACACCGTATTGCCTAGCAGTGACTGTGGCTGCCAATTGACGTTGACGTAAGTGCGTCAACGTAATGAAACGATCGGCTCTAGCCGTCGTTACACGAGGCCTACCAGGTCGTTGCCGGTCGTGAACAGCCTCAGTCTGCTGGTACCGGGCTGCAAGACGATCAATGTTCTTCCGACAGCACCCGAACCGACGCGCGACTACCCTGGCGGACATCCCACCCGCAAGCATCCCAATTGCCTGATTTCGCTCGTTTTCGGAAAGCCGTGGCATATCGAAAACAGTGAAAAAATAAAGAAAAATTTTTCAGAATAGCCCCTATCGCATGAATGGTACGACATGAACTTAATCAACATATGGATGACATGTATAGCGTGCACGTGCAAAACGTGCAAATGACCGTTCCGGTTACTGGCCGATATGTAAACCGTGCGTATCGGGTAAACTGTACACGATCGTATTCTGAACATCGCCAGGGTTTAAAATACATGTACATTGAACATGTAGCAACTACACAGACAAAGCTTCACCGGCTTTAAAACAGGGACGTTTCTAGTTTTGCTGAGTATAGTTGTCCTTTCAGTGAGGGACATTTCTGTCAGCCACCCAATCCTCTGAGTTATGTTGCGCTTCAACAATTGAATAAAAGAATGATGGTGCATTGACGCATTTGGTCGACGATTTTGGCTACTGTCCAAATCCCCAAAATGATGTTCCCAGCCAAGATTTGTTGCATGAGCATAGCCAGTTCGTCGAATGTCTTCTTTGCTTGGGGCTTAATTAAACTGTACTTCCGGAAGAAAGTAAGTAAGCTGCTTTTCAATGCACATAAGCATAGCACTTGATACTACAACAATAAATTCATATAGCATGTCCTTATTGTCAGGTTCCACAAAAAAACTTTTGTACAAATAGTTTCCTGCTTGCTTCGTCAGAAACACAAAGAACATCCTCAGACACGAAATGTCCTTCAGGGTTCAGAAGTATTTCTGGATTCCTACAACAAGCTTCTTAGTGCACGACATCTGAATTTGTAATGCAAAGTGTGACTGTCAAAGTCTAGTAGATCCAACTACTCCTTTTTTCAGAAAAACTTTCAACAACTAATCAACAATCCCAAATATTGGCAGACTGTCAACGTAATTTATCACTTGTACGCATCCTTGTATGTATATATGACACTTAATTTCCTTTTCAGTCGCACTGAATACAAAATTGAGATATAAATTTGAATCCCTCAGAAAGTTCTTGGCATCAACACTCTTACTCTAAAAGCTTGAGGATCTTATTTTCGAGGTAGTATTCTCATCATGCAGGAAGTTTTCTGCAGGTTTGCTATTACTGTCCAATTGTCTCAAACACACACAGAGCTGATTCCTCAGCAATAGGCTTACATTTCCACTTGATGTTTTGAAGAAAAAATGATTGCCTGCGAACTGCATTACACGATCGTCAGCATTAGCAAAAAATAATTTTTGGTCTTTTTGTTTTCTTTTAAGCAAATTCGACAAACAATATTTTTTTATAATTAAATCTTGATTACAACAACAGACAACATTAAGATATTGTGGATTTAGTGCATTGTAACAATGTGATGAACGCAATTATCAATTCCCGATTTAGAAATTGATAGGGTTTTCGGCTGTAACACTTTACTCAGTAGAGTTTGACATCGTTCACCTTGAAAACACCCGTGTGTCATAATGAAACACATCCGGCTACCTGAGTTTCCTGCGGTTCATTCTCCAGCGGACACATTTTCATAATTGAACCCTAGCCGTTTCAGTACCGCTCATTCCCGTTTCAGTTTACATGTACTAAACGAACAAATTGTGTTTCAGAATTGCACACCATGAGAACACCACCTTTTAAAAATGAACACCCTTGAAACGCATTACAAGTTATAAATTTTGCAGTGTTGATGTTACGTCTGAAGTAAAGGAGAATGTGCGGTCTACCACTGACAACTTCATCCTTTATGTACCAATTGGGATTCTTTCTATCGTGTTTCAAACGTCGTCCTTTCAGCTTTATACCAGGGTGACATTCACAACTATCAACCGCGTAGAGCCACATTTTTCTTTCTCCTACAGAAAACTCGTCTATGGTAAAGATTATTGTACCGCTCCCGGCCCTCCTCGTCATTAATAAGCTAATATATAAAAGAAAACACGTTTCTCTACGATTATATATATTATTTATATATTTGTTTGCAAATGTTCCGTGACCTTTTCTGCCGGCAGAGAGTATTTTTCGATTTGGCCACTACTGTTGTTGCTGGATTTGTCTTTAAAATCGTTTTGTCTGATTTTTTCTCAAGGTGACATCAGCGATTTTCTTGTATTCATCAGTATTTATTTAGCATATCTAGTCAGTGGATCTATATACTACTCGAAAACTTTCCATTTCTCATTTTCTTTCGGAGATGAATCCATCGATGTGGCAGATGATGTTGAGCAGTCTATAAATGTCGTCGCTCGTTGTGGCTCTCGGTCTGTCGTGTTAACAAATACAAAATACAAATATTATTTCTTGTCGGTATGGGGCAATACAATTAGCATTAGCTATGAAAAACTATTGACCGACTATTTAACAACAAGTATAACAAATATAACAAAGTACACAATACATAGAGACAGTGATGATAGCATATGTTTAAAAACATGTCAGAATAAAAAGCACACTTTATTTTAAATCTAAATGCAGAACATTTAGGTTAAAAGTATGGTACACACAAGGTTACAACATAGTGAATGGTGCTAATCTTGACCCAGGCCTAAAGATTTACTAATACTGGATCCAATACCAATCTCAAATTGGCTCAATGTCCTTTGGTGCGATCTGTCTGAATGAATTATTCTATCATCATCTGTTTTTCCAGGAAAACTGGTAATTGCATCATCAAGCTTCTGAATATCTTCCTTTGAAACTCCCATCAGCCAAGCGTCTGGCTCAGGGCGGATGTGATTTCTGCAAATTCGCAAACAGATCCCAAAATTCTTCTTTAATGCAGATATAAGCAATATAGTTTGTTGATGTTTTCTGATTGGATGTGGCTAAAAAGTTATACACGGATCCGTCCTATCTAGTCTGTTTCGATATATCAGCCAGGTTGAAGATTTTAACATCCATCAGCTGAAAACGCCATGTCTGTTTCCTGTCATCATACTGTACAATTCAAAGAAACTGTTGGCAAAGAGTAGCTCCTGGACTTGCTGAGCGTAATGTTTTTCCTTGTCAGCTTTCTTGATTATCACAGCAACATGTTTCTGTACGCGGGAGAACATTTTAAATATTGACACGTATTTACTTTCATAGTCGCTGATGTCTACATAGGCCCCTTTGACTTTTAATTTGCCTTTTTGTTGTTTAACAATCATATTAATTACTCTCTGTTGACCCTTTATGGTACTTTTTTTGCATTTGTCAGGTAGGTAACACGTTCCAGTTCGTTCAGTTTGGTTTGTTTCAACATCATTCTGTGCTGCCGCAAACATTATACCACCAATTATTTGTTTTAAAACATCAAATTGGTATGTCGATTTTTATTTCGACTATTCGAAGAATAAGGGGGCAATTGCAAGAAAAAAGGTAAAATATTTGATGAATGCCTTAAATCTCTAAACCATCAAACATATTTACTTCGAACTAAGCATACTTGTTTCTAAGTGCAATATAGACAACTACAACAAGTCACATAACTTTGTCAACTATATTTGCATACTAATGCCCCTTTTGTGTTTAGATTTTGTCACAAAAACTTAATGTTATGCTATTTCTTCGCCATTTCTCAACATTTCTTCACCAAACTTTGAAATTATTTTGCTTATAATATCAGAATTGTGATGCAGCCAAAATATTTAGGTCAATGTCACTTTTAGCAAAGTTATGCCCCATTATACACTTAAATGTTGTCAAGGCAACTTTTAGATGGCTAAAATGGCTTTCAAATTATATTGCTAATTATGACATGGTGATTTACACCCTCTTCATCTCCCCGACCCCCTCCAACCCCCTCTCTTTTGTCTACCCCCACCCTACCAACCCAGAAAAAAATCTCGAAATAGTTTGACGTATATACTTACATTATAACAAGACATCCCCTCTACCTCCCCCTCCCGTCCACTCAACTCCTACCCCAGAATTTTTTTTCTCGAATTTTTCATATAAGTATGACCTCAATACTTGCTCAATAACATAATACACCTATCAGTAGACTAAACCCCATTTTACTGACACGCCCTCGAATAGTCGAGCGTGCTGTCATGAGATTGTGACTTGTGTTGTTAATGCTAACAATTACTATTAAATTTACTGTTTTAATCTATCATTTTGGAGAAAAATAAATTTTCATCGGAAGCAGTTGATGATCAGCTCTAACTTTTATGACTTCCGTATTAAAACTTTGATATAACTGTAACCTAATTATAAGATTTTACTATCACAACATTGCGACGTTCGTTACTTTTTAAACGTCGTAAAATCAAAAGGCTACTTAATTGTAAATATGTCAGTATCAGTAAATGTATATAAGAAAGAGCTGTTCCTGCAGTTAACAGGGTATTTGGCACACATTAAAACAAATCAAGGCGATTCCTCGACTGTATACAAAGATGCTAAACAAATTATTGTCTTTTGTACATGTTATCTTCATTTTCCTGTGTGAATTTATTGTTTATCTATTTAAGATATTCCAGACAGTGTTGGAAAGCTTCATGAGATTGTTAAGGCCTAGTTATTGAAAGAAATTTCAATCTAGGCTACTCCATAAAACAGTCCAGGTCATGCTACAATCTGTTGAAGAAATCGTCATGAATGCTAGCCATTATTTGAAGATATTATGGACTTTATTGGAATTAAGTACTGTTGAATGTGTTATCCGATTCCGTGCTTCTGTGTGGGTTTTCTCGCTAGCTACGATACTTCTCGCAGATTTGATCATGGAATTTCATAGATATTTTTGTATTAAAAGTTTAAATTTAAAATAAAGTCATAGTTGAACAACAAAGTTATTCTTGTCCTCAAATAGAATTTTGATACACATGGCACATAGTTACTCAATGCAGGTGTTAGCATTGGATGTTAATATACTTTAGATGATTGCACAATGATATATTTGACGAATGCATATGGCGTTATGAAAGATATTCACTCAGTGAGTCTGTCCTGCATGAGGCGATGAAATGTGCGACATATCTCATGTTCAAGAAAGGACTTGGGAATATGATGGGGTCCAGACAAACAGAAAGACAGTCAGTCACTGGACTTGTGTATAATCGAGGAGAAGATAGTTGTTCAACTTAAATATTTTCAAATATCTTCAAAACAAAAATCAAATAGATAGTTTAAATATACTTGTATTTAAAAAGTCAAAAACATATCAAGCAAACGAAAATAATCACAAAATATATTAAAGGTATAAAATTCCAGCATAGTCCGAACTTTTTCAGCATAGGCTTGAACCATAAAACTATCTTCATGGAATATATTTTAGTCTGACTAAGTATACTGCAGTTAAGCTAAGCTTTTCTTTGCTAGGGTTGAGCCTTATTTGCCATCGTGTTAGTGCAGTGTATATGTCACGCTGGAATTGGAGCAATGCGTAATAATGTTCAGACGAGCACTGGTTACACTGAATCAGATCCTTTCAGGAAGATTGAAGATAGTAAATATGTTTACAATGACATGTACATCGGTCATATATTTTCATGCGGACCTCTGCGAAGATTAAACATTAATATCTGGGTAACACATGATTTTAATTGTGTCTACGTTCGAATAAACGTTATTTACCGACGGGACTAAAATTGAGATTCACAGCCAATATTTACTTCGAGTAGTTACTCTAATAATATTTTATTGCATATATTAATTCACACATACATACATCAAACATACAAAGCATACTGAACAATATACAACGGGTCGGGGCAAAAGTTTTAACAACATTATCGAGGGCCCTCCCCAGAAACTCTACACTTCGAGTAGTTATTCCTGAAACACATAATTAGAATGTTCATACACTGTTTTCTGATGCATATAGGTACATCTCCATCTGTCAGACTAATGAAAAAGTACTATGTCTAGTGGATAATGTTACTTCCGTGAACTGACGTCAACGTGAGGCGATTATGAAACATTAGCATCCGGCCACAAGCAAAATAATTAACTAAACTGTTAGAAACATATTTAAAACAAATATTGTATTTTTTATATTATATATATATTAACGATAAGATTCTTTGAACTCGTAAATATGTACCTTCCATACAAATGTATTTAGAAAATGAATAAAACTATCAATTTAGGCAAAACTTTAATAAAGATCACATATGATTTCACCGGGTTTTACTGTACAGTTTATGTGCATAGCACTGAATAAAACTTTTTAAATAATGGTTTAAAAGCGCTATGTTCAAACCTTAACGTCGAAACACTGCGTTACACAACCGGTACCAATTTATGACGTCGCGAAGTGAAAAATGAACATTACCGGTCTTAGTTGCAAATATGAACAACCTTTTAATTAAGTTTGATAATTTGAACTATAATTTTGATAAAATTCACTCTTTTGCTAAAAGTTTTATTTTTTTATACATGAACACTAAAAAGACAAAAAGAGAAAGAAAATTTGCCTAGTACTTGAAAAATATATACATGAACCATTTATCGGATAATTAAAAACACACAACACCAAAAAGATTTTCACATATCCTTTTTCAATATTTCATGGATATTTACTCACACGATTCTAACTGGTGTGTTTCAATTGGAAGTGTACCGGTATAGCCAATAACATTAAAGTTCGCAAAATAGTATTCAGTTATTTCATGGGCTGCAAACTGTCCTGAGACTCGTTCTTCAAAAATTGATATTTCCGTAAATTTTGAACATGTTTTTGTGTGTACCCATAGTAATTGTAAAACTTGTAGAAATTTGAGGCAATAATCCCAACAGGTAATGCAAGGACTAATACCCCAATAACTGCACATGCGCATGCGATTACGTGGCCAGCAGTAGTTTCAGGTGTGTAATCACCATATCCTACTGTTGTGACTGTAATCAATGCCCAGTAAATGGCAATAAATGCATTTGACATTTCCGAATTTTGGGACCATTCTGCCGCAAGCATGAAATATCCGAATATCGTTACAAGGATTCCCAGCAAGAAAATTAGGATTTTGAATTCTTCCATTGAAGCTTTGAATGTTAAACCCATTACCTGGAATGCTGGTGTACGCTTTGTGAAATAAAACAAACGTGCTAGTTTAAACAACTGAACATAAGAAAAGATAAAATACACATTCACAGCGTACACTGAGTCTAGGTATTCCAAATTAATATAAATTGTGAATGTTATCCAGAAAGCCGAATACCCTAAACTCGTGCAAAATCGAATAAAGCAAACCATGTACGCCTTTTTGTTTTCACATACTATAAAACACACTACTAATTCCAGTGTTAGAAGAGTGTGACATATAATCATTATATACACCATAAAGTCTTGAGGCTTCTTGGTCTTAAGAGTCTCTATTGTGTTGTCGCCTTTAAAAGGGCCAGACAGTTTGCTGAATGCATCGATCTCCGACTCAGTAAAATTTTGCTGAAAGGCTGGTACTGTTGCAAGAGCATCTGTAAAGGTACTGGCCACTACCAGAAAGGACATGAATATGCTCCATACCTTAAATTACAAAATATATAAAACGTTTACATTGGACAAAAGCTTATTTCTAAAAAAAGTATTAATCCAAACATGCCAATATTTAGCACCGTTTTGCCGTTTATACCATTTTAACATAAAAAGCTATAAAATTATCTTTACCATAATTTTTATAAATAAGTTCTGACCGTTTTAGTTTGTATTTTGTCACTAAAGGTATACAATTATGTGTACCTTAATTTGTTTAAATAACTTCGGTCCGAAGAGGGATTTTATTTTTTTAAACTCCCAAATTACTGTAAATACTTTAGATGTAGGACAATATTTCCACCAGAATATGTAACATGATATTATGTAAAGATAGCAATATCACTGTCAGGAAATTTTGTTTCTTAGCATTGGAATGCATAATTAACACAAAATATATCACTTCATCAATAAAATACAGCAATCTCGCATTTATCCAAGATTTAGTAGCAAATGAAAGCAAAGATTAAGTCAGTTTTCAAAATTGTTTCGTACAACGAAAAACAAAAAAAGAGTGCTTATGTTTTTCTTCAGCAAGTTCTGAAGAGGGGCATACGATATGTGTACAAAACAAACACAGATGGTATTAAACGATTCCTTCTTTTTTAAATACATTTATTGTGTTAATCTAGGATTAAATGAATACTATCATGTTAATAAGTTACTTTCATCTGAACTAAATTGAATGTAATGTCTATGTTTATATTCAAAATAGATACTTACTTTAGCGAGTTTCGAAGAACGTGGATCGTCCAGGAAACTCCATAGTTTCTTTCTGAAGCCTAACTTTTCTGTTAAAGATCTATCCATGTCCGACTCTATGTTGTCCTTCTCGTTGCGCAGTAGTGCTTCCATTGTTGCAGTGTCATCTTCACTTTGATATAGAGCCTCCCAACAACACGGTGCTACATAATGTGGAGATATTTCCCAAAACTCCAGCTCTTTTTTGAAAGTAGTTCCACAAACATCCTTAGGCAAATGAACTGCCCCTTTCCGAAATGAATCAAGAATACATGAAAATAATGTTGAATTTCGGTCAAAGAAAAACTCATTTTGTTCCCAATCATAATCATCTATTTGTTTATCCAACTTTGCCAATTTTGATTCTGGAAAGATTTTAACCGTGTTCGTATAACACTTGAAAGTTGTACCCCCGATGTTAAGATTTATAGTTTCTCTATCTCTGCATCTTTGTGCAAGCTCCATGTTTATGTTACATAGACAATCCTCTACTAAAATATCTCGGAAACGGTCTGTACATGCTCTTGTGAAATAATGCGGAATAAAGTTATAAACCCAGTACCCAGTATCACTATGACAATTGATCATTACCAACTACCCCCGGGGAACAGCGTAATTGATTGTTCTGTTTGCCATACGACAAACATTTACAGTATGACATCTTCACGTACAATACATCGCCACCGAGAAAACACTATCAGTTTATAACGTTATCGGTTTTAACATACAATGACCTGTCCTTTGAAATAGTGGAGACAAATCTTCTTGTTCGAAACAATACACACGGGAGTCAGTATATAGATTTCTTCACGTTTAGACAATTGACTTGATTAAGCGCAATCATCTTATTAAAGCGTTACTTACCATTAACAAAATAATTTCACATATTTAAAAGTCCAATTATCAATTCGACTTAGCTGGGATGGATAATTAATTAACTGATAAAAATTGAATCATGCAGAATGGTATTCTAATATACCTATATAGATACGAACTATATGGGGGCTATCTTGGAATCACGCTCGTCCGCCCTTTGTCCAAACTAAATACAGTGTACACAAAGATGTGTGTCCACATTATTTTCTTAGCAATAACTGGCTAGAATTCATTAAAAAATCACATGATTGATAAGTACTACAGTTTATACGTATATATGTGCCAGTAAAATAGGTGCGGATATATTTTTACATTGAGTTTCGGCCGTTTGATCTTTTTGCTTACTTGCACTTAACTTTACTACTAATAACAAAAACCAAGTGTAGCTGTGCATATCAAGGAAATGTTGTGGTCGGAAATTGTTCTGCTCCGTAGGAATGTTTTCTGGTACAAATAATTGTCAATTTTGTAGGAAAGACATCTTTTGTAAATCATATTACCCTTCGAAATAGCCATATTGAGTAATGTTAAGGTGATCAATGATTCATCTTCACGTGGACCTTACTCATGCAGCAGTCAATAATTAATAATCTGTCCAAAATCGTGACAGAAATATCAAATACGAATCCCATACGAACTATTCAGTTCTTGCCTACAAAATAGATGTAAAACCGATTCTGACTACGGCTGCTACCAACAATATGAAAACAATTGTGTCGTTTAGCCGTTACGAATACGAATACGTTCTTTTCCGGACACTCTCATCGGCGTGAACGGTTAAGATAATAATTTTGTGGAAAAGATGCACAGGCTTTAGTAATATTACTGAAGAATGAAATGCTCGCAAAAGCATGGTGATAATATAGCATCAGACTGTTTAGACAGGCACTCAAGTCACAAACAATGCTCTGTATGGAATGCGGTAACTTAAAGCTATTTTTAAGCAGGTTTTTTGAAAAAAACCTACTTATTAGAATGGCGATGTCGTATGTCGGGCGGGCGGGCGGATGGGCGGGCGGGCGTCAAACATTGGTTTCCGTTGGATAACTTTAGTTAGGAGTGACCAATTGCAATGAAACTTGGTGTGTAGGTAGCTTGTGTGGAGACGCCGCTTGGGATTGCATTTGGGGTCAGTAGGGTCAAGGTCACTGTTACTAAAAATAGAAAAACGGTTTCCGCTCAATAACTCGAGCTAGGAGTGACCAATTACAATGAAACTTGGTCTGTAGGTAGCTTGCGTGGAGACGCCGCTTGGGATTGCTTTGGGGTCCTAGGGTCAAGGTCAAGGTCACAGTTTCTAAAAATAGAAAAACGGTTTCCGCTCAATAACTCGAGCTAGGAGTGACCAATTACAATGAAACTTGGTCTGTAGGTAGCTTGCGTGGAGACGCCGCTTGGGATTGCATTTGGGGTCACTAGGGTCAAGGTCAAGGTCACTGTAACAAAAATAGAAAAATAGTTTCCGCTCAATACTCAAGTTAGGAGTGACTAATTGCAATCACTCAGGTGTGGTAGCTTGTGTAGAGAGGAAGCTTGGGATTGCATTAGGGGTCACTTGGTTCAAGGTCAAGGGCACTGTTACTAAAAATAGAAAAATGGTTTCCCTCAATACTTGAGTTAGGAGTGACCATTGTAATGAAACTTGGTGTGTAGGTAGCTTGCGTGGAGAGGAAGCTTTTGGTACACTATGGTCAACCCACAGCGGTCAAGGTCAAGGTCACTGTTACTAAAAATAGATTTTTATTTATTTTTAGTTTTTTGATTGTTTTAAGCAAAAAAATTGGGGGAGGGGGTCAAGGTCACTAGGGTCAAGGTCAGTGTTACTAAAAATAGATTTTTATTTATTTTTAGTTTTTGATTGTTTTAAAAAAAAAATGGGGTCAGGTCACTAGGGTCAAGGTCACTGTTACTAAAAATGTAAAAAAATTTAGTTTTTAAATTGTAGCGAAAAAAATTTGGGCCCAAGGTCACAAGGGTAGGTCAAGGGCCTGTTACTAAGATAGGGGGGTCAGATGACTGTTTTTTTTTAATTCTAAAATTTCTACAGGCGCTGTTTAAACCTGCTTTGGCGGCATTGCCGCTCTTTTCTACATGTACTACTAGTACCAATACCACATTTTATGAAGGAAAAGTTGTAACAATAAAAGATATGTTACTCCGTTTAATTATATTGTTCTAAAACTGTCCTATATCGTAAATCTTCAAATATTTGGCCTGCATTAGATCCTTGTAAATACAGTTAACACGTCACATCTGAGTTGCGTCACTGCACCTTAACTTTGTATGATATTTTGCAGTTATCTTAGTTAATCTAATTTAAGAATGTCATTGGGGGTATTACATTTGTATTGTTACAAATCATTTGTTGAAACAGTTATATATTTGGCTATGTTAGTCAATTATGAAACTCACCGTCAAACCTATTGTTAAAACAGTTATTATTCTACTATATGAGAACTGATAGTGATATAATTTTAATGGTAAAGGACACAGACAATGGTAACCTATGGTGTATCTAACTGTAAGGCTGCTGTCAGACGAACATACTTGTCCCACGTATTGTTTATCAACATTTTAATTTAAAGAAGCTGGGCTTAATTTCACTAACCTAAACGGGATGAACTAAAATTTCATTTGCAAGAAAACACTCCGGCAGATATATTGGTCTATGTGAAACTTCTTCGAAAGATAATGTAAGTCATGTTACTTTAAATATAAAAAAAATATTGAAATAAAGTCGTTCTTGATTAAAGACTCTACACGAATCTACAAAATAATGAGTTATATATTTAAGTCAATCCATGTTTGATTATAATTTGAATCTTGTCAGAAGAGTGCAGGTATTTTGGTATAGACTCCTCAGCAAGTGGTGTATAAAAGACGTCTTGACCTAGAACACATATCTATTGAATTTCTAGGTGAAGCGCTGCACATCATTCAAGCAAGCTTTGTATGCCGTCCCTAAATTCTAATCAAACATGGATTGACTTATATGGTTGCAGATTTGTGCAATACTGATAATTTTATTCTTTAAGACTTTAATATTATATATCATAATGATACGGGGAAGTTTAATAGCAATAAATGATCTGACTTCATAATAAAATTTAGACAGCTTATCAAAACGCCTATTAGTGTATCGAAGACTTCTTCAATAATCGGTCATATTTACACAAAAATATACTGATTAAGTCGAAATGGTTTTTGTATCATCTCCATCGTTGAGTGATCAGTTTTCAGTATGTTTCACTAATTTAAATACATTTAAGTGTTACAAGAAAAGTAACATATATACGCATGGGAGACTCTCGGGAACAAACATTTAAGAGTGAATTTATTTCCTTTCGATTTGACATTGTAGAATCAACAATATGTCCCATTGATGATTTAAATGGATTTTAGTCTATTCTTAATCATATGTTACCTTAGCGTATCAAATTCAGTCATAGTTCCGTGAGACTGATGTTATACATAATAATTATTAGGGGGAAACAATCCTGTAATACTGCTCCCACGAGGTTATTAGGGGGAAACAATCCTGTAATACTGCTCTCACGAGGTTATTGGATACATGGGATTAAGATATTGACAGTGCAAAATCATTGGGGCTATTTTTCTTGATTTTTGAAAAGCTAGATAATTATGAACCTCACTTTGGATAACAGAAAGTGTCATTGTCATAAGGTTCAGCTTTATATACTTGCCTTACAGTAATGCGAGTAATTACCATAGAATAATTATATTCCCTGAAGACGACATTAGTGAAACAGATTTACCCTTGGGATAATCTGTTAAATCGTCTGGTACAATGTGTGTTTATATGCATGTTTCTGTGAATATTCATGAATAACTACTAATGACTTATAGAAGTACCTTGCTGGTGGCAACTTCTTCTGCCTTTAAAATCAGCTAAGAAAATGGTCAAGACATGCACCTATCACTATTCAGATGGATAATCAGATTTTGGCCATGTTACACATTTCTTTGAAACTTTAACATCTGATAATTTTCGCTAAGCGCTTAATTCAAGTATGATTTTCACTTGAGGTATTTTTAAAATTTGATTTCCCTATCCTGGTTGCCCAACCAAGATAGAGCTATTTTATCATAAGTGCAAATTTAATAAACATACTTTGCCTAAGGGAATATATAAATATAAGACCTATTGTATTATATTTGCAAACTATTTGCATTAAAAATGATATATTTAGATGGAATGTATTAGAAATGCAAGTCTGAATTTGTTTTATTACCTCCCGTTACCTATCTTGGTTGCGCAAACAAGACAGATTGGAAATAAATGAATTCAGAAGCTACATGCAGTTTTAAAACTTGTCTTTTGGTTCAAGTTAAAATATTTGTATATCTATCCAATGCAAATGAAAAAGTAGAAATTATATTAAAATAAAAAAAGATATACTCAACTTTTTAAATACTTTCACATTAACGGGGAGTAATAACAACATTTTATAAAAGGTAATACAATGTAAATTTCTAATAGGGATCTAACTCTATGTAATGGGTCTTTTTGTTCCTTAAATAATTCTCTAACATAATATACAAAAAGCAAAAACTATCATCAAATGTTGCTTAAATGTGATTGACCACCTTTGAAGTCCGAGGACCACAATAAGAAGTACCATTTATTTTACCAAGAACGATCTTTTACCGGCGAAAATGGCTTTTATTTGTACTAAAAACATTAAATTTATTTTTTCAATCGATGTACATGTTCGAAATATAGAGCAGTATTGTTTTTAATATTACAAAAAATAAGAAAGGCTTTCTGGCAACTCTTTTTCGTGAAGAAATTATTTGAATACAAAAGAAATGAATATGTCAACATTGTTTTAGAGTAAATAGAACATTGTTCTATCATTATCCCTTCAGTGTATTTATTTTACAACATCAGTGATATCAAATAGATCCTGGGACTTAAATGCTCACATTGAAGAGTACAATCATATGTGATTTTTTGTAATAATTATTCATTTCAAGAACACTTTTTAGCATTTTCATTGTACCGTTTGATTCTGGTGTAGAACCGTTTCTTAAGGACGTCTCTTCAACGGTTAACGCATGAAAGTTTGTCTAATAGTGATAGCTGTAATACTTATAAAACTTAAACTCAAAAATACCAACTGGCAATCCGACAACTCTGCATATGCTCCTGTTATCACGTGACCAGCAGTCGAACCTGGTAAATCATAGCCCAGTCGACAGTCATCAGAGTAATCAACGCCTATTAGATCGTAGTTAATATGCAGCAGCAAACAAGATATTGACAACATCGCATACACATACACTCAACCACTTTTCTAAGTATACACCTAAAAGAAATATTGTAGTTTATTCAATTTTTAAGATATGTTGATGAATATTTCCAAACCCTAAGATCAAAGATAGATATTTAACATTCCACCTGAGTTAGAAAGATAGGTACCAAACACTATGATCTGCAGCGCTGTAAATACAGTAACCCAAATATTCAAAAGTCACATAAACGTTAAAATTACCAGACTGTGATCAATCTGCGCGTAAAACAGACACTCGCTTTTAATTCACTAATATAAAATTAGCAGACATGTGGCAATGTTTGCTCATTCAAATCCTTTAAGATGTTCTTTGGCAGATGTAAAGTGTAAAAAGGAATCTTTACAGTTTAAACTGATTTTAATCCTCAACTGCATTTCAACCGGATGAAGATTTGATAGAATATGAGTACCCTGACTTCATTTTCAACTCATTTGTCCTTTGACGTACCCGTGTTCAAGAATTTGTATTCGGTATTTCTCATTGATCCTCATGGTCAGTTCGGTGTGTAAAAATTTAAATTTGGAGAAAATACAGCACTGTATGGAATCAATTAATGTGGTTTGTTGGATAAATGCATGGGAAAGGACTTTCCAGTAAGGTTAGAAAGATCATCAAATCCATCATCAAATTTAGTGTTTGGAGGATATTTTGATCAAGGCAGGATATAATGTATCTGGAATTGGTATTAAAACCCGTTTTTGTAACAAAAACTGAACTTTTCTAGATAATTTGGAACATTGATAATTACCGTAATTTACGGTTTTGTGATTTCAATTAAGGTGTGCGGTGATGTAAACTCTGTAAGACAATGATTTTTCCATTCTTCTTATCACTTTATACCGAATATAAGAAGAACGATCTAAATTTGTTGACCAATTTTCATGAGCGTATCTTTTAAAAATGGTTTTGATATTATTAATTGGGTGTTCTAGAAGTGTGTATGCATAGCGAAACACTTACACTTGTGCTCTGCTTTGATGTGCGAAAGGTCAGAAAAATAAGTCTAAACGGCGGTGACACTTTTCTTGTAATGTAAAACAACTAAGCCAACTTGAATACAGACACGTTCTTACATATGAACGGTGTTACGAACGTATGCACAAAACTAACATTAAAGTAAATTGTGAAGCCAATCCAGTACGGTCTCAGTGTATACATGTATCTAAAACAATTTATATAGGGTGCGGGAACTTTTGAAACACGATAAAGCTAAGCCTGAATTCTATTGTTAGAATAGTGTGCACGTTGTATACGGATTTGTTGATAACAAATTCACAATCGGCTTAGTCCTCACAACTTTCTGTTGAGTGGTGTTACATGTTTCAAAGTCCAAGCAATCAGCAAACTTTTATGATTTCGATATTGGTGATGTGAGCAAAGTCCAAATACTGAATAAACTGGTTTATTATTTCGATATGAGACTCTGAAAAGTATTATTGAATGGTTTCAGTTGTACCAACGGAATCTACGAGTGCTGCAGCAATTATTTCAAGCGTTATAAGTATGCCCCATACCTGTAAAACAAAAAAACATTATTTTGCAATATAGATTTATTCCAACAATTTGAGACACATTTAATATTTGAATAAATGAGTGCAATGTTAGACCATTTAAATAAATTCTTTCTCGGCATGCACTGCATTTCATTTTCATATTTTTACATGATTGTAGTATCAGTTATCAAAGTGATCAGTACTTAAATGTGATGCACGTTGAAACATAATAATATATTGCAACAATCATAATTAACGAGAAAGGGGCAGATGCTAAAATTTCAAAGTTGTCTTAAGCATGTAAGTCGTAACCATAATTTGAAAAAAAGATTGATTTAATTGAGTATTTAAAACTGAATTGAAGTTTTATGACAAATCAAAATGCAAACGGGAAAAGGCTTCTTTTCAATTAAAACAGCTCGGTTGGTAGAATCAACATGCATAAACATATAAACACTTGAAGACCATTTGTTAGTTACCACTTTGGTTCTCAAAATTGGATAAATAAGCAGTTTTGTTATATCACATAACGGAAATGGATCCATATATTATGTTGTCAAGCCAAAACGGGGATTTTCACATAGATTATTAAACTTACCAAAGCGAGCTCGGATAAGAAACGTTGATAACCAATGAACCTTGAGACACAGATGCCATGTCTGCGGTTTTCTTGTAAACATTGATTAAATTAGTTCACTGTTGCTATATCATCTTTACTGTCATGCAAAACCTACCAACATGGAGCAACATAACGTGGAAATAATTCCCAATGCTCTAATTTATCCCCCGCCGCAGGCGAAGGGGATATTAGAAATGGTCTTCGTCCGTCCGTCCCCGTCCGTCCGTCCGTCCGTGCGTCCGTCCCAATTTTGTCCGGAGCATAACTCCAAAAGTACTTGAGCGATTTTCTTCAAACTTCATACACTGACAGAGCACATTGGGAGGAAGTGCAGTGTTAAAAACAATAACTCTACCTTGCCTACTTTTAGAGTTATTCCCCTTTATCAGATTTACTTGAAAAACTTTGTCCGGAGCATAACTCCAAAAGTACTTGAGGGATTTTCTTCAAACTTAATACACTGACATAGCACAATGGTAGGAAGTGCAGTGTGCAAGAACAATAACTCTTCCTTGCCTACTTTTAGAGGTATTCCCCTTTATCAGATTTACTTTAAAAGTTTTTTTCAGAGCATAACTCCAAAAGTACTTGAGGGATTTACTTCAAACTTAATACACTGACATAGCACATTGATAGGAAGTGCAGTGTGCAAGAACAACAATAACTCTACCTTGCCTACTTTTAGAGTTATTCCCCTTTATCAGATTTACTTGTCCGAAGCATAACTCCAAAAGTACTTGAGGGATTTTCTTCAAACTTAATACACTGACATAGCACATTGGTAGGAAGTGCAGTGTGCAAGAACAATAACTCTACCTTGCCTACTTTTAGAGTTATTCCCCTTTATCAGATTTACTTTAAAAGTTTTGTCCAGAGCATAACTCCAAAAGTACTTGAGGGATTTTCTTCAAACTTAAACACTGACAACATTGGTAGGAAGTGCGTGTGTAGAACAATACTCCTTGCCTACTTTTGAGTTTCCCCTAGTTCTTGAAAAAACCCCCATAGCTCCAAACTTGGGATTTCTTCAAACTTAATACACTGACATAGCACATTGGTAGGAAGTGCAGTGTGCAAGAACAATAACTCTACCTTGCCTACTTTTAGTCAAATAGAAAAATATCATACCTATACTGATAATGAACATTAATATAATTTTGCAAACCTTCTCTTCATTGCCTTATTCTTTTTCCACTTACTTGAAAACTGTACTCAGCATGACCATAACTATACGGCTTTTTAAGGATTTCCTCTCACCAAGTAAAATGTACGAAAGTACAACCTTCAGGTAACTTCTTCCTGGCGGGGGGATTAACCATGTGTAACATGGCTCTTGTTCCTTTCTGAAGGTAATAGCGCAAGCATTCTTTGGCCAATGAGATGCTCCTGTATGTAAAGAAGCGATGACATATGAACAGAACAGTAATTGTATTTCTGTCGGCAAAATAGTCGTTTTGTTCAAGATCAAAACTGTCCACTTGCTCATTTAATTTCGAATAAATAAAAGTTGATAGTTAAAGTTGCTTACAATGTAGTACTTTATTCCCCCGATATTTATTCGGACGGGTGTGCCTAACTGTTGTTCCATTTCACGAAATGATTCCTCTAGAACATCTTTTAGCAAGTGAATGTAACTCAGTTACAACTCAATTGTATACTGTTTAATTTTCTTTGATTTTTATGTCATAAACGCTGTCAAAGAGTATCCAAATTGTATCCGAAAGTTTTTTTGCGATGAAAAGTCAAAGATGCTTTCAGATCTTAGTTTATAAGCAAAGTGTAGATACACTTTATCGATCGGAGGTAGACTAAGTTCACTCTTCTTTTTTATGAGTTTAACGCCCGTTCCAACCTTGGTCATTTTAACAGCCGAACAGTTAACCAAACAATCGTTGCTGGGTAGAACCAGTACTAGACTCCAATTCTACATAAGAAAATGCCAACTTTATCACATAGAGAGACTTAGTCGGTAGCAGGGCTCAAACCCATGGCCCTCAACCTATGAGAGGTTACGATCTCAGGTAAGCGACTCTAACCAATCGACCACGAAAGCTGTTTATGTTCACTCTCTCTCTAGTGTACCATACACTTTAATAATCAATTTAAATGAAACACAGACATGGGATTTTCATCGTTTTAGATAATTAAGTCATGTAAAGCCGCATTAGTTTGATCCACTGACAGTATTCTCAAAACATTATTTACCTTGCTCTGTTTCACAGACTAAAAAGACTAACACAGTTGATTATTGCAATAAGGTAATGTTGGATGTGAAATCTACCGAAGTATTTGATCTCCATAAACAAAATTCCATAAGACTTTGTTATTTTGCAGACGCCTTTGTTACTTTGCCTGTGAATTAAAATTTAAACGTATTCAATAACACGTTTGCAAAATTGGTTACCTGATCGCGTACCTGAAGTACATCACGCTGAGCTATTTTGGTGTCCTATCGCTTGACTCACTCTTTAGGTCTTTATTTATATGGTTCTTTTCCAAAGCCGAACCCAGACATATAACGTATGGCGCCGTCGCGTGTTTGTCTCAGTCAAGAAAAACATAATTAAAATATGCGAGATGAAAGACTCATAAGTTGCAAAAACGCATCTTATCTATATTATTTAAGCAGCATTTCCATTGTTGGCGATAAAAAATGAACAGATTAATGCTTTCTCGAAATATAAGAAGCTGTGGCCTCGATTAATACCACATACATTCTGTCCATAGATCTTGGTAGTATCCTTGCCATCGGTCAACATATCATGTTTATAATAGAATTTTAATATGTATAGCTATGATATTTATTATACTATTTTAATATGTATAGCCAAACATTGTACAACATTGCATGAAGCATTTGTATGCCAATATGTTCATATCAATTTGCGATCAGTCTAAAGATCTCTCCGGGGAAATTATTGATACGCGATAATTATATCAATATGTGCGTTATGTGTCGTTAAGGGAGTACGATTTGATGTAGAACGCGATATCATTTCTCACATTAATATGCAAGAGAAGTCACCTGAGACTTTAATTTTCTGATGATTTAAAATTGATTCCATGTTCATAAAATACAGAATATATGAATACATATGATATTTAATTGTAGACAAATGTTTATAAAACGGAAAAGCAGTTTTACAATTTACAATGACCATTTCCAGTTTATTCTGTTAAAACGGTCATCTATATAAAGCAGGCGGTTCTCCCAGGCAGCTAAACAAATTCCAAATAGCTAATTTGATAATTTATAAACGTTGACAGTTTATAAAAAAAGATGTCTGATAAAAGGTGGCAACAATCTGTATTCATGTGCTGTGCATGGTCCGAAGATGTTTTCTCTTGTTAATGATTGTTTCACTTACTTGACTACAATCCAAACATAACATCTTAACATAACTACTCACAGAATACAAACACCGGTTTGCAGTGGGCAAGACTTGCCATTTATTGGAGGACAGATGTACAGTATGTCGTTTGTGATATAGGCTCATTGTACAAACAGAAAATTACAACAAGCCTACTTTCTTGTTTTGTCAGCAAAGATATGCAAGAGACCTACTTTGCAAACGATTCTGAAAAGCTATTAATAAATTAGAATTAGAAATATACTTAAGGACAAAAATTCTGTCCGGTATAATTAACGTAACACAAAAACTGAAATTTGGTATGTTATTCATAATTAGAAAAGCATAAGAATATCATCATTTTCGAATCAATTTACACATTTTCAATGTTCGTGACGTGGAATAGAATCTTCGTGGGCGTTTAACGCACGTGCAACATGTGTTGTAGGCTTACTGACCTCCAGTCGACATAAAACGTGCAAATTTTGCTATCTTGAAAGCTTCTTAATAACAACATATGTTGAGTATTTGTCTAAGTTTTTACGTCTTTCAATAGGACTGTCCTTTGGTAACAAAAATCACTTGAAATTTTTGTGATTATAAGCTTCATGTCCAAAAAATGTAGATGAATGTGAAATTCATGGTTTATGCCGTCACGGTTGATTGAGTGTTTTTGCATAGAATTCTTAACACCTTGTGATATAGTAATTAGTCTTCAAATATAAATTTGCAAATAAAAAAATGAAAGTAACGTACAATTAAAATTTAATTAAACAATTTTGAACCGGACAGAACTTTTGTCCTTAAGTATAGATCTATCTTCTAGACGGTTTATTCTAAAAACACCATAAACTAAACTAGAATGTTTATCCATAAAAATGCAGGGTTTATCTGCTGAATACCGGATGTACAGTTACTGTTAACATGTTACTGTTTGAAGAGAAGATAAAATAATATATGTATGTTGTACCCGATGTGTCCAATTTGTCCACCTCAGAAACACCAAAGCCACACAGGAGGAACTCCTTAAATTTTGTTTTCTTGAGGAAACATGTACCTGTGGTATGTAAAGCTGTTCTCCGGACAAAGGATGACCGGATATTCACATCCTACGACTCGACTTGAACTATCAATGCATGTGCCATAATTCTGAGTGTTCTTATACTACTAAAATTATGCAAGAAAAAAAATATATGCAACCAATAGCGTCTCTACATGCATATTATTGTCTAGCGCAAACAGTCGACATTTTAGCATGCGCTGGTTACTTAGTGCTGTAATTTACCTAGTACTAGTAAACCAAATTGGAATAAGGTGCGAGATACGCAAAATCAAGCCAATAACTGAGCGACACTAACAAACATGAGATACTGTTCGAGCGATTCGCACAAAATCTTGGCGCCATTTTGTGCTGCTCATATGTAAAGACATTCGTTCTGTACTAAACTGCGAACCGTACAGAACCAGCAAATATAAACCGATGTTCCATACATAACCATAGTTTCTTATTATAAATAGACAATAGTAGACGGCAAAGCCAATTGGGAACGTGATAATCGACACACAAGAAGCATATCGACGCGAGGGCTTTAGCCTGAGTTCTGTTATGCGACTGAAAGAGGGCCGATTATCACGTTGCGGCTCGGCTTAGTGTATTAACGTTTATAATACATACCTCACAATTTTATTGTTGTGAATTTAATTCGAATGTCATTACAATGTGCAGATGTATTAATAATTACTAGGAAATTCCTAGATTGAAATGTACATTTCAAGTTCTTTAGATGGAAGTAGGTGTTTATTCCTCCCTTTATAGCCAATCTTTGAAATTTTGAATTTATTCTACGTATTTTTCATAGTGTTGAGGATTTATTCTTTCATTGCATATTTGTCTTAATCTTATGTTTATACTTACATCTTTAGCGACTATATTGTAATTTAGGTGTGACTTCACTTGTAGCCGTTGATGTCGCGTGCCCCTTTCTTGAGGGCCAATCATCAAATAATGTAACTGAACAAACAAATAATCACCAAATTACATACATATATGTTACTATAAATTATAATAATTTATGCATTATATGACAGTCAATAACGGTTAAAAATACCTTACCACTTGAATACATTTGCATTGTTCAATCAAAAGGCTGTATATTTGTAAGCTAAGGGAAGGCCATGTATTCCACACATCATTACGATTTCAAGTTCGTACGGTTTAGTATTCGAAAGGCTATTTGCATGAAGCCAGACAAGGTCAGGCTAATGGATCGACAATTATGTATTTTAGACAAAAAGTGTTTTACACTGTGATGGTAATAGCGCCAGTTATATTATTGACTATGTTAACTACGAAGATAATGTAGTACTCATTTTAGTATCAGGAGTCCTCAGGGAACCTTTAAAACATGTGTGACCAAATACCAAATATGAAATTTGTTTACTTTGATATTCAGACTATGTTTTCGCAATTAAAACGAAACCCCTGCTCTAAAGTTCGTAAAGCTTCTTTAATGTCTTTCAGTATTATTCTGAATTTTAAATGTAAAAGTTTCGCAGACCAAAATAATATTAAAAATATAAAGTAAAAAATACAGTTTCTATGTTTGTGTACACGCAAACAAATCCAGTGACTTAACTCTGATCTGATTTAAAATTCTTTTATATGTATTTACATTGTATCCTTAAACTCAATTATTACAAATGTTTGCTTAAAGTCTATAATAATCTACGAATTTAAATTTAATATTCATATATGCAGTCAGTCTTTGAGCATTAATATCATTACAATACATAAATGCCTTTCAAATCCTTTGTTGCGCACGTTAAAACATCTAATATTAATACGAAACAACGTAATGATAAATATTTCACAAACACTGCTATTAATGCATGTATTCAGGAATCAGGGGAATAGTCTGTTAAAATTAGTTGAAATTCTTCGAATCTTCGTTACGTTAATTAGAAAAATAATTGTTTAACGAACAATTTATTATTGTTTAAGCCAGTTTTCAATGAAAATGAATATTGATTGTTCATGTATTAGCATTAAGATCGATAAGACTAGTTTCACGTTATTTCCACAACAAAACTTTTGATAAACGGTGGAAATTTTAACATCAGTCTATTGTAACAAAAATGAAACTTGAGTTTCGAACCGAGTAATGATAACTAAACAAAAATAAATTTGATCTTTCAAATAATATGAAATATTAAAAAAAATGTAGGACAATAAAGTGCAATTTATGTAAAAGGAAATACACCACATACCATTTTAACATGCTTACGTCATTAAACTAAAGACAGAAGTACAATTGTATAATTTCACCTTGGAAAAAACATAACCATTATACAATGTGATTGAAACAGCAGTAAAAATGTATTAAACGTATTTTCAAAACATTAGGTAAAAGGGATACCAATAAATACTACATGTATTTCGATCAACTAAAAATACTAATATGTCTTGCAAAATGTAAACAGCAATAAAAACTCTCATGTCCATTCATATGCACTTATGTACAATGGAAAGCGAGCTTCTATTCTGTATTGTTCTTCTGAGAACTTTAAATCATTTACCACAATAAACACACAAAAACATGGCACAATTTTTTTTCTGTTCAGAGTTTCGTCAGTATTTAAGTTTTGTACTCGTGGATATAAAACCAGACAACTGGTCCTGGGGCAGACAATCACCAGCCACATATTTAATGCTAGAATATGTCAACTTTCACACATAAAGAGTCAGGTAGGTAGCTTGGCTCCCAATGAATACAGTTAGTCAGAGATGATTGACTGCTAGTCGTCGTAGGACCGGAACCATTTGATCAAAGAGGAAGATTAAGCCTGCACAACGATATTAAGTGTAACGTATGATCATCAATAAAATTCACGAGTAAATAAAATAGAGCAGTTTTGTATCTAATTGTAGTTATGTTTCTTCTGGGACAAATTTTGACTTTTCGATTAAGCTACTTGTATCGGATGATTGACTTTCTCTGTTATGCAAAGAGGGTTGGTTAATTGTTTTGTTGTGCAAGATATTATACTCGTGGAAGTTATAGTACTTGTAAAATTTCGATACTATTATTCCGACAGGCAAAGCGAGCACAATTACACCACTCACTGCGCATGCTCCAGCAATAACATGACCAACTTCTGATTCTGGAACATAGTTACCATATCCAACCGTTGTTACGGTTATCAGAGCCCAGTAGATCGCAATGAAAATATTGGTTATTTTTGAGTCTTGGAAAATTTCTGCAGCAAATAAGATATAACCAAACACACACACAATAATCCCCAGTAAGAACACTAGCATTTTTATATCCTTTGCAGAAGAGCTTAATGTTAAACAGATAAGTCTGAATGCGGGCACGCTTCTTGTAATATAGAACAAACGAGCTAACTTAAATATTGACAGGTACTGGAACACAAGCTGAACTATGAACACGTGTACAGAACCAATGTACATTACGTTGAAATAGAATGTGACCGCTATCCAGTATGACAGATATCCAAATGCTGCAACAAGGCGCGAGAAGCAGGAAACAAATGTCTTTTTATTCTTACAGACAACAAAACCCAAAATAAGCTCAATTGTCAATATTGCGTGACATAAAACATGTATAAACATCAAGTATGTTTTAGGTTTTATCTTCGAAATCTTTGCTATTGTTTTATTATCAAAATCGAAGGCGTCAGCAAACGTTGATATCGTGTTAATCTGTGACTGTGAAAAGTCTTCTTGAAAAGCGTCCATTGAAGCTAATGAATCAGCCAGTGTTGCTGCAACTATCACGAGTGATATAAATATACCCCATACCTGTAACCAACACATTTCTAAATTATTGAATCAAATATTTACATTTCTAAAACATGACATGATGACAGTAAAGAATCCTCTATAAGTAAATATGATTATGTATATAAAGTGCATCTTACTCTTGTCGAACGATATATTTATGAAGTACAACAGTAATCTTCGCTTTATACTTTAATCCATTCTTTTTTATTTATATCAATCTTTGCCGCTCATACTTTATCTTAAGTTGATGTCATATTATCTCTGGAATGAAACAATACTACTGTACACTTATAATGGCTTTAACATATACTCTTAAATACATAAAGAGTGTTCATTTCATGTGAACGTTAAAAAAATGTAACTACAAAATGGCTCCTTATAGATTTATATGCAATTTAGTTCCTTTCATCGTAATCAACAAAACTAAAGAAGCTATATAGGAGCATAAACAATGATAATAAGAAGATAATCACAAGATAAGCAAGCACGGAGAGTTGCTGAACCAGTTTGACCTACAGATGACAATTCATGCGCCATATTTAGTAGTCAAATTCATTGTGCCGAATTGTTAAAGATACAGAATTGAGAATACAGTTGTTAAAACTGAAAGGTCTTACCAAAGCGAACGTAGAAGAGCTAGGTTCATCCAGAAAGAGCCATACTTTTGTTCTGAAATCTTTTTTTCCCTCAAGCATCAAAGTCTTGTTAGAATTCTGTTGAAAACTGTCAGTCAGCGACATAACTGTAGCTATATCATCCTCGCTGCGATACATAGCTTCCCAGCAACACGGAGCTACATAATGTGGAGAAATCCCCCAGAACTCGAGCTCCTTCTTGAATGTCGTACCACATGTGTCTTTCGGCAAGTGAATTGCACTTTTTCGAAACGAATCGAGAATATATGCAAACAACAATGGATTTCGGTCGAAGAAGTACTCATTTTCCTCAAAATCGAAAGCCTCTGGTTGTTCATCTAATTTCGCCAATTTTGAATCAGGAAACGTCGTTAACGTATTCGCGAAGCACTTAAAGACAGTCCCTCCAACATTTATCCGGACCTTGTTTACCATTTGCGCCATTTCAACGTTGATATACGTATTATGCGTACTGGATTCAATATGTTCTTTCAACTGAAACATAAGTGACAGTCAGTTTCCGATTGCTTGTTCATTTATTGTCTCCAATATCAATATTGAGTCATCGTGTGTTACTATGGTCTGATGCCTGCACACATGCTTTAAAGCCCAGTGACGTAGCAATAGGCGTGAAAGTAAAGAAATATATAATCGGCGTCATGAGAAGATGTTACTTGGACAAAATCTGGAAATAAACCTTTGAACCTTCAAAACAAACACTATTTACTAATAATGAAATAAACCAGTTGCTAAAATATAAATACAACGATACAAAAAGTAATATCATTCCTCTTTTTAAAATACGTTACATTTCCTAGGAGAACATTGGAAGAAAATAACTTGTAGCTCTTATATTACCAAGAATAATGTCTTACCGGCAAAACCGACTGTGGTTTGTACGAAAAACATCCCTAATGTTATTCGTTCAATCGAAAGTACATAAAGATATAGAGAATAATAGGTTGGTAGCGTGGATGGAGAAAGTTTATCTGGCAAGGCGGAGGAATTTATCGGGTGAGCCGAAACTATTATTCTATTTATCCTGTCATTCTTTCTTATATTGAAAACACACTTTGGAATGCCTGGTTTTTATTGTGAAACTAGCTTAAACATAAGTAGAATATGCGGACACGCAGACAAAAAGTAGTTCTCATTTCAAATCTTATTTATGGCAGAATATTGTGCATAACGAAGAACTATATTATATTTATCATAATACCGCAGGTAAATCTGATTGATCAAAAACCTCTGAATATGAGACCGTTTACACTAGGTGGAGCCTCATCATTTTTGCCTTTTCTGATTGTGTAAACTTTGTTTACGTTCAAAACAAAATGGCCGCCGTGCAACCGTTACGATTTTCTCAAAGACGTTTGTAAGCACTGCACAAGTTTTTCGAAAAAATAATTCAAATTCAAAGACCTTAAAACTTACATTGATGCTATTTTTACCTTTCTTTCTTCCCAGACAAAACGGGTTACGAACATATAAGATCTCATTTCAGTCGATCGAGCTCCTTTTCCATGACTGATTGAATTCTAGTTTTTTAAATGAAAACACTGTAACTAACACTAGATCTAGTAAGCACTCTTCAAATTAATAGTTACAAATTCAGCCTCTGGAATGACGAAATAAAATACCGCCAGATCAGAGGAAAATCTGAAAACAAATGTTCTTTTTTATCCTGTTTACCAGTATGCACGATTTCAATTGTCTTACTAAAATAAATTGAAGTCCTTCTCTAATAAAATGCTGTTTATCCTATTTGTGTCACATGAATTAGCCGATGTAATAAATTGAAACTGGGAAATCTTTCAATTCAATACACTAACGTATTTATGTACAAATAACGGCTGCCAAAACATTACTGCCTCGGCGACGTAGACTTGAACTGATGACGTAATAAAATCGAAATGGGACCAGTTTAACGGAAATTATTTATTATGTGACTGCAAATAATACAAAATTTCATACCAGGCTAGTGAAGAGCTTTGCTTTTGAGTGGAAAACAAGCCACACGATTATTTTTCTTTCAATTAAGTAGTCCGGCAATCACACACAAGTCACGTGGTCAATTGCCGAATATCAAAACATTTATCCGGCACCCTGTTATCGAGTCGATAATGCTGCAAGTGACAGGATAAAATAAACACTTTGTGACAATGCTTTTCAGTGAAGAAGCGACAAAAACATGAAAGTAAGGTACATGTTAACACTAAACAGAACACAATTCTATAATGATTCTATCTGTTATTTCATAATTTTATTTATAAATATTAAATGTGATATTGGTTTTTTAATGTCATCTTTTGGTGTTATGTTTCATACAAAAAAAGTAAAACGACTATATCCATTGACACTTGTCGTCTTAAATTTCGAAAAAAGGTGATACATCACTGAAGGAATATAAAACTTATATTTAGTAATAAACGTCAATAATGTATGTTCAGAGAGTGACGTACTGTCATTTGACTGGAAGTATGCAGTGCAGTGAATTTTAAGTAATACCAAAGACCAAGATTCAAGATATCGGGACAGCATGCATCCAGCGAGATTACAAATGCAAACAGATTCCATAAAGGGCACTGAAATATGATTCATGTTTGTCAAATTGATCCTTCTTGATTCTAAGAAGAAGCCTGTTGTTGGTTTTACAAGACTATATTACATGTACATTACATTAGTTTTAATAAAACGACAAATAGAGTTACATTTTTTATAATATCATCAGATGTGTTATGTTAAAATCATTAGCAAAACTTTCAGTCAGCATAAATGCAGATCTACCATATTCAGATATAAAATCATATAATAAAATAATAGGTGGTACCGTTATAAATGATAAAACACGTCTGCACGGCTGAGCTACTCTTATGGTTCAGCAGTAATTCAAACGATGAATTATATAATGTAATTGCTACACTTCTATCAATTTTCCTTACCCAAGGGTCCTTGTATGTTTACTGACGAGAATAATGTTGTTTTCCTGTTACATTATAATATGAAACCATATTATCAGTTGTTTATTTATTGAAAACATGGAATGAAATAAATCATTTCGAATATAATTATTGATTAGGGCATATGAACGCACATTTATCTTTATGATATTAATTTCAGACGTTATCTAAGTTTCTACCCCTGCCGTTGATCCTGTGCCACTAAGTTTTACTCGGCATTATGGTGTTTTTAAATACGATAAGAGTCTTTTGCTATCACTGAAATTATTGTTTGTACAAATTATACTTGTAGCCTAACTGATTGTCTTTTTCAATTTATTTTCGATATTTTATATATTTTAAAGAAATTCTAGAAATTCTATAGAAACTCAAAATTCCGTCAAACATGATATGCGTCCGAAATGTCCAGTATACCATCAAACACTAGACATTAGGCAATAATTTAACATGCAGTGTAGCATCAATCTGAAATAGAAACAATGAAAATTTGCCAGAGAGTCCCTACAATGTAACACTACGAATGAGAATTTCATTTGTAGTAAAAGTTTTAAATTCTGCAACCAATATTTTATTTTATGACAGAGGCATTACTTAGCATACGATTTCTACACTTAATTATGACCGAAATCATTCTTATTCGAAAACGTGATGAAGATTATTAAACTTCAGAATATGTCTTGCAAGTAGACGACTACTTAAGGAATCCATTGCTGTACAATTTTGTAGAAACAGACCTTTATATTCAGCCTTGAAATATCTCCCTGCGACCTCACATTCTCATTCAATTAATGTGCAATTTACTTGCCTCTAGCAACGCCTCCATCAAATGCATGTTACGCATGCGCAAAAGAACTAGATAAAAGCAGTCACTTTACTTCTTGGTTAATCGAATCACAAATAGAGATAAAGCTGATTTACCAAAGTAAATTTTACAACAATTTTGAAAAATACTGCAATGCCGTTGGACAAAAAACAATTTCAGACACTAACTAGACTGAAATAGGAGCTCTTATATTTCATACCGAACATTATTCTACCTGTCAATTTGCGTCGCAAGTATATTTCCGTAAAACCTTACAGGTTGAAACCAGATGCTTGCCTAACATTAATAATTTGTGACACTTTCTGTCACTGACAACTCATTTTACAACTGAATACATTTTCCAGTTTTTTAAATGAGACAAGAGTTTAAGTAAAGTTAACTATCTCAGACTTTGTCCATGGGCTTTTTAACTCCAATTTCATACCATGAAGAACAGTAAACAATCGTAAAACTGGTGCTATATTCTTAAGACCTGAATTATTAAAACATAAGGTCAAATTATACTTATTTCATTAAGAGAAGAATGGTTTGCTCTAACATTTTAACACTAATTGAAAATAATACAGCACCAGTAATGGTGTCATAGACATAAATATGCTGCAAACAAGATCTGCAACTTTTAATATATAAATAAAAAGGTAAAAAATGTGTCAGTCTTAAAGTGTGATTGAATACTAAACAGAAAGAAGTCAAATAATTAGCAGCAATTTCGCTGTTATCGCTTAACACCTCATATTGAGAATGGCAGGCTGGTTTATTTAGGGCGGTAACATGTAAAATGTACTTCGAAGACAGGAACAAATTTCGTATTTATTTAGACATATATTTTTATGAAACGAACGGAACACAAATTACAGGTAATATATTTAAAATTAACACAAATAGCTAAAACAAACACTCAGAGTTAACACTATTTATATTAATGACTGAATGATTGGAGAGAAATTAAATCAAATATTATATATTGTATTTAAAGTACGAAAAGGTAAGTAATAATTTGTTGTTTTTTCATGTTAAAGAGCAATGTTTTAGCGTATAACGATTTCCCCTTTAAACAGTACTAGGAATTAATGTACCATTTAAATTGACCTTAGCCATTGATAACAGTCGAAGTATACTGAACATTTCCATAGTTATAAACAACAGTTTTAACCCCATTGATTATAGAAGAAATTTCTAGAAATCAGTTGGACCATCTTAGTCAAAAATGCATATTCTACCTTTCTGTTACGTATATTTTCATTATGGCATTTTTTTGATTAATTATCTGTCCTGTTATACACTCGGAACATTTTATTATTTTTTAAAGTATGCCGTTATATGAGAATAAAAAAGTATGCTTTCGCTAGCAGTCTATCAAATTTAATACAAAAACCACAGCGTCAAAGCCCTGGAAAGGTCAGTCTGAATACAAGAAGCAATTTAAAAAAAAACAACAGATGAATCTATTTAACCTTAACATTTGTTGCTTAATACCTCAAAAGTCTTTAATGTAAATATAAGAAAATAATGTTTCATTTTTATAAAACGCAGTTTTACAGTTAGATATTCAAAAAAGAAAAGCAAATGCAAATTGTACTTATACGAAACGACGGCATTGCTTTCTGTCACTTCTAATAAACACCTATTTATAGCAGTCTGAGATTGCTTAAGTTTAGAGAGGTGTTGATAAAATAATTTAAGTTGTAATGAAATAATTGCATAATTTAAATAAAGATAGAAAGAAGTATTCTTTTCATTCATCATGATAAACATAAGCTAAAAACCAATTTCATTAGTAACTTCACTTCTCCCTTTCACTTGATCACATTTACTGCTTTTCTAAGCCACAGGTTCGTCAAATTGATCTCATACTTCAGATAAGAGTACTCGCCTTCGTTTGTTTATTTTCATCTACAAGGTCTAAATATGGGCCTACTGTGACAATATGCATAATATGCACCCGCCAACATATGAGAAATAGAGAAAAGTATAGTGACCCAGTCAAAATATAAAACTTGCTTAATGTCAACTAAATCATTTCAGTTCTTGTGTTGATAGAAATAAGTTAAGACTATGTGGTAAATAGTGCAACATGTGTTGTAATGGGGATCAGTTGTGATGCTTTAATATTGAGAAAAAAGAGAAATTAAAAAATTGTCTTAGTGTAATTTTTTATTCATTTTTTCACCATGCGATTAAACAGTTACAGGGCATTTAACAGTATACAATTTATGTACTTTGGCAATATAAAGGGAGGGTCTTTTCCCACAAACCATCCCGTACATTCAATTTGTTCTGCCATATGCCCAAAATATCTCGTTTCCTTTCCTATAACTACAATGTATAACTTAACATCTATGAATAAGCGAATTAACTCAGTACAATGTCTACTGTGTTTGGAGATTCATTTTTGACCATAATTCAGTAAAGCCATTTCGGAGAGTAATTAACTGTAACGTAATACGTAGTGCATGTCATTAAAGTATCACGTGATAAATATTGACGAACTTGTGTATTTTTATGTGATAACTATGTAAAGAGCATTCCAAAACACGCAGTGCCAAATCATGCTCTTCAATTTACAATGAACATAGACAAGATAAAGGTAACTGGCTTAGTGTCGCTGATGAAAGGATCCAATCATCATTATTTTGTGATAGTCACACTTTGCATGCAATATTTAGAAAGTACTTAGTGATCAATATAACACATTTGAATAAAGAATCAACTAGCAATTTATCTGTGAATTTCCTACCAGGCCACTTATTAATGCAAATTCTTATAGAATTCAAAATGGATGAGTCACACAATTTGCACATAATCGGAGTATTACAAAGCATATAAGATAGAAAGTAGAAACATTTTAGAATCAAATGTGTCATAATCATAGCAGTTAACGTAAAAATTTCAAAATGTTTTTTTCCAAAGTATCTCTCAAATTGATGTTTAGATCTATTTTAAAAAATACATAAAAAATATTTTAGTTTTTACAACTTTTCTTATCACAGTTACGTTCATAGATACACTACGCCTGGCAGCATAGTATGCTATTACCTACATGTCCATTCCGATCTACAGTTTCAATCGATAAAGATCATAAGAGAGTTCACAGGTGTACACCCCAGCATCTGTATTTTCTCAGCAGGTCATAATCAGATGCTGACAGCGAAAGGATATCCTATCTCGATCTCTCGAAAATAAGTGCAAGATTACTAATTTATTGAATAGCTCGTGGCTAATAAAACAGGTAAAAAGCAAAACAATATCCGCAAAGTAGCCTTACATAGCTAAAGAAAGTCAACTTTTTATATTTGAGTGCACAATAACCACTTGTTGGCACAACATATATTTATTGCACTTGCACGATAACGTTATGTGAAAATAACTTAGGAAGCGCAAATTAGAAAGTTGATCACGCCCAACAATGCCCATATTTATTAGGTCAAAGATTATGACCCTGGTGAGTGAAACGGTTTCTGATTAATAACATGAAAATGATCAAGCATAACATTTTGCCCTTCAAACGTTGTAGGAAAAGCTGATTGTCACCAGCATATCAATATATTCCCTCTAAATATTTAATGGTCAATTATTATGTCAAGTTGTCTCTGAATTTTAACGCGTTCCATGAATTTTTTAATTAATCATTTAGACGTTGGTTACTGAAACAAGATGATAACTTCTATTGATTAGAAGGTTAGTTTCAAAGTCATATTTTAAAAAAGTTAGCTGTTTGACAAAAGGTCATGACGTGCAACTGTTATTAAATAAAATGTCATCAAATGAAGGCTTAAAACCTATTTCTTAAGGCGTTGTTATTTATGATTGGCCAATGTTATATGCTTTTAGTGATAATAAATTCTTTACACTCAGCCGGTAACTGTCCCAATAATATCTTTTAGCTAAAGATAAGTAATTCGAACCTTCGTTCGTTTGCTTTATTGTGGAATTAATTTTTAGCAGGCTATTGCTCGAGGATGAAGTGGTGTTGGTTTCAAAAATTCCCATTATAAGGGACGTATTGAACTTAAAACGGCCAATACCGTGTTATTTCGTATTTCTCCGGTACTTGGTTGACGTTTGAAACGAACGCTTGAAGAAATGCATAAAAAGAATTATCCAAAGACGGCACAGTTTAAAGGTTGGATTTGATTAGGGGTTATCAAAGCTGAAAAATAGTCGAGATATGAAACTAATGCAATTTCCTGGAACAGAACTGCTCACCATCTTAAATAAATGTTGGTGTTGGTAGCTCTACCTACTTGTATCGGCGTAGCTATCTCATGAATTGAGTGATGGTATTTATAATCAAATGCATGCACTCTAAATAACAATGTTCTTTTTGATATTACGGTAAGCAGGGATTTCTTACCTAAACCACTGTATCTTGTTATTGTTCGACACATTGATTAACATATTAGATCTTTTATCCAACTTGAAGTTGTTTTTTAGACACATCAAACTAAATATACCTAAACAGCAGTATATCAATGGTGCTTCTTCTCCTTGCTCTTGCAAAGTAATGATTTAATAATCTAACATCGAATAGATAGCACATGCTCATTACAGTTATAGTCCAAACTTAACGTGAAATAAAAATTAGCACATTATTCAACATTTTCTCAGTAGAGCTGTTTTATATTATTTTCGTAGTATACTTTTGTCATTTCATTTTCATAAAATCAAACTAACATATTACTAAATTCAATTTTATGTATCTAAATAGCGTGTAGACACTGGATGTATATGCTTATCATGTGAACAACGTTGCAAGCACGTAACTAAGTTACGTCAGCATGTGCCATGTCAATATGCTAAGCATAACCTAAGACCGTAGAGATTACAATAATAAACAAAATAATTGCTGCAGGATCAGAACAATGCCTGACATTAATTTTGCTTATCGCATTGTACATTCTTTAATCTTTCTGTCCTTTTATACACTCATAACAATGATGGCTTTAAAAATAAGAAGTATGCCGTTATATGAGATATCATCACAAAAGTATGCCTGTTTTATAGCATATTGCTGGCAGTCTTCCGCAATTCACTTCCAACCCCTGGAAGGTCAGTCTGAAAATACAAGAAGCAATAAAATAAAAAAACAACGGATTTATATATTTTAAAACTTAATAATTTGTGTTAAGGGGGTTCCTCTTTGAATCAATTGTTGATTGTTTTTCCTTATCATTGATAGTCTAGTTTACCGAATGAAAAAAAAGACGTGAACTATCCAATTGAAACAATATGCAAATAAACACATTTGGTTATTCAAACACAAATAATGTCTATGCAGCAACCAATACAATATCACTATAACGACAACAAAGAAATGCAATCAATTTTAAATTAATTTTCATAACAATAGTGTCTATTATCAGTAACAGTTGAATGAATAAACAAATATCCAGCGACGACTTCTAACATAAGTCGTCAGGAATCATATTTATTACTACAACGAATTCATCACTGATATCACGAGAAATCAGAATGCCACTGTCACAAGGGAATATAGAATAAAGAACAATCTCCTGACTTAATCCTACACTCACGGGAGTTACTAATAATACTTCACATTGGATGAACACAAGATTTTCACAAGATAAATGCATTAAATGGAAAAAAGGTAATCTTTCTTTGACAACAGAGCGGATATACAAAAACGCATCAATGGTCATTAATTTCGGTAAAACGGTATTTAAAACGTTAAGAAAGTTTATTTATAATACATTTATATTTTATATTTATACATAGAAATTCAGAGGCAAGTAGGCAGTCGGCAATAAGACGGAATGAATTATTATTGTCTTTATATGTGCGCAGTATAAGAAACAATGCCCGTTAAAGGTTCATTACTAACACCAAATCGAATTTCCTTTTAAATCTGGAATCGTTATCGGTGTGTCTTTAATGGAAAGGGTATTGGAAACCTGCATTAATGTGCGCATGATCTATATACTCTTTGTTTCTTGTCAGCATTTAGCGTTAGATAGCTACTTGATTCTGAAACAAAGAACGGAAATAGAATCTTAAAGTTATTGAAAGAATGTTTCAAGACGAGGTTTGTTTAACCTGAATCTGATAGTTTTTTATTTTGAATCAGAAAATGGTTGAGCTATTTTTGACAGGTAATCGAAAACAAAACAAAGAAGGTACTAAAAGGAAATAACCAAAAATGGGCATGTTTCTGTACGCTGATGCCTTCGTATTTGTATCATTGTCAAATGCATAGCTATAAACAAAACCAAACAGACGGTAAGATGAGCATAGTTTATGTATTTATAGAACATTTCATTTCAAAGACGTTTAACGTAATGTTCAAATTGTATGCATGTATAACCATAACTATTAAATGAGAATAATGAGAATAATATCTTAAGATGATTGTCCATTAATAGTTAGTCAAACCTGTGAGCTTTGATAGTTTTTGCTGACAGGTGGTCTTTATTCACAGTTGTTTCTACAACAGCTTAATATTTTATGGTTTTTTTTTTCAAGCTGGTCTTTATTCGCAGGCTGGTCTTTATTCAAGGCTTTTCTTTATACACAGGTGGTCTTAAGTACAAGTTTGACATATATTACGCAAAAAAAGTAAAATACAATAATTTTTAAAGATAATGAAGGTAAATTCGGAATCGGAATGTTAGATGTGGAGATATTAGCAGACGACAAATGATTTTTTGTGATACTGAGATGGAAAATGTACGTCGATATTCTAATATCAGAAGTGTTGAATTCAATCATAAATATTTCTATCACCCTGAACTATCGGCTGTTGTTTGAGAACATTTTAATGTCATCGTTCTAAGCACTAGTTCACTGAGATTTGAAAATAATGAACTATAGCTGATTGCTGGACCAGGTAAAATAAATAGAACACTTTTCATTATACAACAGGAACGTTATATAACATTTTTTTAAGAAATTATTTCAAACAAGTAGAAATTGTCAGTGCAAATTATAAAAACGAAAATTGTTGCACAACAAAGGATTTCATACAGCAACATGGAGCATGCACTTAGTTTGAGCACTAAACATATCATCATAAGACTAAACGTCGGTGGGACAAATTTCCAGTGCTATGCGAAGACTTTGAAAACATTTTCAGATTCTTTACTGGCGCATTTAGACGAGTGGACAGAAAATTATAACTTCGAAAAAGACGAATATTTCTTTGACAGAAATCCACTGTTGTTTGCATACATTCTGGATGCATCACGGAAAGGAACGATACACTTACCTAAAGATATGTGTGGAGTAGCATTCAAAGAGGAGCTAGAGTTTTGGAAAATTTCGCCGCGTTATGTTGCTCCATGTTGCTGGGAATCTCTATATAGGAGCGAAGAAGACGTTTCAACAATGAAGAAACTGATCAAACGTTTAACAGAAACTACTAACATCTGTTTAATGCTGAAAGAGAATATAAGTTTGCGACAGCGAATCTGGCTTTTCCTTGATGAACCAAGATCTTCTAGGACTGCTTTGGTAAGAAATTCTTATTCATTCAAACATTGTGAAAGTCGTTCTTTTTACTAGGCAATTAACTCATTATTGATACATGTAACTGTCAATGACATTTTCTAAAGTCGGTTTAGTTGATATATAATCGGGATTGCTTTTGCAGATTAATGGCTGTTTTAATAGGTTTACTTCCATGGTTATTATCAACGAAACCAATCAGAAACGGTGTCACGTTGGACATAGACTGACCCTTTATATGCTCGATCAAAATTATTTAACTGTTACAAATATCTTATGAAGTTGAGTTATATAATCTGTTTTGCGCAAACTGATCTTCATCTTTCAAATTGCCGTGAACTGTTAAAATAATGCTGTGAAAATCACTCCATTGGGCCAAGTAATAACATAGGTAAATGACCATTATTTTTATGCAGACGCGACACGTGCTCGATCACTGATTTTAATGACAGTATCTAACTGCCTTACGGTTATTTTTGGAAAAGTGAAACATGTCTCAAAGCTGCAAATATTACAGATAAACAGCCACTTTTAGAAGAATTAGTTAATATAATATAACATACCTCAAATGACATATTCTATTGTCTTGGTGTCGGGGTAGGGCGCATAGATTCTTATTACGAAATGCAATAGTAACTTAAAATAATACTTATATGTATAATTTCAGTAAAAAATTCACAACAGTCATCTGCTAACAACCTTTGAACAATTTAACATATTTACAAGCATTGGATATTATTATTATTGTTTTTATTCTTTCGTGATCAGACTTTTAGCCTTTCAAAGGTATCAGGTGAGTGAAACTTTGTAATGGTTCATTCTAGACACTTTAGATGATGAAAGGACAAAAACTGTTTTTATAATGTGACAAATATTCCTTTCAAGCTCATTTAAACATGAACACAAAAGAGCATTTCTCTTATTATAAATAAAATGTACAGATTTAGTTGTTTAAGACCTAAAACCTAATATTTATTTTGAAACTGCCTTCAACGATTTTTTTTATCAATTTCTTATATAGATTTATTCTTACTCTATTTCTGTTTAAAATTTCATGAACTATCTAGTAACTTATCCCTATCCAACAAGCTGTCAAAAATGAGGTCACTGAATATTTACATGATTAATGCTGCAAAGACTAGACAATAACAGTTATTTGGACAACCACATGTAATTTCTTTTATGATTTAAATCAAAGTTTTATAATGGTGTGACGTAAAGAATCTGTTACACTCAGTTTTCAATAAGATATGTCAGTTGGTCATTTTTGGCCAAATGTTTTTAGCGTCCGTAAAATGCCGCACCCGCAATCGTCGCTCTTTTTGTTGGAGATTTATTTGTCCATTGGGTCATTAATATACAGAACGGAACACAAATGTTTCAATTTTTCATTTTTAAGAAATTGTGTGCATAAAAACTTGCAAGTGATCGAGCACGTATCTGATCGAGCATGCATACGATCACTCTATGTTAAAAATGTAACATTGAGCTACAGAGCGTGCTAACTATCGCTCTTAATTTAGATTCAACTATATAAGGGTCGGCAGATAAGCAATTTCTATAATTTAGAGTGCGTTGTGATGTGTCGGAACCCACTAGGGTCAAGCAACAGAGTTACCATGCACTACTCAGCTAAAAAAATGATACGACCCGCTATGAACCAGTTGTACATTCTTATATTTCTTTAATTTTAGATATTAAATAATTATGCCAGTTTATTCTGTAATATTCCTTAAAAAATCGCACAGTTAACATATTAACGGACAGAGAATACACACTTCTAGGTGGGCTAACAGTAACTTGAAGTTTTGACCTCTACCGCCCGCATGATCCGTCCCTGCAAATCTACTTTCATAACGAAAAATGTTCAGTATAACAAGGAAAACAATGTCCAGTCAAGTTCCTACAAAGAAAAATCTTTTTTGAAAAACACTCGGGACCCACTATAACTCATTAGTATAAAAGTTATGAAACATTGGCAGAGGGCTAATGGGATCCCCTAGCGTCTATCAATAAGGCAACAGTTATGTTCTGGCACCATGCTTGTGTCATTTTGAGTCCAAGCACCCTACCTGTATTTTGTTAAAATTTCACCACCACCAGCACGAAATACAACTCTGTGCCAACTTTTAAAAGTGCGACAATGATACATGTATATTCCGCAGGTATCAGAATGAGGTTCGCCTTTTGAAAATGGACAGTGTTATCTCAGACCTCATTCTTACACCTTGGGAATGTGTCATTGCAGCACTTTTGAAAGTTGTAACAGAGATGCAGGATTTATGTATTTCGTCACGTATTGACAAAATTCAGGTGGAATACGTAGACTAGAAATAATGAGACTAGCATGGTTGTAGAGCAAATTTGTTGCCTTATTGGTAGATACCAGGCTGTTTTCATTTATCGGGTAGTTCGAACATAAACAAGGGGAATCCGATAAGTCTCTCGGGAGGACTTTGACTTCAGCTTATATTTATAATGGCAGAAAATGATGATACATGCTTTTTTCCCCGGAATTATGCATTTACTGAAGAAATTCTAGAAAAGCATGGATATGTTATAATTAGGTATAGCTATATTGTGTATTAACGATCAAATCATAAGTATCGGTACAATAAAATAGGCTAGCAATGTATAAATTAGTATGATATACATAGTTATGTAATAACATGATGTTAATAATGTTAAAGCTGATGTTAGACTATGTTTGTAAAAGGTGAACTCCAAAATTGCATTATTAAAAAACGTTATATATTGTCTATCGGATGAGATGAGGTCATTGTTTTACAATGGTTAAATTCTTCCGATATTTCATTATTGTTGTACCGTATCTCTACAACAAAGCTCAGAAATTAACTTTTTCATTTAAGGTAACTTGCCCCGGAACAAAATGGTCACTAGTGAAAACATGATGATATCACTAAAATGTAGTCTGGTGGTCTTTTGACATAATACGCAATCAAATTACTGTTATATAAGCTTTTAGAACCTGTATCAGTGTGTTTTGTTGCATATATTGTTAAAACATGTTATTTCAGTTCTTGGGTTTACTTACATGAAAAATATCCAATTTTTGTGCAAGTTTCCTGACAAAGTCAAATGATGAAATTATTCAAACCTGCACTTATTTACTAGTTCAATGTCTCCTCCAGATGCTCGACCATAGAAATAGTTGAGCTGTTCTTTCAATCTTACACATCAACAGTTTATAACACATCACTAAATTGTGAAGTCCACATGCTTGAGTTATGGCTTAAGGTAGAGCACTATTGTCTTTAGTGGGTGGGGTGCATGCTTTTTTCAATTTTTATTTTTCCCTTTAATGTATACTGTGTTTGTTTTGGTCGGGATGTCATAATATTGTAGTATACTGACACTAATAATTCATGTATTTGAAACTTTCTTGGAGAACAAGGCTCTGTGAAGATTCAGTGGAAATAAAGAAACAAAACATAGTTACACCATTATTAACTATTTTGTTTATTTTTCTGTATCAAAACAAAAAAATAGTAAACAATAGAGGTTTGATTATTTTAAATGTTGAAACGGATAAACAGGTTTTGATTATATGGTATAAAATATGTTTTGCTATTCACTGAATCTGTAACAAAGGCTTTGTTGTCAACTAGCAAGAATATGTTTCAAAAGTACCGTCTTGATTCACTGATTTATAGTTCTCTTTACGTGAATTTTTAGTGTCAGTATACTACAATATTATGACATCCCGACCAAAACAAACACAGTATACATTAAAGGGAAAAATAAAAATTGAAAAAAAGCATGCACCCACGCACCCACCCACTAAAGACAATAGCGCTCTAACCCTAACCATAACTCAAGCATGTGGACTTCACAATTTAGTGATGTGTTATAAACTGTTGATGTGTAAGATTGAAAGAACAGCTCAACTATTTCTATGGTCGAGCATCTGGAGGAGACATTGAACTAGTAAATAAGTGCAGGTTTGAATAATTTCATCATTTGACTTTGTAAAGAAACTTGCACAAAAATTGGATATTTTTCATGTAAGTAAACCCAAGAACTGAAATGACATGTTTTAACAATATTTGCAACAAAACACACTAATACAGGTTCTAAAAGCTTATATAACAGTAATTTGATTGTGTATTATGTCAAAAGACCACCAGACTACATTTTAGTGATATCATCATGTTTTCACTGGTGGCCATTTTGTTCCGGGGCAAGTTACCTTAAAGATGAGCCTTGATACTTGATTGTTATATATTTATTTGAGTGACTGTCAATGAGAGTTTGTTTATTCATTGTGCGTTTATAATCCATGCACTGTTTGATTGCAGGCTTGATTTTTATGACTATTAAGTATATACATGTTCTGTATGATATTTTTTTCGTTTTTCTTTTTGTTTTGAAGGCCATATGAAAATAAGTTATGTTTTTAATTATTTGTAATGCATGATATGTCTTAGAAGTAACGTTCGTTGAATAAAGTCATTAGTATTATTATTATCATTATTACTCCCTGAGACAATGTCTTACGCATCAAATTTAAATGTCAAAGCCATGGTAATTCATGCACATTTGTTAAATTAGGAAGTAGGGCCCTACATGCAAATTGATTCATTCTCTCCGGAGAATTACCCATTATCTTGTTATTGTGAATTTCAGATCTGGGGATCTTTCATATCTTTTCTTATATTTCTGTCGACCCTCATCGCAGCCCTTTCTACAGTACCACAGTTCACCGTTGAGTACACTGAGGAGGAAAAGGAATTTGTTCATCGCATGGTGCATTTAATGGGATGGGCAAACAAAACCACGGAAAGTGTACAGACAATGAAACCACGCTCATACCTGGTGAATACCGATGTCGCCATCCATGCTGTTCTATCTTTGGAGTTTTTGCTAAGTTTCTTTGTGTGTCCGAGTAAAAAGTCTTTTGTTAAATGCTATATACGGATAACTGTTGTCGTAGGCTACTTATCCTTCTGGGTAGCTTTCGCAATGGAGCAGAATCTTACAAAGTTAGACACTGCACATCAAATTAAGGCTTACATTGCTATAAAGCACATAGTTATACTACAGTTAGCACGTTTGCTAGACCTTACGAAACGTATTCCAGCATTCAACATAATGGCCTTGACATTTACCTCTTCGAAACACGAGATGAAGATTCTGGTTTTTATGTTAGTCTTGCTCATATGTAGTTTTGGCTTTATTTTGTTCATGGCAGAGTTTGCACATAATACAAATATATCTAACATTTTCATTGCCATGTACTGGGCATTGATTACGTTAACTACGGTTGGATATGGCCATTATATACCTGAATCAGCGATAGGTCACGTGATTGCTGGAATATGCGCAGTCTGCGGAGTTGTCTGTCTTGCATTACCAATTGGGGTTATTGCTTCGTCGTTCCATACATTTTACACATATCAAAAGTACGCACAGAAACATGTTAATCTCTACGGACAAGAGTGTACATTTTGAAAAGGGACAAGCAAGTAAACAAACAGTAATAGTTTAATAACATGAATATTTTGTGGACTGTGTTATACGGAGTGAGCTTTTGAAACCACCATTTGTGTATTACACAACAGTGTTTCAGTCTAATGTTATTATTACACGCACTGTATCAACAATATAGATCAAAAGAAGATAATGCTGATTCATTCCCTTGTTTGGCGCTTAGCATTAAAAGGGAAACTGGCGTCTCTTCTCTCATACCCTCACGGCGACAGATACCATCAGGAATGAGGTGGCGAGAGTGATTAATATAAGTTTTATAACTTGTTTAACAATCGATCTAAAATAAATTAAATTTAACTAAAACAAGATAACAACATAAAGCTTTTACAAGAGTTAATATATAATGTATATAACAGTTGGTTTATTTCATTTAATTGTTTGCATCTTATAATCGCTTAAACATTGTTTTATGTCTACTAGTTGCTTATTTGGAGAATGAGATTCCTTACGAAGCGACACTGTGGAAAGTAACCGATATATATGTACCTCTAGCAAATGTTTTATACACTTGTTTTCGTGTGAAAAATAATTTATGAGTACAATACCTGAATAATTGCTGACTTGCTGAAATGTGGAAGCTAAAGGCTCAGATGTTTTGTCAGTTTTTTAAGGGGAATTCTCTACAGCTAAAAAATTATTTTATCAAACTGTTAAAAAAGGCTAAATGTACGTAACCTATTAAATGAGTACAACTTTCTAAATTGAGAAATATCTATATTAGAAATTCTCGTTTGTACACAAAATCACCATAAAGCGACCTTTTATATAAATTGCTATCCACACATAAAAGTTTCACAGTACTACAATCCATCTTATTTCAGAGTTTTACCTAAACGTATGTATGAATTCTGTGTTTTGCTTGAATCCTATATGTTCAGGGAAGATACTTTTGATTAAGATATTACTCATAGTTTTTAAGTTATTTCAAAGTACATTCAGTTTTAGGAAGTATCTTTATAGTAAGCAATGTGTTTAGTGACTTACATTTCTGAGTCTTTATTGGCGTGCCTTAAAATACGATGGAAAATATTTCAAGAGTCAAATTTTTTTCATTCCATAACAATTAGAGTTCTACTAGCGCTTTAGCATTTATAATTCTAAGAAAATAACAAATGAAAAAGGCGTGTCATATTTGCTCTTAAACAATGTCGATGTATCTTAGTCACTTCTTTTGGAAAAAAACAACAACAAAAAAGTGTTGTCAACTTAAACTCTATATTATCAGCGCATTCCTATTATCGGCGTATTCACACTTCCGGGTATTTCCCAGAAACCTCGCCGTCTGTTGGTGAATATCATGTCACGTTTGCTGGTAAAGTTTTATGTTTATTTTCAAAAGTACTGTTAATTCATTTTTTAATCACTCCATGATAAGTTAATGAAGATAAGAACGGCAGCTATGACGTCATTTTGCCCGATTTTGTGAAGTGTGGTAAGTCGATTCTGCATTTACTTGTGAAATTACAAAACAGTTTTAGTTGAAATAACGATTTTTAAAAACAATATCAATTACGTTGATTTGTCAGTTTATTTCTTTATTCCAGGGTACATGTGTTATGACTAAGCGATTAACTATGATAAATAAAGAAATACTGACTGTTACATAATTTATTACTGTTCTTGTCAATTGTATTATAGTTATGTAGATCTCGTGCTTAATATTTGGATATTTTATAAAGACTTTGACTATAACAGTTTGAACTTTTTAAGCCCTTGCCTCGTGTATTGAAGGATTTAAATTCACTAGGTTAGTTGTTCACCACATGGGACGGCGTGTCGCGTGCAAACCCCAGGTCAGTAGCTAAAAGGTCAATGTCACACTTAGAGATATAAGGTAAAATATGGACACATTCGACCTCGTCTGGCATGTGTGTAGCGCGTTTGACGGGCTCGACATGTTGCCCGTGGGCACGAGACAGCTATTTTGTCGTTTTTTGTGCTTCCTTTATTTATATCTCGATCACAAGATATTTTATTTTCTTTTTTATATTTTAAAGCCACGAGATAACAATAAGAGACAATTGTCCCCTTTACGATTACGAAACTTTGAGGCAGTTTCAATCTGGCCTACTTTGTTACACTACTGCCATGTGGTCGTAACACATGTCCTAGATGTTGCTGCATGTGGAATCAATTGTTTATTTGATAGATTAATTACGTCAGAAAACTTGTTTTTGAGTAAACAAGTGCGTCGATAATACAGCGTCGCGGGCTACTTGCGATTTATAAAGCAACGTTAGGAATGCCTTTCGCATAAATAACGGTCAATTTCGCTGGTATGATATCATATTTCTTTGTAGTATGGTACTAATAGGACTTTAAATTCTCTTTGCAAAACAAAACTCAAGTAAAAACGAAAAATTAAAATCAAACAATTTAAGTTTCATTTACCGGCATTCATTTCTAAACTTCCCCATTCTACTTTAACCTCAATATTCATATATATCCTCAACATTATCCTTAGAACTCAGAACTTAGAGAACGTGACCTTCCTGCACAGAAATATGTACATATAGCGTACTTTGTAAACCGAAGAGTTCCAGTGCCTCCGAGTTTCCGTTTTCTGCGTTAAATAGGTAATATTCAACTTTATCTGATATAAAACAAAAGTAATTATTTCTAGCTCGTATTTGTTTCCGGCAGCTATGCGATCTTTCGAGAGAACATCTGATATATTGTATAGACTTTGTTAATTTTAAATATTGCGTTTCGCCTTCAATTTATTAAAGATGCTAAAAACATTGAAAAAAAAACAACAAAAATAAACAGCAGTTATGGGTCGTCTTGCACACTTTGATTTACACACTTCCATCATTATAATATATATCTATAAACTAGTAGTTGGATGGAATTCAGTACATTTTTGTAATATACTATTTACCAGATAATAGAAAGAGAAATGTAATACAGGGGATAATAAAAAAGCTAGAGTCATGTTCTGACACTCTCTGCATTCACATTTCGTTCAATAGTCTTCAGGTAATGCTCTGCATACATTTTGTATCAGATGTTACATTGACATCTCTAATGATTCTTTGCTGGCTTTGTAACATATTTCGCTGAATGTAGAAACATCGAGGTCATGAATAACGGGTTCTTGACATATAAACAATAAAAAAAAAAGTTTGATAATGAATAGTTTAAGTTCTTTTGTTTCGGTACAATATATATATATATATATAACAAAAATAATTTATTGCCAACTTAAACTCTGCCTTAATGCCATAGTTTATGTTTTTGTTAAGCATTTTCTCAGTCGAATGAAACATCTTTAGAGATTTAAGAATTGTATCTAAATACCTCTGTATATAGACGTACATGGTCGATGAGGATTTAATCTTAAAAACTAAAAGTGTATTTTAATCAATGTATTCCATTGAGACTCAGACTTTCCTACATCTGAGGGATATGAACACGAAATAGACCAATAATAGACAGAAAACCTTTCATACGTGTATTTAGTATGTAATGCAAAGGAAGCAGTATGGAACACCATTTGTCAAAAAACTGAGCTGACCTTGAGGCAGAGCGAGCATTTTGTGTCTGAAGTACGCAGAGCAAATGTCGCCTAACATTGATTATATCTTCTTGCTAATGGCACATTTCACTTACTGCATGTTCACGGATTACCGGTATTATGAAATGTCATCAGGAATGACTCATTACGGATATGTATAAGAGGTGGTTTTTCATCATTATATTGTTTTTATATATATAATAAATGAGTTATTGATGTCTGACACTTGAAATTGTATAAACGTCCCTGGTGTAAATTTCGTTTTCTGCTGTTACGCATTAAATAAAAACTTAATAATTCATTAGCTGTTCTATAATTATCATTGTTATACGGTTGTGTATATTTTACAATTTGGCAGCAGAAAAAATTCTAATATTGCATTGAACAATTATGATATTTCTGTTGGTTATATAATCGCAACAGATAAAGATAACAAGACGATCACAGCATGATTTGGAAATAGTCGTAAACTATAGCCTGTCTTAATTAGCTCGACATGATTACAAATGTTGAACAAGAACATTGTTCGATTAAACATTGGTGGTACAATATGTAAGTGCCACGCAGATACTCTTGCAGCCTTTGCAGACTCAAAATTGGCTAATAGGCATAGTGAACATTTTGATATCGAGGAAAATGAGTATTGCTTTGACCGAAATCCAATATTGTTTGCGTTCATCCTCGATTACTTTCCCAAAGGAGCAGTACATATTCCAAAGGATATATGTGGAACTACGTTTAAAACGAACTTGATTTCTGGAGTATTTCTCCGCGGTACGTGGCTTCGTGTTGTTTAGAGGCTCTGTATTAAAGTAATGACGACATAAAATCAGTAAAACTGATGGTACAGTGGTTTCATGAAAATCACAACAGGCATTTAATATTACAGGAAAAGTTGAGCTATATACCAAAACTATGGTTGTTCTCTGACGAACCTAGCTCTTCTAGACTAGCCTTGGAAAGACTTTAACAAATTATGTATGATCAAATATTTAAATCTACATATTTTTCTGATGCCATTAACTGGAAGCGATTTGTTCCAGCAACTAATAAGATAATGTTTAAACGGTTTGTGTCCATGTTAGAGCGGTTAAACTCTATTTGTAGTCACTTGACCTCTATTCAATTGAGGGTCATGTATTCGAACCCCTTTACCGAGCTGACTCTTCATGTAATAACTTTGATATACCCAAAAATGAGAATGCGAGTGTAGTACTTTTTCTACACATGAACGATATTCAGGCAACTACGCTCCTGTACATAACTGTAACGCTGTCAGAAACAGTCTTTAAATTACCCCAACCGAATAAAAAGCTGCATTAAATTAGAAGATATGATGGCGTAAATTTGTATTTCCTATTAACATTATAAAAGTAAGACGTGTAAACCTCTTAGCTGCAGGCTCGAAAAAAGTTCCAAAATATAACGCAACACTAATCACTGAAACAGTGTCAAAGTAATTAAGGCCCTTTTTACGTTTAGTTAAATTCCTGTTTGAAGTTTGGCTGAATTATTGATGGTCATAAAGTTTTCTCCGAGAATATTGTATGATCAAATCGTGCTAAAACAATATTATATGTTTGAAAATTTTTCATTTGCTTTTATTTCATTTTTTCCAGCTTTGTAAAGCTTTTTAATACTGCACTAGTTATGATATGTTCATTAAACAATATGATTACATATTGTATTTGCCCTGTAATTGTATAATGGTCATGTGATCATAAGAAGGTAATAAATGGTTTTAGAGTGTGTGATATTGGCGCGGTGGTGTGTGTTGAATTTCTTGATGGGAGCGGGTATAGAGGGATGGCATGAGTGGACTATATGTTAGTTCACCCCCACCCTTACCACCTGTTCCGGGGGTCATGTATGTGTCTTTTTGTTTCTCCCTTTAGTGGATGTTAGGCTTTTGTCTTCTGCTACATGATTGCTATGGTAGTCACAAAAAGTAGCAGTATTGGGTTATAGTATAAACTACTTTCACTCATTAGACATAGAAATTATGCTAGAAATTTATTTGCATTTGTCTTTCAAATAACAATATGTACAAAACAAACTTAGCTTGAAGTTATGCTTCACACTATTGTTGGGCGTTATTGTTACGCTATAGGACCTAAAGGAAATGGTTCAGTGCAATTGGTGGCAGAGGATGAACGAAGTTTTTACTGTACATGTCTTCGTTAGAAAACGTAGAATATAAAGTATGCAAAACAAAAGGCGTCAGTATATTCAATATACTGATGGATGCAAGCCTTTTCGCACTCCATATTAATTACATATATCAACATCAAGGAAAGACACAAAGCATTTCCAGATATAAATCAGTAAACTTAATACAGTATCATGAAAAGCATCTAAGGCATTGATAATTATTTTTAGTTCTTCAAGGGATTTTCCATGACCATGAACACATCATCCCAGAAACGAGGCCAGAGCATGTTTTAAAATGACGGGTTGGAAGAAAAACTGGTTCTAGCTTACCAATATGTTGTGACCATGGCCGCACCTATTGTCGTCCCAATAAATTTGTAAGTTGTCGTCTAAATTAACCATTTAGCTACTGGATGAAAACTTACACTTTGTAATTTTTGTTAAGGAAACTTGAAGCATCTTTAACGTGAGAGGTGCGCAATTGCATGCAGGTCTTTCAAACATAATCGAACTGTTTGGAAATGTTATGAGTGGAGGAATTTTTAGCTGATACGATGGGCTTAGCAGGACAGCTAGTACGAGTATTTGTAATATACTTTGTGGAAATACTTTTTGACTGTAATGGTTTTGTTAACAATATCACTTTACTAAAGCTTCAAATATCGGATAATCTACCCAGAAATATCTTTCTTGCATACCGGATCGGGGTATCCGCAGTTTTCACCAGGAAAATCTCATAAAACATCCCCCTATGTAATATGACTTTCGTGAATTACTTGTGACGTCACTTTCCCAAACACAGCATCTGATTAACGTTTCTTTTAAAGGCACCATTCCGATACGTTTGCATTTAAGTATCTATTATAAAGTACAAGACGGTATGCAAAACATAGTTTCTACCATGAGATATCTGGTTCAGATGGAAATATCCGTCACTTCGGCTAACTGTTTCGCAGGAACAGAGCCTCGTTCCCGCCAAATCAGTTACCCTTGGTGAAGGATATTGAGATCTAATGCGCATGCTTATGGAAGAAACTGATAATCTGCAGGCTTCTTATTGTACACCAAAGTCATGTCGACCCCGTAAACTTACATCACCATAACATACATTTCTTCTCGGATAATCAACAAATTATAGGCGCCGTTAAATTGTCAACAAAAAGTGCTGCTCAAATGACGAATTAGATCATTTTAAGACGACTTGAAGTTTGTCAGTAATCTAGACCAATCAATAAACAGTTAGAGACAACTAAAAGAGCGGACCACCTTAAAGACAAAGAGTTGGTTGCTCAATAGATTTCAAGTGAATATTGGACCTGGACTTATTCAAGTAACATTAGTAGCTCTTTTAGCATTGACGCCCAAAGGTCAAGTTAATTTTCTCTTTTAAAGTAAGCATTATGATAGAACTGTGTTATGTTTACAATGTACTCTAAAACAATGTTGATATATGCTTGTTTTTCATGTACATTTCATTTCTTAACCCAAAGTTGCTTTCATAAAGCATTTACATCTTTTGAACAATATACTACGCTATATCTATAACATTTTACCTTCTTTCCATTTCAGGAAGGCAACATAATTAAATTGACAATTTCGACATTAAGACATCTTTCTTAAAAAAAACCCAGTAGTTTCACGAATAATTGTAATAATTATACAAAATGACCATGGGCCATTCAGGTATTTTGTAAACAAATTCAGAAATGCGCAATGAAAGTAAAATAAAAGGTGCAGAACAAAATCTTAAACAAGAAAATAACTGAATGGTTATCATAACAGACATGTAGACGGGACATAGATAGGTTCATCAGCAGTCACCTATACACTATTTAGCTCGTAAAAGAAACGTATTTGCACCATAATCATACTGCATTTCAATTTTAAAAGCCGGTAAAGCTTAATTCCGACCATATAAACGCCTGTAGCTTAAATCAATTAAAAAGATGAAAAGAACTATTCAATCAATGGATAACAACGCTGCAATCAGAACATTTGCCGGAACCTTTGTTGTCTTAATTATTTTGCTTGCAAGTGAGACTGTGATTATGGTAACATGCTCATGTTGTTTATCAATATGCATGTTGTTCGTTAATTAATCTTTGATCGGTTGAGTATGTGAAGTCAATACTCCCTAACGTTTTCATATTATAAGCTGAATAAATATTTAAGTAATACAGAAACATTTCTAACTCTCGTTTTTACATCATGTCAATCAGTTTACTTGCCCATTAGACACAGTTCATGAATAAAGACGCAATTTAGCGTTAAACAGTTTACGCAAATGTTCGGAGGATTATAAATTCGAACATATCTCTAATGTCTATTTGATGGAGTCGTTTGCGTTCGTTTTTCAATCGAAAATGAAGCTACTGCAATTCGCCAGCAAGTTCGAAGAAAATTGTCTAAACTTGTAAACTTTTAAATAACTCAAGTTTCTATGGACAATATTATTTTGAAAAAGGCAAATATAGACTTTCTGTCATTTAAATTTCTTCCAAGGTAGTGTTGAAAATATTTTTAATGTAGACATAAAGAAAACATATATTTGTATAGACAAAGAAGAAATGAATCCGTAATAATTTATAAATTACTTCAGGTACGCTTTATTTTATGTCATCCAATAGCCAAAGTCAATATAAGTGTTTGAACCGTGCATTAAAATTAAAGTGAGAACTGTTACCGAAAGTGATATACTAGTATTATTATTGTTAAAAATAAATATATTGAGGAGTTAAGATTAAACTTAATACAGCCAGTCTTTACCGATATTTTATCACTTGTTTGCCGTTAAGAAAAAGGGCAGTTGGCTATTGGTGATGTACGCATATACTATTTAACATTCAGCAAAATTATTCGCTTTATAACATTGAAGTTTTAATAAAATATAATTTTAAAGGGATGTGAATTGAATTGTTATAACAATGTTAATGCAATGATAAAAACATAGATTGATAAAATATAAAACAAAATGCTATTGTTACACTTTGTGCATTGCAGTGGCTCAAAATTGTCGTTAAGATGTATTGTTATCGTTGTGAATTATATCCAGAATTAAAAATGTATTATTTATCTTGTACATATAGCTGGATGTTTTCTTTGATATTAACAAAGTTCCAACAACTAAAACGATAACCGTAGTTCCATGAATAGCCCATGTATTTACTGTATTTTATCCTGGAGAACATGCTGTCAAGTACTTGTTATTCATATTGCTACTGTGCAGCTACTGTGTTTACATAACTTTCGGATGGAGCCACGTATGATCAATTTATTTCCCGTCAGTCATTATTGTTTATTTTTTGTAATTTTAACGTTTATAGTTTTGGCATTTAATTTTTACTAGGAGTATTAGTGTTAAGGATTCGGGTGCCTGCTTCAACAGTGAGGGATGTGATTTTCACCCTCTTTTTTCTGTGGGGTGTTCCCGACGTTAATTTCACTATTCTCATCGTGAATTCAGAGCGCGCAACTGTGAAATAGCACGGATGCACAAGTGAGGCACACTGTGAATTGTGGACAGGCTCTGAAGTATACAAGCAAGTTCTGATCAGTAATTTTGTATCCCCCGCCTAATGAAGCAAAAAACTACAATTGAAAAGTGTATTGGTATGTCTGCTTCAAAAAAAAACATTTAAATTTCACCATCCCACTGGGTGATTGTTTTTCCTCAAGTTACAGTCATAAAGAACTTAATTGTTGTAAGTTAAGTTAATTAAATCAGTTATACTACTTTCAGACAACAATAATTTGAAATTCTATTCAGTCACTGGTTCTTAAGTAATTACTCCGGACGGACAGACGGACAACGCAAAAACAATATCGTAAAACGTAATAAGCCCCGGTTGCAACTCAAACGGGGAATCATCACAGTGACTTTAAATATTCGGTTATAGCACCCGTTATTTATTGAGGCAAATTCACCAACCTTGTTGAAACATGTATAAATTTTTAATTTCTAATTATTAGATAGCGCTTTCTCCAGATATTTCAAATAACTTAAAAGCCACATTTGACATTTATATAGTTTGGCCATCCTACGTTTATATTTAAAATTTACTAAAGATTTTGACGTATTGTTTTCTGTTTGGTAACCAACAGTTCGCCGGTTGCATCGTGACAATATCGTCTATTTTCAGTGCGAGTTTGTTTTAATAAACACTTTAACGTTGAAACACATTTCATTGACATGTTTATTTTTTGCTGGCCAACTGACGACATCCAGGATGATCTAAGTGCACAATATCAGCGGAGACTAGTGTGCACTGCCCAGCTAGGGTAACCTGTATGTAACAGATTGTTATATTGTTATCTGCACGCGGTAGCGCAACAATATAACGAGGTTAATGTATAGCACTACATTTAAGATGTATTGTTTAGGTATAATTTAGATGCTGTATATTATAATTGCTTTTTGAGGATTGCAAGGTTAACTCAACTTTTTCAAGTATCCATGTAGTCAAAGGGTATTGTTTTATCTCGAAGAGTTCGGTCTGTAAAGCCCTCGATACATGTATATTCTAATGAGAAGTATAAGTTCGAGTCTCCGTAACATCTGAGATGTGCTGTAATTCACATTATTGCTTTTAGCCTCCTAAATCAAACAAAACAATAATTGGCTCTCTTCGTTTAAAGTAAAACTTACACACTTTGCCATTCGTAACAATCAAATAAACAATAAAAACATCCTGATTAACATCTGTGTTATCTATGCATATGGTTTTCTTTTACAATTTTCGTAATAACCATGTACATGTATAAAGGTATGAGTCATAGTTTTAGAGTTTGCTTTGAATTGTGAACTGGATCAACATCAAGGTTTCAAATACTAAAAATACTCAACCCTGATCGTATAATTAAAACTATTGAACAGATAAAGATGCATCTTACTCATAGACATACAGTTAACAAAAGGATATCCCCCTAATTTCGAAAAGGCTTATTAACATTTGTATTTGTATCCGTAACACTATAATATTATAATTTATTTTTATTCATGTAGAGAAACAAATACAAATGTACAGACTTCTCAGTTTGTAATAAAGGCAATTAACTGACACGTCTGTGAAACAAGTCATAAAGTCTTCGCATGAACACTTGTATACATTAAACTTTTAAGAAAAATCAGAGTAGTTCTTAAAGCCAGACTAAATGTTTTTAATATAATGATGTTTTTTTCTTTTCTAATCAATTTTCACCACAACACTGTATGTGTCACTTTCTTGCGTATGTGTCATGTTTTGCAGGTTTGAAAAAATCGCGTTGAACGTAACTTTAACTAGATAACTGCGAGTTCAATTATTGTTTATTTTTTTGTAACTGCCAGAACCGTCGTTTGCTGCTGCGCTGACCAGTCCATTCTTTGCCTCGGCATCAAATTCAGCATCGCAGGACAGTAGTGTTTTTGTCCATTCCTGCAAATAGATTTAGCGAATGACATATTTCCTCCAATATTTACCTGTGATAAATCTTCCTGTAACTGGCTATCCGTAATTTACGTGTAATGCACCTGTTGTGTGTGTCTTTTACTGTTATGTCACTGTTGATATATATGTGTTGTATAACATTTTGTTCATATCAAGTTTTTAATTTAATGGTGAGAGATGTACGTTTTCTTTGTGAAAAACAAGCCGTAGTTAGGTCTTACGACAATTTCACAGTAAATGATACTTTAAAAACGGTTCCTTGCAAACTTCGACTTTTTTCATATAACTCATTGCATCATGGAGGGAGGGGGGGGGGGGGTCATTGGTGTTTTACAAACAGGTTTTGGGATTTCTGGTCTGTAGTGAAATAGTTCCGTTGTCACAAAAATGGTAAATTTATATGTGCATGACATTATAATTTGTAAATAGACTATGCCTGTTGATCTTTTAATACTAATAAGGAGTACTAGATACAAACTGGGCTGATCTCCCTAAAAGTTGGCGTTTGTTTCTCTTTAAAACACTCATTAAATGTGCATTTAAACAATTAAACCGCTTTACTATTCAGGATCCCTTTGACTTTGGCCCTAACCTTTGATCTACAAGCCCGAAAATACATAGGGGTCATGACCAACCTCACCTCATTTCGAGATGCTAGGGCCACGCGTTCTCAAGTTATCGTCCGGAAACCGTTCTTCGATTACGGGTCACTGCTACCTTAACCTTTGACCCACTGACCTAAAAACCAAAAGAGGTCATTTTCTGGTCATGAATAATCTCCGAATCAAAATGCCAGGCGCAAGTGTTCCCAAGTAATCGTCATGAAACCGTTTTACTATTCCGGTTTACTGTGACCTTAACTTCTAAGCTACTGACCTCAAAACGGGTCATCTGCTGGCCGTCACCAACCTCCACATCAAGTTTCAAGATCCTAGGCCCAAGCTTTCTCGAGTTATCATTCAGAAAGCACTTGGCAGACGGACCGACGGACCGACGACCGACATCTGCAAACCATTATATCCCTCATCTTTGAAGGGAGCATCATGAATATACAAATTAAACATAAAATCGTGTACTCTATTTGAAAAGGGTGGTGCCTTTCCGCCAAAATCCTCAGGTAAGTGTTCCACATCAAAGTACTCGGCTAAATCTCCCAAGTTATGACCATGTAAGATCATCTGAAGAGAAAGACATGTTATTTCTGTCATTTTACTTAGTATGTAAATGTTATCATTAAACCAAGGCCTTAAAGTTATTGAAGGCAAGTAATGATATCACCGATATGAACGGATATGTTTATTTTGAAGGCGAAAACGTCTTATTCTGTGTCTATGGGGATAAATGGTAGACACTTGTGCGTTTTGTAATTAATACTGCAAGTATGACCTGAGTAAAGGAAAATGTTGAAATAAGAAATAACATGAATATGAAATATGTTTCACTTCAGCTGAATTTAGGTACATACATGTATTTCTTTAAGCACTTTGATATTACTCGGATAGACTAAATAATTTACTAATAGACTTGTGATAGAACTGAGTTCTATTTACTCTTACAATTCTGATGTATGCCTTTCTTCTGTATTGAGGTCACGTCTTCATGCAAAATTATTCTGTTTTGCAATATCAATGAAATCCATCTTTCGTTTATCTATATCATGTACTTTCGATGTAAAAACAAGGTAAGAAGTTGCTTTTGCACAATGTTCAATTTTCTCCAGTTAGACATCTTTTTTGGCAATATACATGTGATATTAGTGTGATTTTCTTTTGCCCTCTAATGTAAATTCAAGCACAGTAGGAGTATCAATCCATTCCTTTCAATACTTTTTAGTTATGTTGTGCACACGAAAAGAAGTAACACGGTCAGTAACTTATATTATCATGAAGCATACATTTTTCTCATTGTCTTCTATCAACATATGAAGTATCAATTCATTCCTTTAAATCTTTTTCAGCTATACATGCACCATGCACAAGAAGAAATAGCATAGGACAGTTGAACCTTGAGTTATGAGTCTTGTACACCGCATTCCCTGTTCTCTACCCAAAAATGTAATCTCAATACTCTGTATAAATGAAATTTATAGAAAGGGCTCTCGTGATTTAATTACTACGCATCCGAACTACTGAGTGTATTTAATTCCGTGGTAGCATACAGGGGCACATATATTACTTCTTAATCAATATATGAAGTATCAAATGATTCCTTTCAATACTTTTAAAGTTATGCTCCGCACAAGAGAAAGAAGCTAGAGTTCTGATCATTATGTACTGTGCTGTTTTCTTATTGTTCTCTTTGAATAATATTAATACTACTTTAATTATTTTTTAATACTACTATGAAGTATTGAATTGCGTGAATTGTTCGCAAGACCTACCTTATCAATGGTTTCCTGTCTCATAAAATGTTTGAGCGTAGCATATAAATAGTCAAACACTGACGGCTCGTTGACAAAATGCACAGCTTTGAATCGCACTGGAAAGGAGTCCTGAAAAAAGCAAAACAAACAACATTGCGTTTGAATTTAAACACCTTGTAATGATTCGTAAAGATTTAGAGTCAATAAACCTTCCATAGTGTCAACCAGACTCAGTATGAAAAGACAAAAATAATAACGTGTGTTAAATATGAATAATGTGACTTTATGGAAAATTCAAGAGGAATAACTTGTGATGGCTTACACGGCAACAAATTAATGATGAATTTGTATTAGCGCACAGACACTTTGTAAAAACAACTTTCAGACGTGCACTGGTTTCTGAGAAAGTCACCGGTTGTTATGGGAAGTCACTCACTGTAAATACTACATACCAAATAGCTAAACTTCAAACTTTGCATCGAAGACAAGAATACAAAAATGTATTCTTGAATTAATCTTCATAACCTATAAAAGATGAGTTTGCCATAAATACCTGAATCAAACCAGCTATACGTCTAGCGAAGAATGGGGATATGTGTGTAATGTGTCCAAATCCCATTCCATTCATGTCAAATATTACGACGACTCCTTTTATCTGCGTCTCTTCGTCCTAGAAATAAATATTAAGCTCTGTTTCTATATATGTTTCTCACAATGTCTTACATTGTTTATAGAATAATTAATTAACTGTGAAGATAATATTTCAATTGTGTTCTAATTACATTGTTAATATTTTTGTTAATTTTTTCCGTAAAAAATACAAGCTATCAGTCCCCGTCTGTTTATTTTATCAGGAATATAATTATAATATACACATCACCCCTGTGAGATGCAGTTCAAGAAGTCATGAATAAAATATGTGGACAGGACATGTCACTAAACAAATCCTGACGAGTCATGAACTGAATCGAACAGAAGTCTTGAACTATCCGTGATCCTATGTCAAAATGACAGAAGTGGAATTTCATGAAGTTACAGTTGTAGAAGGTTTTAAGAATTTGGACTTATAAATCTCACGGCATGTAATACTATATGCACTTACCTTTTGATAGATGTATCTTATAGAATAAGAAGTTTTTCGATCGAACAATTAAATATCTGACTAGAATAAAGACATTGAGTCTGATTTATTTGTCACAATTGTTTGAGACATTTATTCAAACATCTGCTAGCATATAGATTATTTGGTCTATTGTAGCGCAACAGGAGGAGATGAATATTAAACAAGAGTTTGTCAACATTAAAAATTTGAAATTGAAGACAGATTTTTGTTTAGAGCCCTACTTTGACGGTTGATACATGTGGTTCTGGAACAGTTCAAGGGCATCACAGTTCTTAGATCATAGGAATCTGCAGACGTTCTAACATGGTTCTTAAAATATTCACATCATTGTCTCTACAAATGACAGGACTTAAAAGTGCATTTAATTTAATAAATACTGCAATTGTATAAAAGTTTACCCAACCAATAGTAACTCAGCGTTATATATTGCTGCTATTGCTGCTCATTAAAAAGGATATAGTACCGAATATTAGTGACATTGTTTTCTCTCTCCAGAAGTTACAAGACCGGCATCCAACATGTATTTCCGGGTACATACAGAATTTGAAAATGAAGTGTAACATACAAAGTCAGTTTACTTCAGATTTTGAATTGGAACTGTTTTTAAGGTAGGGTTTATTACATATGAACAAGTCCTTCATACAAGACAAAGTATGTGTAGGGCTTGCTCGAGATTTTTGTCATAAATCTCACATCATACAAGATCCGACAAGAATTGCTTTGAAAATAAATCAAGAAATAGAGGAAACCTTACTTTGTGAACAGTACACACCATTTTCTTTAGCGATGGAATTAAATAAATGAATTTTGGACGAAAATTAATGTACATTATGTTTCTAAGAAATACAGTTAATGTACTAATTGAGAAAGATTCTTTGTACATGCATGATGAAAGTTGTTCCCTATATAACTAATATCTATACTTGATGTATTTAGTATAAAAAGTAGAAAAGAACTTTTTGAGCCAACTAGATCATATCATACCTGTTCAATCTAAAATTGTGGCAATTTCATTTATTGCCAACCCTCTTTTTGTTCATTGTTAAAGTTTTTATCACTTGCATTGTATAAAAGTGCCCCAATTTGAATTCTTCAAAAGATCAGAATTTTTACTTCGTCCAAGTCAAAATGTACAGGAAAACACAAAACACTACTAAAATCTTATTCAAGGGCTCATATTTTCCATAAATCTCTTCTTATCACTGGGTTGACATCCAAGAAATTGTAGAAAAATAGAACGAGCTCTATTCTTGAGCAAGAAAATTATCTCAGTTCTTGTCACATAATTGTTGACAAAAGTTGCTCAATGCGGCTGTTTACATATAAATAATTCTTTTACAAGTCATAAACTGTACTTGTCTTGTACAAAACACTTGTTTACTGGTATATGTAAATGCGGCCTAACTCATGTCTGTTTTGGAATGAATGTATGACAGTTATAACATTAACTTTTTACAGTCGTTTCAAAACAAAGGTACCGTACATTCTAAGCTTGTTTTAAACTGTTTGTACATGAATTGTACTTTTCTGCATGCATTTATTTTAACTCATCTTGAACAGTAGCAATTCTTTGCAAAGGGGCGACAGTCGTAGGTCGTATACTTGTATTGTAAATCGATGTCATTCACATTGAATATATATAAGTATCTATAAGGCTTTAGAAAAAACTTCGTCTCCACCATAGCATTTGAGATGAGATGTCTTTGCTTTGGCTAATTTTAAATTAAAGGAATTCACCCCACAATCTTTTGTTGGTTATTGTTACAGGCTATATGACAGATGTCTACATATCTGTCTAAAAAGTTAGTTGGACATATCACGTACAAATGAGATAACCAACTACCTGTACTAGCCTTACACCTTTCTGGGAACACGTCTGATTCATGGTGCCTTACTATGTTAAATATCAAACGTCTAACATGTGTGTTAAAATACTTTAAAAGGGGATACAGGCTGTAACAAACACATTTTTAATTTAGTAGTTAAATTATATTTACCTCAACAAACTTGTAGAAAGTCATGAAATTGGTTCTAAATACATCTTCTATGTCATATTTAGAAGGGTCCCATTTACCTAGAATTGAATACATTTACCAATTGAGTAAATTAAAGATTTCTAGTACAGACATGCATTTGGTGTAGTAAATATTACAGTTATTGGATAGTTCAGTGAAAACATTGAATGGAAAGTGCGACAAAATTTAATTTATAAAAACGAGTTAAATCTACGGATTCCCCGAGGTAAATTAATTTGACACACATAGTGTCAGAAGCTGTCACTATCGTGTCTTTTATATAAAGCAAAGTATTTCATCATATTTTGCCGATTAATCGACTTTCTCGTTTCCGCAGGGACATTGTGAACTTTAATATTAATTTGTTTGTTAACAGAGAAAGGAAAGATTGCTTAGATCGGTAGGCAGGCCCCGACAATTAACACATGGTGACGTTTTATGGTCATTAGACCTTTTTTCTGTCACACAATCCATTCCTAAGCAAATAAGCAAAATAGTCATACAGCCCATAACAAAGGTATCTTAGAGGACGCGTAATCATAACAACTATGCTATTTAACCAGGGTAGTGTAAAAAATAAAAGATAACATACAAATGAAATCATTTAACATGGTGGAAATAAGTAGGCTGTTTCAAACACAAGTAAATATTTATGTCTACTTTGCAGAAAATCCTTTGAGTAAGGTAATTATTCATTTAAAGATTCATCTTATAACTACAAAATATTCAGTTAAATTTACAAGCATTAATTACTTTCTAGTATAAACTACAGACCTGGCCTAAAGACCATGACCCTCCTTCCAAGTTTATCGGTTTCTTGTAGCTCTCCTGTGACACCAGCTTCTAGAACATGTTTTACAGCCGACGGTCGCAGATTGGTGAATATATTTCTATTCTTCTTGTCTGCCTTCATTTCAAAATATTTCATGATCAAGGCAAACGCAGTTTCTTGGTCAAAAGCTGTTGCTCTTAGAAATTTAAGCAGGTATACATCGTCTGTACGAATTTGTAGTTCTGCAAAAAAATATGCAAAGCGTATAATTCATACATGTATGATAATGAAAAGCTAAAGTTTCAATTTTTGTTATTACTTCACATTTATGTAAATTCGTTTTATGTTATATATTTCTTTTTAAGTTGAACACAAACAACAAACCCTAATGCCGCGATTTACAAATATATTTTTACCATATCTGTTCTCTTGTGCATTGAAATTGATAACATACGAAGTCGTTTCAAGGTTCTGTTTGAATAGTGGTACCCTTGTATACATAGCATGATGGACATTCGTTTTAAGGTGTATTAATAACCTGTCGATGTATTCATTGAAGGACCGGTTGACGCGTTTAGGTAAATATTACAGGAATGAAAAGGAATACAATAGAAAGTCTTAAAGGGGAAGAATAGTCTCAAAAGTATACATGTACTTCAAATGAAACATTTGCCGACTGACTTTGCATGTACACCTGCGTGTAGTGGGACACTTTTATGTCAAGTACAATTATTTAGATGAAAGCAGGGCGTCTCACTCGAACCCTTAACTGGCGATTGACGGTGAATTCCGCAATCCTAGAAACATTTATTGGCAGCAGTTTTGGCAGACGGACATGTAAAAACCTTCGACTTTTCAAGTTTTAAAGAAAAAATCCTTACAGTTTCCAGTTTATGCTGCCACATGTACTACTGTATAACATTGTGAATATTGACAATATACATCTTTTTGTTTGACACCGTATCCTACCTGGATGCAAAAGAATCTTATCTCTAAGTGTCTGGATTTCTGAAGCTCTTGTTGCAGGATTCTCATTGAGCTCCTCCGCTGCAATTTCAGCAAGTTCCTCAGTCAACTGGCTTACTTTGATATCACGTGACATTCTCAAAAGCTTACTGTAAAGATAACTTGAAGACATATGAATATGATAGTACAAATAGAAATTTGTGATGCATAAAAATAAAAAAATAAAAAAAATATCATAGGAATATTCAGTCTCGTATTTTCTTCAATATCAAATTTATCCTGATAAACATGGAAGTATCAACTGACATGATATGAGACACAAACTGATGGATGAAAGCAAAAAGGGACATCATGAACATAGATAACCAAAAGAAAGTAATTGAAATACCTAAGTTTCCGTATGGAGATATACTTTTGACACCCAATGAAATGATGTTAAATCCAAAAATCAGTATGTTATTGTAAACGATTATGCACAAGGGGGGCTAAGAATGACATAAAGATAATCCATTATGCACTTTCTGTCAAACACAAACTGAGACCTTAAACCATCTATTTTGGGGGTAAAGATATACTGAAATCCTTATAAATGAAATTAGTGTTTCATGACTAAAAATGTCAAACTTGCATAAGGAAAATAAATTATGCTTTTAGGTTTTAGAGAACAACAATCAAGTTTAGCTATAAATTTGATGCTTATATACATCAAGATGTTTATATACAGATGCAAATTTAAACACATAAAACTATCCACAGATGGAGCCAAGGTATCATGATAAATTCATACATGCTTGGAATAATATAAAACATTTTGCCAACTCTAAATGTCTGATTTTAATTACTGTACTTTTGAATCATATTGACTTCATGTTTTATTGTGTGACTTGCTATTTGTGTTAACAGTCTTTAGAGTAAACAGTCCTGTACACCTGATTTGCAAATGATTACATTTTGGACAATGAAGTCAATAATATCTGAATACACCCTGAGCCGGCAAAGGCTACTACAGTCAATCGTTACTGGCTTTCGACCTATCTTTCTTACTTTTCTCTTTAAACATTATTTTACTAGTTTCTTCTCTTACTTATATAATACCCAGTTAAAACCCCTGTGCTTTTAATTACATGCTATCAAGATAAAATTGTAGCATACGTTTTCTAAAGAACTTTACTAGATATTATAGATTTTATATAAATAATACATTTATTTTGATAGTATGAAAGCATTTTATAAAATAACATAAGTGTAAGACAACTGGTGGATGGTCCTCCGACCCCCACTTTTTATGTGACGGGGGTAATAAATGGGTTTACCTTCGGGACCCAATACTGAAAAAAAGATGCTAAATATCAGCAAATAATAAGACTTTGACGCTTAATTGTTGATATGATAATATTGCATTTAAAAGTAAAATAAAATGAAGTTGTGTATAAGACTGTTGGAAAAAGGTTGGGTAGTCTATAGTTAAAACAAATATTTCATACACTTTGCACTATGTTACAAGTCCGTGAACTAAATACAGTATAATTATAGTCTTCTTCGTAGAAACAAAAACAGCTATGGACCTTCTTATCAATTACCCTTAAAAACTTCTTGACATGATTTTTAGAACATTAAACTTCTGCTCCATTGTGGCAATTTAGTTAATTTTACGTTTCATACCTACAAAGTGTGTGCACTTGATGATGTTAGCATCAGGTGGGAGAATTTGACAGAATTAAATCCCCCTTTCCCCCCTCTATACCATACTACAAAGTGTGTTACTTGATTATACAATTGTCTTATGTGAGCGTGTTTTAACAGCCATTACACTTAGATGGTATAGCATGCTCATATCATGAACACATTTGTTCAAACATATTAGAATTCATGTCGACAAAAGGTCAAATATGCAATTCAGACATGGTAATAATGTAAGATGGCATCATGGTAAAACGTGACTGAACATTGTAAATCAAGTTTGCACGAACATGCTTTTACATGGTCAAATGAACATATTCATAACATGATAAATCATTGATGGTCTTTTAGGATTTGCTTCTTTATTTAGATTGTTTATAGTCCCGGGCGACCCTGGGATTTTTCCATTTTACCTACAACATGCTCATAGTTATCGTGAGCAAATACGTTCATAAATCATACTTAAGCATGTGCAAACATGTTCTAATCATGTAAAGTCTGCTATGGTAGGTTATCTATAAACCTGTTTATTGAAAGTTTGGTTTTAAAGTATATGTTCAATCACAACAAGCAATTGTTTTCGGTTGAAATTTAATCATTATCATAGAAAAGGTTGTAGTATACATGTAAATAGTAATTAGTTTATAGGCATAACTTAGTTTAGTTAGTTTAAACAATATTTTATTCATCAAATATCATGTTAGTACAATATATATATTACAAAGAAAAGGGATCGAGTAGTTAGCTTATTAGCTTTTATGGAAACTCTTTCCCCGAGAGTATGGTCATAACTAAGTGGCTTGATACGGAATTAATTCAATTGATCCCTATGCATTGTTTGATGGTTAGTTAACTGCTCAACATCACCCTGTGTAAGCTTATATATGCTTGATAGATTTTTACGAGTGCATCTGTTTCTGGAATCAGCAGTCAAATGCTCCTTCTTTTAAACTGCTATTATTTTGCGTCCGAACATTTATTTGGAAAAGGGGATTGATGGAAATGAATATCTTTAATATTTATAATCTATAGGGTTGTGACGTTTGACATGACCGTTCTTAATACTATCGACGGTAGCTCAGTAGTGTTGTCCTTACCATTAACTGATAGATACGACTACTATAATTGTAAATGAATATACCGAGTCAAAATATAATCACACGATACCGTTTGAATATTATGATGTCAAAGATAACCGAACAAGGAGGAAGCCTCTAAATATGCTGTCCAATGTGAAACTATAAGGTAAAAAACGTTTACGTACCCTTTCAATGTTCAGGTGTTATATTGCAAACTTCCAATTTATTAGATGCATAAATAGTCACTTGTTGCGGCTCACAATACTCATTACAAGTCCTGTAATGAACTATTAAAGAAGACAGTTTCAACCTAATTCTTACTAAGCATCTATACAACTGCAAAATAGAACATTTGCAAACACAGTCTACTTACTTTTTAACACTCACGTGATTGAGTCACACGTTCTCTTGTACACAAACTTACTTGAATAAATTTGCACACAACCCTATCTTTAAATAATTCTGTTCTTTTTAAATACATTATTTCTTATCTTCCTGGTTGAAAATATATGATTTACTACAAGCAAACATGAATCACTTTTAATAAACAGTTAAAGCAACCAAAACATATTTTAAATCAAACCTTTTATTGAATATTGTAAGTTTAAATATACCTTACTATATCTTGAAAATATTTATTTATACACACTGCGTTCGTTCACGACGTTTGTCTTGATTAAAAAATACCCTTCGTTTTCTATGAAACTGTGATATCGACATCGATATTTATATTACCAATTAAAAAAACCACACACACAATATCGTGACGTGCAACAGACAGCAGAAAATGTTTGTTAAGAAATATCCTATTAAAGAAGTTTCTAGTTCCTTTCAGAACCTGACTTAAGGGTAGTCACTGCTGAAAATAAAAATAAGACATTTTACTGACCGTGATTTTAATAGTGACTAACATATTGCTAGTCAATTTCTGGACAAAAACTGATGGGCGGTGACTTATATTTTTTGCAATATTAATCTTTATTGATACACTGTCAATTGAATGTTCTAAATGCAGAATAAGCTAGAATTTTGATGTTGTAAACTATTATATATGTGGTGTATTTTTCAGAAACGGTTTCAATTTTCCATCTTTTCTAATGTAATTTGTCATACTTTTGGATGAAAAATTAGGGATAGTGGTATTTTTATCATCATGTAAAAATTAAACTCATCTTATTAATACTACACCCACTTTGCTGTAATTCTTTTTTTTAATTTTTGATAAATTATTTTTTCATGATATTGGAGTAGTAAGGTTTTTGCGATATTTTGCCTACAGTTTGATTGAAACCTGTTTAAGAATTCAAAAATAAAAAAATTGGGTCAATTTGCATATAAGAAAGAAATTCAATAAAAACTGACAAATATGTGATCTTTTTAAAGTTTCGACGAGATTTGTGATATGACAGCATAGATCTGTAACCAAGACCTGTAAAATGAAATTGTTATTACTTTATTTTTATATCCTTACAATTATTCTTGTAATAAAGTTTGAACTAAGTAAATATCTTATACAGTTTTTGAGAAATGACTATTTTTGTACCCTTATCCCCATATGCCAATTTGTCAATTTAGTCACAAAATGAAATATATTTTTCAAAGATGTTCAATATTTTTGCACTTTAATATTCTTAGTGTGCCTATGATTACTACTGCATAAAGTTTTCCAGTTAAATCACATGTTTTTAAATATAACAAATGTAAATTTTCGGATTGCAAAAATCCAAAACCTCACCACTGAATCCCCTTAAGCTTTTTATGAAATTGCAAGAAAATGCTTACGACATTTAGCTAGCTAACTTAAAACATGGATACGATATATGTTTTACCACATTTTCATGAATATCCTTCAAGATGTATGGGTGATATAGTCACATGACTCTAGGAGTTACTTTGACCTTTGTAATTGTGATGCGATGAGTATTGCAATCAAGTTAATCGAAATCCTACAAAGGGTTAAGAAGGAAAGTTTAGACTGGTGGCATTTAATTGAAAATGCGATCTTGGCCTCAAGCAGGTTCTGCTTAAACAAGAAGTTTGCATGTTGACTCCACGGGGTGAACATCTGTTCAAATTTCAAAAATATCCTTCCAGTGCTTGAGGAGATATAGTCTTATGGTCTTATATCCTGATGTGTGACATTGGCCTTGGGCAAAGTAACGGCAACAACTGTAGGAAGTTACTATTAAAACATAGCCCTTACTTAAGTTTGAGCCCTAGTGTGACCTTGACCTTAAACGTAGTCCCTTGTGGTTCTGTATGACACACCCACCTGTATGGACAACAAGTGCGTGAAGTTATTTCAAACCTAAATTAAAGGTTTGAGCCCTTAGTGCGATCTTGACATACCCTTAAAGGTTTATAATTGGAATTTGGCCATGTAATAGATTTGTTCGAAACTTTAACATCTGATCATTTCCTTATTTATGTTCATAGCGCTTAATTCAAGTAAGATTTTCACTGGAGGTATTTTTAAATTTGATTTCCTATCCTGGTTGCCCAACCAAGATAGAGTTATTTTATCTAAGTAAAAATTTGATACACATACTTTGCCTGCAGAAAGATATAAATATAAGACCTAATTCTATATTTGTGAAATATTTGTTAAATATTTACTTTGGTGGAATTCATTGAAATTCAGTTTGAAAAGATATAATTACCTCCCTTTACCTAACGGGTCACCCAAGATAGGTTGAAATAAATATCAGAAGCTACATGTAGGTTTAAACTTGCTTTTGGTTCAGAATGTTAGATGTTTGTAATCTACCAATTCAAATGTAAAAGTAGAAATTTTTGAAATAAAAAGAAATCTCAACTTTTAAATACTTTCATATTAAAGGGAGTAATACAATTTCAAATTTAAATGTATTTCTGATAGGATCTACTCAATGTAATGGGTCTTTTTGTTCATTAATTACTCTACAGAATAACATTTCAAATTTCTACCTTTAATGTACGGATACGAAATGTATGAAGTTATTTCAGAGTTAGTTTATGCATGTAGATATTACAGGATTGTCACAAAATACAAGACTACTCTATATTACAGGTGTTGAGTCTTAAGTTAGACCTTCACCTTTAAGGTAGCTTTAATTATTAGATGTGTTACATGGCTCACCTTTGGGGTATGGACAGAAGCTATCATATGAGTTTTTTTATAATATGTCAATTTACGTAGAACTGACAGCCCGAACAAGAATAACTGGTATAATTATAACCCTACATTACAGGTTTGAGTCCTAATAAATGTGAACTTGACCTTAGAAGTAGTCAACAAGATAGAGAGCGTGATGCACTCCTGTGATATGGGCAACAACTGTGTGAAGTAATTCAAAATCGATCCATGCATATAGAAGTTCGATTCAGACACGAATAGCGGACTGACGGATTAACGGACGAACGAACCTATCAACAGACGAACGACTCGAGCAAATCTAAAGTCCCAAACGATCTTTGATGGGTTGGGTACTAATAATCTGTTAGTGCAAATAGTTAAACAGACAGCTAGAATAGACAGATGAAAGGGGTTTTAACGTCATCACATTTGTTGTCGTCCTTCAACGTTATATAGCATCAAAATTTAATTTAATAGTTTACTACGGCAACACCAATGTATACTCCCTCGAAGCTTGCCTTCCCGAATGAACAATACACATCTTTTGTTCCAATGTCCCCCATCATCGTTTGAAGTGTCAGCAAAATCCCTTTATTGGTTTTGGAGTTATGTCTGACGGACGGTCAGACTGATGGACAGACGGACAGACGGACGGACAGACGGACAAACAAAGTTGCGACAATATGCTCACTGAAACAATATGCTCACCCTTCAGTGTACATTTACATTAAAAGAGTGAATAGATTCACAAGGCCAAGTTCCACTGTACTTCAGGCAAGTTTCATGTACTGTATTCTTGATATTCTCCGTCAAACTAAGTACTATTTTGAAAGTCATTCTTAATACATAATGGACTATCCGGTACAATGTGCATTTACTGTAGCAAGATAAATATTGAATAATACAAAACGAATATTCAGGTTTGTCGATTGTTAGCCGCACAAACTGATTAGTCATACGAAATGCAAGCATGCATAGAGACGCCAGAATTAGATATACATTAGCACGACAAGGAAGCATGACTGCTAAGTTATCAATTTGAAAGCATTTGTACTGCCCCCATGAATTATATCATTCTATACAACTATGTGTCATAAAATCGGTTTTTGTAACGTTTTATAAATCATCACAAATGTCACTTTAGAACATGAATTGAGTAATAAATAACCAAAAACAAGCTCTAATGGTAAATTCTTTTCAAACTAAGGTCTTGTTTACAATGATATGATTTATAAATGAAAATTGATAACGAACTCATGAACGAATTCATGTTAATCATACTTTATCTATCATTCAAATCATATTTAAAATATCTTAAGTGAATAGTATAACAATGTTGGCAATTAACAAGAACGTATTTTAAGAACTCTTTATCTACGTTCAATTATCAAAAGTAAAATTGTCACAATTTTATATTTGCCTCGTATATACTTAGCCTAGCAGATTAAACATGCATAATTTTACATCGGTTGTAGAATAAGTTCTTGCAACTTATATTCACTACGTCCGATGACTGCTTCCTAGAGTACTGACCAGTTCTCGGGAATAGTGGATTTCATCAACGGTCAATTAAAACATGTACATTGTGGATTGAATATATACGTGTATCCCCACATGACGTGCGTTGCAAAATACAAATCTGTATTTGTTAAAACATTATGCTTTTTGGTAACGTTTATAGTAAAAATCAGTATGAGTCCTGTTAACTTAAAACGTACATAAATGTGTATTACTATTACATATTCAACGGATGTTTGTCCATTGAAATATCGTGATATTCTCGTATGATCACAGGGCTTAATCGCAGCTGACTGAAAAGCAAATAGATAAGCTTTATTCAGGTTAGTTCATTTCTTAACTAAAACATGTATATTGTATCAATTTTATTGCAATCAAATGCACGGTACTTGATATGAAGAATTGTCACAGCGACTGACGTCTGCATTTGTATTCAGGGTAATCTCATGTCGACATATTTATAATCAGGTTGTTCTTATCCCGAAATAGTAAATAAGCAGGCACAATACTTGAAATAAGTTTTATAGATGGCAGACTGGTAAGACACTTCAAAATGCTTTTGTCATTTTATGACACTGTAATTGTCGCAATGCATGGGTGTGTGTGCATGACAAGAAAATATATTGCAGTAAATATGCATTTTACGATATACTTGAAAAAAAACCACCTGCAGATAATTTAGCTTAGATAACTATGTCTCCTTCAAAGAAGCGAGAGTATTGCCTTTTTGCAGATGTTTTTTTTCCTTTTGAGTGCCCCGGCCGACCCTGAGATATCTCCCTGAGTGAACTTGCCAAGACTACTGACAGGCGCAGGTTGAAGAGAGACAGATGCAGATACAAGGGAATCCGGGTACCAAACCCTAGCTCTTTTACGAATAGACCTCTTGGTTCTTTTACGTACACGTGAGACTACCTGTGGGTTTCTAACCAGTTCATCTCATGATGGGTGGGAATTACTGAAAAACGTTTCTGAAATTGCCGGTGCCCCGGACCTCAGGATTGGTAGTCGAATGCGTTAACCACTCGACCACCGCGCCACCCATTTTGCAGTTGTCGGCCGGTCGATAGATCTTTGGTTTCCGCTCAATATCTAGAGAAGACTTCAAACAAGAGATCAAACGCTTGATAGGGACTTGGTCCTGGACAGTACATGAATCATATTGATATTCACTGGGTAAAAGATCAAAGTCACATTGACCTTACATTGAAAAAAGTTTACGCTAAATAACTTGGGATGATCTTTGTCTAGAGATATCAAACTTAAAAACAGCATTGGTAATGGACACTAACTGAGCGGTCAACGTCACAGAGACTTTGCATTTCTTGCAATAACTAAAGAAGACTGGCCAGGAGGTGTCAAATTTGGTAGGAGCATTTGTCATGGAAAGTAAATGAACTCTATTGATTCTGAGGTCACTTGGTCGAAGGTCAAGGTCACAGTGACCTGGAATAACTTTTGAAGGCTTTGCTCTTAAATTATCCCCCTTTACCTCTGGTTCACTAGGTCAAGCTTTAAGGTCAACGTCATTTTGCTTTTCAAAAAAGTTTCTGCTCAATATGTTGACAATTCTATGACGAAATGTCTTCAACGTTGCTAGGACTATAGTTTATAAAGAGTTAATGATTCCAATTGATTTTTGGGTCACGAGGTCAAAAGACATGGTGGCAGTGACATTGGGTAGAAAAATGCTTCTGTTAAATTTCTCAACAACCCTTTTATTTAATGTCTTCAGACTTGTCTGGATTAAGTCTTATGAAAACTTATGACACCTGTTAATCTCTGATGACCTTTGAGTCACTAGATAATCAGCAATGTTTTTTCGCTGCTATTCCTGGAGATGGGAATAAGACGGGGAAATATGTGTTTGACAAACATCTCTTGTTCATATCTGATTTTGGGCAGGATTTTCACTGTTGATCATAACATAAACCCTCAAACATATATCCGCTAAATGTTCATAACAATTTTCAAAATTAGAGATACATTTTCGTTGAATTTTAAGAGAAAATAAAGGAAATAATAATGATATTGGATATACACATTTAATGCATGTTGCCTTAAAGATAATACTTTACCATATTCAAATAATCCTTCTTTAGTGTGAATCTTCTTTATAATTGTTCATTAGAATTGTTTAGAAGAAAACCTTGAATTCATTCTGTCAGGAGGCTAAGCTATTTGATGAGAAACATTTTCTAGTAGGGCTCTACCAAGTTTGTTCAGATTATACCACATGGCTCAAAATAGGTAATTGCATTGAGTCACATGTTTCACAAAGACTTATGCAGGAATGTATTTTGAATATTCTCATCGTAAACCGTTGACTGGATTTCTTACTGATTATACAGAAATATTTAGGTCACCAAAGATTATTGATAGTTTTCCTTTTATATCTATAAATATTGAGTAATTGTTTTCTCTGAAACCATAAGTCACATTTTCAGGATGATTCTAAAGTGACCCTGATGGGACGTTACTGGTTTTTGATATACATGTATGATATTAAACCTCAGAAACTATTGATCGGATTCAACAATGTTACATTGAAATGTTCAATATATCAATCTTTACTCAAATTACCCGAGAGAGATTGTTTTGTCAAAAACATGGCACGAATGTGTGGGTTAATTTCTTTTACATGTATGTATAAAAGAAACTGCAAAGGGGCTGAGGTAGGAGTAATAATATTTATCATGTGTTAGCGTTTTGAACAAAAAAATCCAGTGTATGACAATTCATGCTCGGCAAGTATGCACAATATCGCGCTTTATATTCATTCAGGTACTTAAACGTTTGCAAAGAAGTGAATAGATACAAAAAAAAATTCGCAAAGTGATTATAAATCATTCAGTTTAATATATGTGTTTAGGAGGAAGGTATGAAAATAACCACTGGTTGGATTTATGGCCATTGCCTGAATACGAAACTTCCTGTTTGCATTGCAGTCAGCCTATTGATTTAACCTGCATAGAATTGGAGTAAATAGAAAAAATATTCTATATCTATTTCATGTTAATGGTCCGTACCATTGGAAAGTAGAATTTCTACCATAGAATGGCAGGATGGCGAGAAAGTGTGCTTGAGATGTCAAGGTAATGTTTCGTTTTATGTTAACAAGTATTGTAATCTACGTTTAAACAGTTATGGATATGTACATTCTAAGGCAAAAATGCATTATAAGGCTTACTGAATAAATGTTTACGGCTTACATATATTTAACATCCATCCTGCCTGTCCTTTCGTCCCAAAGACCCCAATACCCTTAACCACAGAAGATATAAATATTGATTCTAACGTTCATTATTGTATCTTTAGCGAAATGCGAAACTAATGTCGCATTGTTGAACGTTGATATCAGCTGTTTTGTAAACTTATTCAATATACATGGATAATAGTTTGCCTTTAGAGTTGTATAATTATATCCCTTCTGTGGATGTGAACTTTTTTATTCTAATGTTCTTTCATTATTTTAGCCAACCTAGAGAAACTTGTTTTCCATTTTCATTGTTTCTTTTGTTTTTTACAGGCAACGTTTATTCAATATACATGTTAACTTTGCCTTTAAATCTTGCATAATTACCTCCCTTACCGTTCAGATAACAGGTTATGATAACATGGAACTTAAGCAAAACGAGAGTATACATAATATCATAACGAACCTTCAATGTTTTGATGTTCTTAATAGAATTCTTACACAAAATTTTACTTTTGATCAGTCAATCAAAAGGAGATTCAACAGACAAGGTATCTTTGTCTTGGGAAAACGTAAATGTTTACGTCAAACCAAAAACCAGAATCTGCTGCAACAAAGAGGATACTGCCGCTCCAAAACAAGTGCTTAAAAACGGTATCTGTGTTTTCTATTCTTGGTGTAAATCTAACCATGAAAGAGCAATTATAAAATCATACAGAGAGAATAATGATTAAAATCAAAACGTCGACATAGTTTTTATGTGAAAAAAAACCCTTAAATTTCAAATGACTTCTCCAAAATAGTAAATTTCTAATAAGATAGTTCATTCCAGATCATTTCTCTTAAAGATTTCTTTGACAATTCATGATCGTATACTTTTATTTTATATCAGTGTTCTATGGTTTGAACCATCTGTTTCAGTATATGGACATGTCAAACCAGGAACTCTGCTTGCCATCATGGGAGCAAGGTATAACAGCATTTGTTCTACGTAAAATCTTACAATCATTTAAGTCTTTTAGTGAAGACCTATACCTTTTTATAACATAATCTAGATTAAAAAGAAAGATCTTATATCAGTTGTATTAAATATGCATCGCGCGAATATTGGCAGCGATGACTAAACCGGTGAATAATATACGAAGTATCGAAGCATTTATGGTTCTTAAACTTTTTTGTTTTATACATACATACATACATCACTGACACTAAAGACAAAATAACCGGAATTTTATTCCCCGACCAGTCACGTACCAAGTTTTGATTATTTGTGATCACACCTTATGCCCAACGTGTCAGTCCAATAAGCTATAAAATGATACGAGTACTGATAGCGGGCATCACTGGTTGTACCTCTGATAAGAACAAATACCATAGCGGCTGGCGTCACGAGAGCGATTAATATTATAGTCCAAGAGATAGACGCCATTAATGTACAATTATTTGACTAGTAAATTGCCCCTTTCTATAAATGAATTTAATGGGAATCTAATTGTCGGGATTTATATAACTTGTTTCTAAAACAAGTCCTCAACAAACGCTAAGGATCTACTTAAGATAGGCCCTATAAACTATTGCTTGTTTGTAAGTAATATCAGTCATGAATTATTAATTTACATATGGGAAACCATTTGAGAATTTTGGTTTAATTTTATGTTAACCTGTTTTTTTATAATGACAAAATATCCTAAAACGCTCATGATACAAAGATGCTTGTCAATAAATAGGCACCTCAACAAAATTCCTAAGGTAGATATAGTATTATCATTTTCTAATATGTATGTATTCACACTTTCACATACCATATTGGAACGGGTAATCTAGCGATTTATTGATTTTTATCCGGCTGATGTAAGTAATTGATTAGGCTGTTGTTTATAATGAGCGAAATTTAGGTAAAGGACTTGACCATCTATTACTTGAAGTACTTTAGAATTTTGTTGAGTGTATGTCTTGGACTGAAAGCTATGATATTTAAAAAAAATCTTCGCAATATTCAATTATAGTATGAAATCATAAATTCTTTCTAAGTAACATGTTGGACTAATCTATACACTTGTATTTATAAGACCTGCCAGAGAACTTTTGACCGGTAAATATTTCTCGGCTACTTTAAATGTGGAATCCCATGCTGGTACCGAACATTTGGATTTTTGCAAATTTAGAATGTTTTAATGTCATAGAGTTGTAAACCCATAAAATCTTATTTCAGATGACGTTTTGAAATCATATATACATACACATAAAATGAAATGAGTCCATCAGGAATGACCTATATTACTTACAAACGCAAGCAATAGTTTATAGGGCCTATCTTAAGTAGATTTATGTTGTTGATCACTTGTGTAAACAAATATTAAATCCCGACATTAAAAGCCCATTAAATTCATTTATAGAAAGGGGCAATTTACTGGTCATTATTTTAAAGGATGAGTTAGACCAGGTCATCGTGTTCTTAATACATACACATTCAAAGCATGTATTACATGTAAACAATCATTTTCTACGCCATCATTGAACTAATATAATATACGAAGTAACACAAAAGTCTTACAGAGTCACTGTACAAGATTTAGATATGCTAAATACATTTACGTAGGCTTACATTATAACGTTTTCGGGGCGCATTTAGTGGTCTCCAACAGAATATTTCACTTGTACTTTATCTAGATTATTTGTTTTCACCCAATTCCATTCGTGATCTATCATCTAGCGATTATATTGCCGTATGCATCCACTAATTGTAAATAATCAGTCGTCAAACACATAGTGTACATCTGCAAGTTCTGTAGACGACAAAATACCAAGGTTACAATTCCAACCTATCTATATTTGTAGCATATTCATACCAAAACTGGCCGTGTTTTGTTGAATTATGTATAAGGGGAAATAACCACCGCATAGTGATCGAATAAACTGTCCTCTTTGGGCCTTTAAACAGTTTTGGGGATAGCTTGAGGAATATAAACTTTGATTACAGTGGCTCAGGCAAGACGACACTACTGAATGTCCTCACATCAAGGATAGATCGGAAGTCTTTAACGACTACAGGCGAAATTAGAGTAAATGGAACACACATTGGTATGGACATAAGAAATATGTCAGCGTACGTTCGTCAAGACGACATGTTTATTGCAACAATGACAGTAAAGGAACACCTGACATTCCGAGTAAATATATAGATACTTACTTAAAGAAATTCGTTTGCAATTCGTAACCATATTGCGTTTCTAAAAATCGCATATCAAAGTTTAAACTTATATTGTGAATATATTCTAATTGTTTTACTCTCTGTTTTACTTGTTTAAAGAAACGATGGGCATAAAACATAATAGTTTTTGTATAATGTCTGTCTAGGCATTGTTGCGAATGGACAAACACATATCTAGAGAAGGAAGAATGAACCGTGTAAACGAGGTAATGCAAGAACTTGGTCTCCAGAGATGCAAAGACAACATGATAGGTGATCCTGGTAGAATAAAGGGAATATCTGGCGGTGAAATGAGACGACTGTCTTTCGCGTCTGAGGTATTTTATCATATAATTGTAAACTATTTACAGATTCAACTAAAATTCAAATCATGCACATAAAGAGGTTGTTAAAAAGGATTTCCTTATTTACTTCATCAAATTTTCCTCTGCATGTGTGTAATTCGTTCAGTACGCTAAGTTAATTATTATGTGACGGGTACAAAAACGTTTACAAAAATGATCAAGATCTAAGAATATTAATAAGATTAATCCTCTGTTGATGTCCATGAGTTTTCTAGCATGTTTCAAATATAAACCTTTAGATACTGAATAACCCTCCGCTGTTGTTTTGTGACGAGCCTACGTCTGGATTGGACTCGTACATGGCAGCAAATATTGTAGAGACGCTTAAAGCAATGGTAAACAATGGAAAAACTGTGCTGTGCACAATCCATCAGCCGTCATCCGAAGTGTTTGCTTTGTTTAGCCAGTAGGTATAGGTGTTACTTTCTATTTATTAATGAGCTAAAAGCATACTAAAGGGAGCGTGAATATATTCGTGATATGAGTTTTCAAAATTTCAACAAACTTGGAAGTTAGTAAGATAAAATCCTGTTAAAATTGCAATCTATTTGTAGAGTATATTCAATGCCAACATGTGACACCAGCGAGCAGCACTTCTTTTGTGCTTAACTACTTATGATTTAGTAAACCTATTACATTGCATAACAAAATCTTGTTTTAGCGTTCTTATTGTTGCTGAAGGAAGAGTTGCTTTTCTTGGAACTTTGGATGAAGCTCTCCACTTTTATAAAAGGTATGCTGGGATAAAACGTCATTGATTAGATTTATAAAATTGATTTGTTACAAGGAAAAACGTGTGTTGTATGTTTTATTGCGTTGAGAGTAAGTGTGAGTAAAATAAAAAATGAAATTAAATTGTTCGATTAATGAAATGGTACCTACACCTAAACAATATGGAGAGATATTCTTATATTACATATATATTTTAGCGATTGTCCAGACAATGTGTTTAGCAAACATACAAATGGTATATTATGTACAATTTCAGTGTCGGATATCCATGCCCAACCAATTACAATCCTGCCGATTTTTACATAATGAAGATGGCTGTTGTTCAAGGAAAGGAAGACGACTGCAGGAAAGAAATAGATGTAAGCTCATTACTTGATACACATGTAGTTGACAGCATGGTAAATGCGAAGTCCCTTTCATAATTAAAGAATGAAGTATTATTTCAAAAGTTCACGCAGCCTCAAACTCGGACTTGCAAAGCATCTTGCAGTCTGGGAAGTATAAGATTAATGTAAAATTGACTTCTGTTTTATTGCAGAGTATTTGCGACAAGTTCGTCGAATCATCTAGTGCTAAGGCGATTCTACATGAAAACAGTGCCGAAAAAGAAAACAATCGAGCGCGTACACTAGTAAGTCAAAGATAGTAAAATATAGTGTTACAGTCCACACTGGTGAGTCAAAAACTTATTTAACATTCTATATATCGATATTATAAGGACTTACAAATTAAAAAAAGTAAAAACACCCTTTTTGAGAATAAAAATTGTATACTATTTGATAGTTTTGCAAGCATCAAATGCGTTATGGCTCTGAGATCTCGAGCTGTGTGTATATACACATATATATTGTGTATTAGCATAGTTGTCTTCTATTTTACGCTTTTTAGCTCGACTGCTCGATTGCTAATAAAATAAGTTTTCTTTATTCAATCGCTCTCTAGACATTATCTGTGGTGTAACCAGTCCGAGTACCTACATGTTTTCATAACTGATATACAGGTGATTGGCTTGTGACCAGTAAAGTATAACTTGCCCTATCTAAGGATAAACCTCAAGCAACCTGACAAGAGATGACACCCGGATCTACTATGCGTTCAATACTACTGTTTATGAAATGTTCTAAAATAACACTTTGTACTTTTTTCAAATACTATACTTAAATGTAAATCTTACTTTTCGTAATTTGATTATTAGAACTCTAAAAAAATGGTGATATTTATCGAGGATTGTTTAACAAGCCTACTTTGTTTGTATCATGATTAGTGTTACGAGCTTGTTAAATGAACATAAATTGTGTTAAATTAGATTTGTCGATTCTTTCAGATTATTGATGGAAACGGGAATTCAGACAGGTGCGGCTTTCTAACATGTTAAATAGTTTATTAAGAAAACGTTGTCAATATTCTTGCACAAAAGGATTTTTGTATAATAAACACTGACAAGATGTACAATTTTGACAAAGTATAATCATCATGATGTTATTATTCGTCTAGGCTTGAAAAAAGTGTTTTTTTGTATATTCACTGTTTTAAGAATATCTTTATTTTAGATATGAGTCAACTTGGTACCAGCAGTTTGCTGCAGTGTTTTCAAGGTCTTTGAAGACAACAATTAGGGAACCAATGGTCGTCAGAGTGAGAATGGTTCAGACAATCGTGAGCATTATTTAGGCATTTTATTCAAATTTTAAACAGCAACAAATTTGCATCCATGTTTTGCAATCAAACGATTTCGACACATACTGTTTTAGTCCAGAAACATTATATTGCATTTCGTTCATTTGTTTACATTAGTTGCGTGCTCTTGAAACTTCAGAAGACTATAAATGAAGGGCTACTGGGCTAAGGAGTGTAGTAATCTACTGTCATACTTTATAATACGTGTTAGCATATCATTTGATACAAAACACCTGTGATAAAAGGTTTTGACCAAAAGAGCGGTCTCTGTTAACAAGTAGTATTTATACACAGGTTTTACCTTAAAACTAATCTCAAACATGAAACACCTATCTAACAGACATGCTATAGCTTATCTATCGTTTTGTTTTAAATAATATGAATAGAATTTATGCTTGCTGCTCTAGAACTTCGCAATAAAATCAAGTTTATTGTATTTTCCTGCGTTACATGACGAATATGTTTTACAGATATTATCATTGCTCCTCGGACTGATTTATCTCCAGTTAAAACTTGACCAAGAAGGTGTCATGAATGTCAATGGTGTTCTCTTTCTCATGCTCACGAATATGACAATAACAAACATGCTTGGAGTTCTCAATGTACGTGCCGTTTCCTTTAATCATGTTATTACAAAGCAGTTTATCATTTTCCCAAATATTAACTTAAATGCTTTTTTAAATTGTCAAAACTTTTTGTACTTTGTACAGCTTATCTGTTTTCATACTTCATAAGATTTAAGATTTCTTCAATTGTATTTTCTGACCAGACGATTTAATTTGTTACTTTTTACTGCAGTCGTTCCCTTTGGAAACACCGATTTTTCTTCGGGACTATGGCATTGGGCTCTACAGAGTTGACATATACTTTATCTGCAAGTGTCTTGCTGAGGTAATATTAAGTTTTTGTTTCATGCCTGCGTGCACGTGCAAGTATTGTTTCCTTTCTTCCAAGAGATTTAAAATTGTTTCAATACTTTTACTTAAGGTGAATTGTTTGAATTGTTTCTTTGAAATAGTTAATACTTATATGAAGCAACCTATGAAATTATATTACCGAAATACGATTTTTCAGCTTCCTTCCTTCGTTATAATCCCGACCGTGTTTTCTGCCATTACGTACTGGATGGTGGGTAAGGCATTTCTTTTGACTTACTTTAGAACGATTTTTATCAAAATTATATTTGGCACACGGAATTACCTAATAGCCGAAAATGCAACATTATAAAAGTATATGTAAATAGTTTATACTTTCTAACGAAATCGTTATTTCACATTGATAGATATACACGGATAAGTTGCAATATTTTGATACATGTTAAAGTTGATACCAAGCAAGGATGCTATCGGAAAATGTAAGCTTTGGCTAGCCAAGATCGATATCAGCCATTATTAAAAAGACAGTAACTTTGTGGTAAATTTGCTACACCGTTAAAGAATAAAGACTTATTTTCGTTTCGAGAGATTGGTCACTGTTGAAATATGTATTCGAAACTTTCTCGAAAATAAATGTATTCAGCATGATTGTTTGTTTTGAAACAAATGAAAGAGGTAATTAACAAACTGTCCGTGATTCCACACTGCATTTAATGCTAGTTTGAATTTTTGTCTCTCCATGTCTTAACACTGTAAAGATTCATACTGTAACAGTTAATATCTGAATTACTTTAAGGTCTGTATGGTTCTGTCGAGGCGTTTTTCATTTTTACCGGCGTAATTGTCCTGGTAGCCAATATAGCTGTATCATTCGGTAAGTTAACATTTTGTTGTCGTCAAAATATGCTTAATAATTTGGAGAGATAGAAAATGAAGTGAAGCCTGTCCCTAATCTCTTAGTAAGCTTGCTGGACGACAGTCTCAAACAGGTCATTATCTCAGTAAAAGAGCTACATAACCGTAGCAATGAGCTATGAAATAATGTATGTGGGTTATGATGCGGTATCATTACTAACTACTACACACATCTGTATCAGTTGCACGTGATATGGAAGGTTCTCCTAAATATAATTTAACTCTGAAACTACAATTGCACTTAATATTCATTAGCATTACAACTTGTATGCACAGATGCATATACTTTTCTCTAGTTCAAATAAGTCATCCACTGCTTAAAATCTCGGTTATAATGTGCTTTGAAATGCCATACTACGTGTATTTTGTTTACTTGTATTAGATATGATAAATGTTGTCTCCGAAAAATTCTTTAATAAAGTTACTGAACAAATTACTTGAGTTTTGTGTGCACGCAGTGAAAGCTCAACACGTGTATCATTCATTTTAATCATTTCTTTTACACAGGCTACATTGTATCCGCAGGAGTGAATTCGGTTAGCACGGCATTAGCTATTGCTCCGCCTTTGATGATTCCATTACTTATGTTTGGAGGGTTCTTCTTAAACTCAGAGTATGTTTTGTGTGTTTAAATGACAATAAGTTCAACTTCTTAGTTCATTCAATTTACTCTAACACTGCAACTGATTTTTTTTATAAAGCACAACTGTTCAGCTCGACTGATTTCAAAAGATATTGGAAAGGCCATAAAGATTATTCTCCTTCGAAAACATGTGACTGTGTGTTTTTTTCATTTCGTGAAAATGCCTGCTGTTTCTAATTTTATGTCCCTTTCTAATTTCACTTATGTTACTATTTCATTAAATACATTACAATAAGAAACACACTAGAGGCTAACACGTATGAAAACTCCCACACAAATCTATCAAATGTCAATGCATGTATAAGCGGACACGCCATTGTGCCTATTTTGCAATGCCTATGCATCAATCTAACTTAATTTCATTCCTAGCATATCTAAACTTCACTAAAATATTTTTTCTTGTTGATCTTGACGACGATCTGGCCTCAATTAATTTCAGTTCCGTTCCTGTATATTTCATTTGGTTGGAGTACTTATCGTGGTTCAAGTACGCAAACGAGCTACTCACCGTGAACCAGTGGGACAATATTGACACTCTAAGTAACATTTGATAATTTCATTGCTAGATAGGCCAACATATTTAAATATCATAATAATTGTTACTCATTTATTCTTAAAACATTTCGAATGGATAAGCTAACTGTAAAATTCAGTTTAAGGTCTGTGTAATGTGTAACTGTCGAACACAATAAAACATGAAATATATTGTTGTCTTATGTAAGATACTCGCAATACTGTTTGAATGTATTGAAAGTGCACCTTTCTCCTTCATTTACAGGCGTAGCTTAGCTATTCCTCATAAATTACCATATTATGGATCATTTGAAAAGTGTCACACGTTCAGATTGTATCGTTTAAAGCGTTGCTAATTGAATACAATTTCACAATTATGCGACCTAATGTATTTTAAAAATGCTGACTCATTTTAATATCTTAACACTTAATAATATAACGTATTTATTCTCTGGTAGATTGACCAGTTTTTGTACATGAAATCACATTCCACTCAATATGAAAGAAATGCCATAAGCCTTGACCTATTTCATAAAGGCCTGCAATGACTAGCAGAATGCAATCTGCATTATTTCTTGTATAAAATATATTCGCAATCTTTCAGAGTGTGATGGCAACAGTACATCACCAGTAGACAGCTGTCATTTCCATAATGGACACCAAGTGATTTTGTACCTGAATTATGACGAGGTAAATTGTTTGTTATGTACTTTTTCACTAAAGGTATTGTAAACTTAATGTTCATTCTTATTGTGAGTCTTATTCATTTTCAATACAGAGAAACACTATTAAAGCTGCTCGCTCTCAGATTTTGGAACAATTTAAGTTATTCAAACTGTATGTAAATAACGTATCTTAGAACATATAGTCTATAAAAGGCGTCGTTAAATTCCTGTCCGTATATCTCTAAATTTCAAATGTAACACGAAATTCAAAAGCGTTGCAAACGCTTTGAATTCCAATATAAACATATAGTGTAGGGTACCGTGTAACCGACTTTTCAATCGTTTCTGAAAATCCTACATTTTTGCTTTGATTCTGCTTTTTTTGTTGTTAATAGTATGTCTTTTTTCAAAAGTTTTTTACGCAAATTAAAGGACAATATAACGTTTCAATAAGTTATCATAAATCATGTCATTTCTACAGTAATCAATCGCAACTAAATGATTTAAACTTGAAAAATTACGACAATAATAATTAAAGCTGCAGATGTGTACTTTGACAAAAAGCTTTATTTCTATATCATATACGTTTCAGGACACTATGTGGCTCAACGTTGGAGTTTTACTTGCCATGCTAGTTGTTTACAGACTGATTGCTTTCATTGTCTTGTTAATCAGAGCACGAAGGTCTAAGAAATGAATAGTTGCATGGACAAGTTTGAATGAGCTTTTTTTATTCTTTCTGCAGAAGATAATCAATACATAATGTCTCCAATATGTGTGTAGAAATACAAATAAACTTACATTAGGCTATTTTATATAGTACATTCCTCCTTGGTTACATTATGTTGTGTGAACAGATTACAATCATCAAGATGCATTTTCGGCGAAACATTCCGTTATTTGTATAAACAATATTTCTGAAGTTGCTTTTTAAATCGAAAGTTATAAAGTTTGTGCAGTTTTTCAATCTCCGTTTGAAAAGACAAAAATAAGGCTTTCTGATGACACATTTTCATAAGAAATGATACGAATATGGGAGTAAAGCATACCGTCGTTGCAAAGTCAAAATGTCGTAACCATTTCCAGTACTTTTTAGGAGCTACAACAACTAAATGTAATCGAACATTATAAGGTGTTTAAGTAATTGTGTTAAGTAGCCAAAACGTCTATTAGCAAACAATAAATGTATACAAGGTGTGTGTGTGTGTGTGTGTGTGTGTGTGTGTGTGTGTGTGTGTGTGTGTGTGTGTGTGTGTGTGTGTGTGTGTGTGTGTGTGTGTGTGTTCTTTTGAAGAAACAATAAGTCGTTTTCAGTTTGACAAGTTGTGCCATAATGTTGTTTGTTGATATAATCATTGTTACCTTTTGAAACGACTTTCAGTTTAAGGTCAAAAATGTATCTCAAGCTGATAGTTTGTTCGAAAATAAATAGTATTTTTATTGAAACACATGATATATATTGAGAAAATTGATGGCACAGAGAATCGATATTGTGACTAAACGTGCTTCTCTCTTGATGCCAAAATGTCATTTTGATTGAGTTACGACATTTCGACGGCTTTTCGAACTTGCAAAGACGATGTCGCAACACGCTTTAGACTATCAGATAGACTTTCATGTTATCATTTTTTTTCATCAGTTATTTCATTGTTTTATCCTTTCAAATATGAAATACATATATATTACACCCATGGCCATGTTGTCTGCAAACATCAAACATTAAATACGATACAAGTATACATCACATATTTAATTGTTAGTGAGCAATTTATACTCGTATAGTTAATGTCTAAGAATTCAGCGCTAATGGTAATAATTCAGCAGTCTTCTATGTGTAATAATAAAAATAATGAAAAAGAATTTAATCTGCTGTTCTGCATTGTAAAATGTATTCACGGAAAAAATATCGACATTGTCAGTCAAAATTATAATTTTCAAAGTTATTTACAATAAAATTATTTATCTCGTGAAAAATAAGTTTGGCCATAGCTTGCGTATTTTTCATCGGGAATATTTCGACAACAACAAAGAGAATGTCAATAAATTTAAAGTTTATTTTCTCTTTGATTGTCTATATTTTATATTTTGTTGATTATTTCCACATGTTGAAGATGCTAGTTGAATGATTTGTTTGTATTTTTTGTCACGGTTTCTTGTTTGGTTTCCAATTAAAAATAAAACCCAGTCATTTAGCAAAAATTAACAGACTAAGGCCGGTCGCAGTTTGTATTGGAGTAATACTATGCTATACATAATCATATTCCAGTTTGTCATACTGTTATATAGTATGTCTATGCACTTTTAAGTGTACATATACATTGATTAGATGTACGAGTATACATGTCTATGTACACTACTGTATTTATGTATCGTTGTTCATTTATACTAATTATACTAACAATATACAAATTAAATAAAAAATTAGCTTCAGCAATATTTAAGTTAACTCCCTTGATACGTTTACCAGTGTTTTAATGTTTATACTTCTTAAAATTTTCAACCACTTTGTAAACAGTTGGATGAGCATCGGTTTGCACCATTTTTGCAAGCTACGAGGAATATTTTGTGTAAAAGTATAGTATTTTATTTTATTGCGACATGTTTTAAAGTGACGAAGAACAATTTTCAAGAAATCATGTCAAATGTTAAAAAATGTCATTTAGAGGGCCTTACCCTACAACTTACAGATAATTTTAACAAAATTATAAAAATATTACACAAAATGAAAAATAAATGCATTTTGCAAGAAGGACATAAAATTATATCGGAAATATCTCTTTTGGACACAATATACCAATACAATGACCTTCAATAATAAATCGCTATCCATCCACAATTTTTAAATAATCTGTACACGAACGTTAACGGCACTGCAACACGCATGTCTAAGCTCGCTAAGTCTACTAGTTATTACTGCAAATTCAGCAATCTTCTTTGTGTATAAAAAGATTATAGTTGAAACTTTGAGATTTGGTGATATATCTTTCAATACATGCATTACTTGTAGTTTTACATTATTTTAAATTTCCTTCAGTTTTATGATGTACCTCCTTCAGCAGCTTTGCAATATGTTTGCAAGGTCCGTGGAACATTTTCCCAGACATTTTCTGACGTGTTAAAGAATGATCATCTAAATTGAGATGTGTAGAAAAACTTTAAGAGAACGCAGCTTCTCTAAATGTCCATACATTTGTATAACAGTCTTCTAACTATTCATACGTTATGAAACATGGCGTGCATACAGGTTTTATAAGTTTCCTTGTCTGTCTTTCTCGTTTTTCTATATTTTTCTTATCATCTATTATAAATGTTCAAACTGGTATTCTTCTGCTGAGCCATACATTGGTAACATGTAGACGATCTTTAGTGTGTGTGTAATTGTCTGTAAGTGCCAGAGCCGTCCTTGGCTGTAGCTTTGACAAGAGCATTTTTTGCCTCAGCATCAAATTCTGCATCGCTGTCCAGTAACGTCTTCATCCATTTCTGCTGAAAGGATCGAATACATTAGAAAATTCCCTGTAAAATTATTATGGTTAATAAATTTTAATTTCATAGAATTACAAGCGTAAGTGCATGTGCCGATGCGTACTTTTGAACAGTTTGGCTTTCAATTAATGTTAATATTACGTCGAAAAATATATTTTATGGTATTTTACTGATACATTTATATAGGTGTCCCGATTATTATAAGTGGTTGAAGGACAAATGATAATACCAAAAATAACTTATCGAGCCCGTATATAAACAAAGTACGTTATACGTGATTAACACTTGAATAAATCACTTGACTAAAATTGTATTGAAAGTCAAAATTTTAACTTGCATACATATTAAATTCTTCTTTACATGTCAAGAAATGGTTTTGTTCAGCGCAACGACATGGCAATAATAATTATACAGCAATAACACAGAAACATATGTAACATATAGTCACGTACCTCATTTGAAAAGGGTGGGGCTTTTCCACCAAAATCCTCGGGTAAAAGTTCCTCATCAAAATACCTGGCTAAATCCCCTAAGTTATGACCATGTAAGATCATCTGAAAGAGAACTTCCGTCATTGAATCCTGATTAGAGCATATGTACACTGGTCATGAACAAATTTCATTCTAATGACCGTTATATTCTTGAAGATGACTAAGCTTGTCATGCTTAGTTTAAAACTAATTGTCTGCTACCAGTTTCTCTATTCCCATGACTGTTTACATTTGTGTACGTCTCGAAAATGAGCAGATGTTGCATGATGTACAATCGCCTAAAATACCTCTAACCTTAAATGAGTTTCCAAGTCGCTTTCAACCTGAACGAAGCTAACCTTTTTAACCTATTGAAATGATGTGATGAGGCAAATATACACGTACATGTATATGTATTGTAATCAACCTTGATGCAAAGGAACTTCCTAATAGTAAAATAGATGTATTTCAAAACGTTCCATCATGTTAAATTCAGAAATAACAAATGCCTCCCTGTATTTTATCGTTGAATAAAATATATTCAGGAATTTGGGTGCGTAGTAATTAAATCACGAGTGCGCAACCAAATGAATGACTGTATTTTATTCAACGATAAAATATAGGGAACAATTAATTATTTCGATTTTATCACGTTATTTTCTTTGAAAACAATCATGAACTTTATTTAACGCGTAGTATTGCATCATTGTTACCTTAAAACGCGAGATAAGATTAGTCGCGTTTGTTTACATACGTCACGTCGTTACGTCATTTACGGCCCGTCGTCCTTGGAAAAACGTGCTGTATTTTATCGTAAAATAAAATACAGGCTTTTCCCTATATGTTTATATAGGAAAAGCAGCCGCTTGTGTTAGAATGATGTACAAAATCTTTTACAGTAAGGATACTAACACAAGTCTCATTGGAAGTCGCCTATTTTCAGTACGTCAATGGCCATAACTCCGTCAATACTGGTTAAATCAAAACCCTTGATGCTAATAAACAGTCCTGTAACTTTCAGGGTTTTAACTTACATACCTTTAGAGAAACCAGCGACATAATATTTGTGACGGACAGAGAGGTGGACTCTCCCCCATTTATGGAGGGAGAGGAACATAATATCCAACAAAGGGCTATCGAATGATAGCATAAGACTATCAAAACATATTTAGATAATATTTTTTATGGAAATCACCGAACTTGAAATCGCCCACTGTATGTAAACAATGCTATCTATGGTGTAATTTTATATAATATCTAGCAGTGCGGCGACACATTTGAAAACTAAAAAGAAATCCGATTATTTTAAAACAGAAAGTTTGGTCAAATAAAAGGTAGATGTTATACTATGACATAAATAAGTCCAAGCATACTGCAAATATACAAATTCTTATTCCACCTTAAATCTACGAACTATAATTTTACATCTATGACCTTTCATAAATTATAGAAATATGGACATCTAAACAACGTGACAATACAAATCAAATTAGCAATGTGATCGGGCATACCTGAACTAAATAAGTAATAAATATGTTTAATTGGATATAGCTCTACATGTATGAAGCTGAATTCCGAAGAGACAAATAATTGATTGCTTTTTAGTTTGCATTAAACTACATGCATATTTTGATTTCTAACTCTTTCTTTTATTCATTCGATAATCCGGTAGAGAAAAGTAGAAGAGGAAAAGCTGTTTTCTGATAGAAAAGAGTGAATTGCAATGTTTACCTTATCAGTGGTTTCTTGTCTCAAAAAATGTTTAAGTATTGCATAAAAGTAGTCAAACATTGCTGGCTCGTTGACGAAATGGACTGCTTTGAAACGCATTGGAAAAGAGTCCTGAAAATTATATATGTTTTAAAATACATAACTTTATCCAATAGTAAATAAAGTAAAGTTAATTGAATATATCATTCTTAGTTATGAATCTGGTGTATGTTATATAAGACCGACGAAAGTTTTATCATAGATCATGTACAATATGAGTAACCGTGAAAAAAGCTTTTCGCCCACAGCAGTATCTTGCACTTTTATCATGCAGACACTCTACCCTGTTGCAGCAAAAGCTAGCTTTATAGCACAGTGGCAAGGGATTACACGTGTCGTATAATACAGTACCTCTACTACATAATCATACGTTTTCTTATTGTATGTTTAGGGTAAATAGTGTTCTTTTGCAACATAAAATTATCAACAAGGATACGAATAAAAATCACAAGAAGATGCGTTTTATCCAACTAATGTATACAAATAATACTCGTTTTAGTGGTAGTAATATGAGCAAGCAGACACCTTGCATGCGCAGTTATTTGCAACTCACGCTTTATCTACTGGGTGACTAAATATAGACGATTAAGAAGAAATGAACATAGCTTTCACGAAATAGTTTTTTGTCAAAATTCAAGTCCAAGAAAATTAACTCTTGACGGCTTAAATGCAGAAATGCTATCCATGATATATAACGACAATTTGAGTAACCTTTCAAGATATTCAAATACTCCTGTAAATGGTTCTAAATTAATAAAACTTCACCAAAGATTAAGAATATGTTTAAAAGTGTAAAAGATATAACTACATGACTGTGTGTTTGCCTAAGACTATGGTGATTGCTTTGTTTGAAACGTTTTTTCATAATTACCTGCATTATACCAGCAATGCGTTTAGCAATTAACGGTGATAAGTGAGTTATGTGTCCGAATCCGACTCCGTTCATGTCAAATATGACAACAACCCCTTTTATCTGCGTTTCCTCATCCTATATATTAAAACAGAATGCTATAAATGCTTACTTTTCCGTATATGTATACAATCATAATGATGCAACAAGGAAATTACTTGTTAGTAATCGATCTGAAACACGTAGTCGTAAATATCCGAAACCCTTTTTTAATACCTTTTAGTGCGAGCTTTTCCCGCATTACTTGGAGTTGGTTGAAGCCATTTGATTTTCAGACAGGCGTCAGTTTACCTAATATTTAGCACATGTGAGTCGGATAAGTAACTACCTGAAATTCTCCACTGATCGTTCAAATGCTAGCCCCGATTAATTCACATGTGACAACCTTAAAGTCTAAATTGTTGCAATACTTAAAGAGGTATATTTAGCAACTCGTTGTGCAGACTTACCTCTACAAATTTGTATAACGTCATAAAATTTGTTTTGAAAACATCTGATATGTCATACTTTGAGGGATCCCATTTACCTAAAAACAGAAAACTATGAAAAGATTAATCAAACCAACACATAAAAAATGCATAAGCTGCATTATCGTTGTCAACGTTCGAGACAATGAACAAAGGCAAAGTCAATAAAAATACCTCAGAGTTGTTGATAACAGGCTCTATGTATTTAAAGATAATCTTTCTTTTCTTTCTCTTTCATAGTATACACTATCAGTCACAAGAATGAAGGTTGCAATTTTCCATTTGATTTTTTTTTTTTTTGGATTTTCGAATTGTTGACTAAATAAAAGTACATTGTATATATGAATTAAAGCATGCAGCTATTCTCGCACATGGCTGGTCTTTGCGAAACAAACATATCGCATTCCATTTCAGTTTAAATTTGAGCATGCATGCAAAGGAAATATGAGAAGACAATTAAAATTTGCATTTTTCATCAAGGTTAAAAACAAAATCTTTATAGGCATCAAAATGAAATGACACATGATATGGTTTAAAGTTGCTTATACACAATGTACTTAGTGTTTTAGGATAGGTTTAGGATGTAATGTGAAAAGAATAAACAGAGCATCATTTACTCGACAACATCGCGATTTTTGAGTGAAATTGACACTATGCTATCTTATTTTGGGCTTAAATTAACTCTACTGTAACAATGTTCGTAGTGACTTGGATGACACGATGAACAAATAACTAACCGAGTCTAAAGACCATGACCCTTCTTCCAAGTTTATCCCGTTCTGGTAGCTCTCCTGTAACTCCTGCCTCTAGAATATGCTTTACAGCTGACGGGCGCATATTTGTAAAAAGCTTTTTGTTCCGCTCGTCTGCTTTCACCTCAAAATAATTCTTTATTAAAGTAAACGCTGTTTCTTGGTCGAAAGCTGCTGCTCGTAGAAATCTTATTAGGTATATGTCATCAGTGCGAATATTTAGTTCTAGAAATAATATAATAATTATTATTATTATAATGCTTAAACGTCTTGGTATAAGAAAGAATTATTATTACAAAAAGCGTACATAAATGAAATATCAGGAGTGAGGTTATCAAACAGATTGGCACCTGGCCCAGTGATATAGCTGTTTCTTTGTCTACTTGGGTATCTGCAATACCTGGATTAAAGATTTCCCAAATAGGCTTCTCCAGAGGGTCCTTGTTCAAAACATCTAAAGCTACAATGCCACAATAGACCAGTTTTAAAAGTTGACTCTTTATCTTATTGCTTTTATCACGAAAGAGAATGTTTGTCACATCAATGAATTAAATGATTTTATTGAGACAGATTCTTTTGTATAACTGCAAACATTTATAGCACTATTGTAAAGAAACTACGGGTCATTCTTTTGGTGGAAGGTAAGGTAAACTTATTGCAACAGCTACACTTCTTAGGTTTGCGAAAGAGGGCTGGGAATGAAATAAGTATAAAAGATTCTTGCTAAACAGAGGAGAAAATAACAGTTAATGTCTCCTATTGCACTTTCAAATTGGCATCGAACCTAAGCATGACAGAATCTTCCAGTTTTGCCTTTAAAGGATTTTCAAAACTAGATAGTACCCTCTAGAAATTTTAAGAAATTTTGGCGGTTTCGCTTCTTATAATTAGACTAGGAAAACTTGAACGTGCACAAGTGAGGAACATGCCTGACAAATATGGACGCCCTTGCAGAATGTCATATGATCAAATAGTCCGTAAGCATGTTATAATGAGGCCTGTAAAAATAAGAAATGGGAAGTGAAACACGTTTCTGTTAAGGGGCGAAACTCCTATTCGCTTAGCGTGTAACTTTAGAAGGTTGCCGGTAACATGTTTTGACTTGAACATATGAAGACGATTTCACTTAAAGCTAACAGAGTCAAAATAGTAGAAGTAATGACCAGCGCCTAATAGCCGCGATATTAAATAATAATTGCATTACAGGTGCGATTGTAACTGAAAGCTACTTTTCATTCAAGTATTTAGTAATCATTACACAATTCAAATGAAATTTTCTAATATTCCAGAAAAGCGATCACTTGTTTTGGCATAAGAGTTGGCATAACAATAGGTATATCCCACCTGGATGCAGCAGAATCCTTTCCCTCAGTGTATGGAGTTCTATGGTCCTACTTGTAGTATTTTCATTTAATTCTTCGGCAGCAATTTTAAGGAGTTCCTCCGTTAGTGGGTGTAGTTTGATATCATAAGACATCTTCTCGTACATGTACTAAAGTCTAGAAATTGAATATATTTTAAATTTTAATACTTTTAAATCAATAAAAATGTTATAATAACAAATATAGTTTAAAAATCGAATTATTCAAATACTTTTTTCACCAGAAATTTTGGGTAAACAGATTTAAAGTTATGACTACCTACATTTTTAGAAAGACAAGTGGGTGTAGAACTGCATTATATACTCTGAAGATAACCATAATGTAGCAGGGTAATATCACATATATCCAACTTTTAAAAGTTAGGTAAAGTGTCTTCCAGACGCAATTAATAGTATTTATTCCACAGCTCAGGCTTGATTACCAGTTAAAAGAAGATTTCAGTTTAATACATTTTTATTCATAAAAGTTTAATGTTCATTTACATTTTAAGCAATGCGTAAGTAATGATGCATTTTACTTGATTACTACTTTTATGAAAATACACATTTAAACGAATATATTTTGATAGCACCTCAATGCAAAGCTCAGTGCTAGCAGAACGTTTTTTCAATATTGCTTTTAATTTCAATTATTAAAGAATAACAAAGTCAATCACTCACATTATTTTCCCTTTCGTTAGTACTGTACTGTACATAAAAGCAAGGTTTCTTTTTTAAAATTAGATTCCGACATCAACCCGGAACAAAACTTTTCGTTTTCAAGGTTGTAGTCAAACAATTGGACCGTGTAAAGGCAAAACACGTGCCTAAGGAATGCGTACTTTGTAGTTTTATGTTTTAAACTTTATGAACACGATTCTTTCTGACGGCAACTATACTGACAACTACTGGTAATTATAAGGAAATTTTGTATCCCCAGCAGCCATTAATTTTACATGTACATGTATGTCCAATTAGTATTTTTGCCTAACAAGATGTATCTTTGCATTGAGAATGCCTAGTAAGAGCATGTTGACCGGAATGGCATAGAAGAAATTGAAGAAAAGCACAGTTCTAAATCAGGACCAGTAAACTAACGACTGTCTGTTTACATTATAATTAACATCACTGTGGATGAACGACCACCGGATATTGGCTCTTGGCCCTCTTGATTGATCGTGTTGGAAATATGTATACCAAGGTTCTATCCTTTGCTTGCTTCGATTTAATTTTCCGACATAATAAGATAAGCTACAATCTTTAAACTTACTAGTAACGGAGATATTTGGATAGCAGATGTGGCAGAGAGTTCCTCAATTTTCATTATCCAGAACAAGACACCACATTTTATTTTACAACTTATATGATTTTTAGACTTAGGTTTACTAGTCGTAGAAAACATGAAAAGTCACTTCATGTCCGACTCATTGGACGGGTAGTGCAGTACTGCATAATATATGCATTTACATGCGATATTGTTCATTTTAAAGTAAATTACAAAATATATGTGTAATTGTTACATGTGTGTCCAATACTCAAAACGTCTGAGAAAACAGTTTATTATTCACTTACACAGTATAAATTATTAATGTTTAATAAGACTTATGCAAAGCAACACACTTCCTGATTGTACGTCTTTAACTGATAACAAATAATTACATTTGCCGTTTCAAATATTTTATTTTTTACTCATAACTTGATGCAATACTCAGTACAGTGATTCGTTCTTTTCGTCAATACTAAGTACACGTTTCACCAATATCCAGTCCAGTAATTGAAATGTTTCAGGACTTGTATCTTCGTTATACTTTCATCGAAATCGACGGAATTTGGAACATCATTATAATTAATGTCTTTGGGCAAATGAATAGCCCCTTTCAGATTATTCACATATTAATGATTTCCCAAATATAACGGCAGAATTTTCCAACGGTTGAGATTTTTCGAGTGAGCATGCCAACTTTTTTTTCATCAAAATTACCTAAGGAATTGAAATAATGTAATTTATGATGCAAACAATATCAGAAGTCATCCTTTATTTGTTATGCAACGACTGAATTTTAATATTTACTCAGTCCCTTTGAAACTGAAAATGACAAATGAGTTTAAACTACTCAACAACAAGTAAAATGTATAGATTTATACACCTTAACTCTTAACTTAATTTTATATCAAAATTGAGAAGTTTAAACAGGCAAGTTTTTCTGTAAATATATTTTGCCAAAGTCTTGCTATCTCTCTTGTCAATGTTCACCACGAAATCATAACATTTTAAACACTTAACACAGTGACTTTCGTTTTCACTGAACAACGGGACATGCATAACTAGGTAGACATGATATTCACCCATCATGTTTAGTTTGGAAAATACATGTACATTTGTACATCCATTTTGTAATTCAGACGGGTATATAAGGTAATAGTTTATTATGACATGTGATTAAGATGCAGTAAAGACAATACAGTCAACTCTGTCCTTGCAATCACCTGAGTTAAGAAACAATCTGACATATGCAACTATTTTACATGCCTCCCTTGTAATGTGAGATAATAGCAATTAGTCCTGAGTTAAGAGATCGCCTGTCTTTAGAGACCATAATTTAAGATTTCCTTGTGCGGTCGCTTAAGACGGGTTTGATTGTAAAATAATATACATACAGAGATATAGAATAACGAAACATCCGGCCCAAATGTCTCAAAAGTCTAAGTGAGGATAATTTATAACGTATATCTTGTTATATTGTCTCTAATGACTGAGCAAACAGTGTGAATTCGTATTAGAAGATGGTCTTCACGTAGCGGTGTTCAGCTATGAGATATACCCATATGTAAAGCTCAAACGCATGTGCGTCAGGTGAATGTTGTGTTGGAGCGTTTTATAAAGAAACAAAATAGAATGTTAAGCCTTTCCGGCTTTACTTTTTGAAGGTATTTTGTTAAAACTCCAAGGTCACTTGCAAATTATCTATGCACAAGTCCGTGAAATAACCGAGAAAACAAACTTCAATTTTAAAAGCGTTATTAGATAAAGGCAAACCTTTTACTTCAGACGTGGGTGTATTTCAAATAATTATGGCACACATTTTTTTTTAATTCAGGAAGTCTTTTTCGATTGGCTACCTAAAATGCAAACAAAAATGCAGATACCTGTCTACATGTAATAACACTGTGTGTAAATACACGACCAAACATGTTTATCTATACATTTTATTGGATTAAGTGCAGATGTTTTCTTATGCATGATATAAAGTAGCAAGCTAAAATTTCGCTTTACTAAAAGCGTTCTTCTTATTACGCACTCTGATGAACGTTTGCGTTTTCTGATACTGAGTTCAATAAACAAGTCAGTCAAGTTGGGTCTTTGATCTCGCATGTAGCAAGAGTTTTATAATTATCCTGGTGGCCAACCCATTTGCCTGCCGCCTAGAATGTGTATATGCAGATGATATACGTGCTGCCCTCCTTCTTTTCCGTTGTTTACAACGAGCCTGTAGCCTTTGTCGAGTTTTTGCTCCTTGGCCATTTTTGTTGCAATACGCATCATATGCCCCAGCAACTGAAACAGTGAAATTTATCAGTTGTCATTTATCACATTGTCTTAGAAAATGTAACCTGCAATAAATATATCCATTTTAAACGAATGGCTTGTTTTTGATTTGGCTTGTATTTTAGTTAAAAACATATTTTAAGCAAGACCTTCCTTCAATTCATTAATCCAAATCTCTTTTTTTCTTCTTATTTTCTTCTACACAAATGAAATGTTAAAAACATTGTTTTAAAAGAGCTTATGATGAGCTGTAGTCATTTCTTGCAATATTGGATGTTTCGTCCAGACTCATCCTGATTCTTATGAGTAATTATGCCTACCTTTCCGTCATCATCATCGGGGATATCTTCCAGTTGTGGTATTTCCTGTTTAGAAATTACTAAAAGATGGATGGGTGCTTGCGGATGAATGTCTTTGAGAACAACACACTGAAAAATAAGTGAGTTTTAATAATTTTACCTGGTGCTACTACAAGTAAGGTAATACATGTACAACACTAAAATTGACATTTTAGGGTCGTTCCACCTTCGCATTTATGGTATATTTAAATACCCTAATAATAATTATTACTAAATCAGTGAAGACTGATTTTAATTCAGAGGACCGATGTGATGCGACTTAAGACAAAAACAAAACGATATTTGTATACCAGTTTTAATGTTTAAACTAGGGTTTTAGCCAATTCATATCAGTTACGCAGTTGTAAATCTAAACGAATGCGCATTTATAACTATGATTTACGAGATTAACTTAAAGCAAAGGACCACTTTTTGATCAAGGACTGATACATAACCACTAATAACAAGTATATCATATCTTATACACTCATTCCTGTATAAAATATATGACTATAGCATAGCCGCACAATGTTACATGTGAGAAAAGGTTTTCATCGTCGCAAGCTAGTTTTCAGTTATTCTTTTTATGAGCTGCCATGGTAAAAAGTTCAACTCAAACGTCCGAAAAAAAAACGTGAACAGGATCCAGTCACAGGAGATATTTTAGTGTGAAAAGTTGTCAGAAATACTGCTCAGTTTTACAATTCATTTAACAGTCACATGTACTTGTTCATGAATAGCTTATTATTAAAGTCAAACCTCCTTATTAAGACTCAAAATATCTATTTATCTATTCGTCTCTAGTATAAATATAAATGATAAAAGTACAATCTATATGAAATGCATGTACAATTATTGATAACAATTGAAAGATACTGTAGTAAACACTTTTATTTCAAAAGGCAAAATATACTTCAACTTCCTATGACATTAATACCCTTCATGCCATTTTAACGATATTTACGCTTTAAGTTTAAAACTTCCTGTACTTCAAGTATACATTACAAACGAATTTTTACACCTACCAGTTCGTCTTCATATAAGAAAGGTGCCGGTATTTCCTTCCGCACGATTCTCCCAAATATGGTATCAACCTTATCCTCCATGCTTAAATGAAGAAAGCGGTCCAAGCGCTTCCTGAACTTCGACTTCGTAAGTTTCTACTAGAGTTGTCGTTCCTTATAGGCAGGTAAATACAGTGATAAGAAAATTTATTATTGGTAATAAATCGCCTTTCAAATCTTACATGATGATGCTTGCATTCTAACAATTTTTATTTTTCATCGCGTACATGTCAAGAAAGATTTTAGCGTGATATATCATCGACGGTATACTGGAATAGTCCCACGTGTTTGGGTGTTACAAATACATAGCGCTCATATTATACCAAAGCATATCCTATTGATGCAGTCACGCACTAAAGGTGGCTTGTCTCAGTTAGGAGGACTCAGATCCTCTTATATAGGGCTATTTAGTAATATTTCCTATCTCTATTGTACATTGTGCATTTATTGGCCAGTTTGGGGCTGGGGTGAAGATGTGCCACCATTTATTCCATAACAATTGTACATTTTAGCACCTACAGTAACCTATTTGGTGCACATGACTACATACCCTTCGATCACCTAATATTTGTTTGAATTCATATTTCTTATTTCATTCTAATATTCTTTTATAAAATTTTAATACATTCAGCCAACAATCAGAGAATTATTCAAAGGATTCGATATAATTGACCTTACGCCAGGTTTTTGATTGACAGATAATAATCTCTTCTCAGACCAATCAAACAGCTAGCTGCTACAACACGTGGCGAATATGGTTACTAGCCGCCATTTTGTCCGACAAACATTACAATTAATCCATTGACGGACATGCAATTTCAGGTATTTTCTACGTAAGGAAGTAGTCCAAGAGCCAAGGGCCATTTATTTACAATTCGCGCCCAAAAGCGAAAATAGTCTTAATTGAAAGCAAAATTTCTACTGATTACAAAAACCCATTTCTTAAAAAAATTCTCTGTCACAAGGCTTAACAATTCAAGATGGCCGACAAGATGGCCGCCGAAAATTTTTAACTTACACCCGTAAATAACAAATCATATTCTGAGTTCCTTGTACAGCCGGTTGATACAAATTTTCAATAAACTGAACAGAAATATATAATAATTGACAAAAATAATAAATTTTATGTGACTATAACCGCCATTTTGGAATTAGTGCAAAACAAATCCCCAAAAATGGTCTAAAAATCAGTGCTTTTTTTAACAATTTACCTGTAAATTGCCACAGACGTCAAGAAATCCACCAAATTGTGTCACAAATTTTCTAGAACAGTAAAACAATTATTAAACAAGAGAATTCTGCCTCAAAATAGTATCTTGCTTGGTGTTGTAGACACAAAATATCTGTAAAAGTGGGTGGGGTAAACTAACCCCTGAAAATGAATTATAAACAAAGGTCAATCTTTTTATAAATTCTGAGCATTGTTAACTCTTAAATGCACGTTTTAGAAATGTATTCATATAATTATGCACTATTTAAGGAAATACTACGGTGTTCCGTTTGGACCATCGCGGTTTTTATTTTTCTCCCAATACCACGATGCTCGAAACTACGATGATGAAAGTCGAAACCACGATGATGAAAACACGAAACCACGATGGTGAAAGTCGAAAGTCGAAATTACGATGGTGAAAGTCGAAATCACGATGGTGAAAATACGAAACTACGATGATGAAAACACGAAATCACGAAACCACGATGGTGAAAACGCGACATAATTTCGCGTTTTCACCATCGTGGTTTCGACTTTCACCATCGTGGTTTCGACTTTCGACTTTCACCATCGTGGTTTCAACTTTCATCATCGTAGTTTCGACTTTCATCATCGTGGTTTCGACTTTCACCATCGTGGTTTCGACTTTCATCATCGTAGTTTCGACTTTCACCATCGTGGTTTCGACTTTCACCATCGTGGTTTCGACTTTCACCATCGTGGTTTCGACTTTCATCATCGTGGTTTCGACTTTCATCATCGTGGTTTCGACTTTCACCATCGTGGTTTCGACTTTCACCATCGTGGTTTCGACCTTCACCATCGTGTTTTCGACTTTCACCATCGTGGTTTCGACTTTCACCATCGTAGTTTCGATTTTCATCATCGTGGTTTCGACTTTCACCATCGTGGCTTCGACTTTCACCATCGTGGTTTCGACTTTCACCATCGTGGTTTCGACTTTCATCATCGTGGTTTCGACTTTCATCATCGTGGTTTCAACTTTCACCATCGTAGTTTCGACTTTCACCATCGTGGTATCGACTTTCACCATCGTAGTTTCGACTTTCATCATCGTAGTTTCGACTTTCACCATCGTAGTTTCGACTTTCACCATAGTGGTTTCGACTTTCATCATCGTGGTTTCGACTTTCACCATCGTGGTTTCGACTTTCACCATCGTGGTTTCGACTTTCACCATCGTGGTTTCGACTTTCATCATCGTAGTTTCGACTTTCACCATCGTGGTTTCGACTTTCACCATCGTGGTTTCGACTTTCACCATCGTGGTTTCGACTTTCACCATCGTGTTTTCGACTTTCGACTTTCGCCTTCCTGTTGCGCATGTCATTCGCGTATGGTGTCATTTGGTTCCAATAAAACTAAGAATCAACATTTTCACTTACCTTGTTAGAGAATATGTATCAAGAATGTCAGTGCTACACAAACGCAAATGTAAGACTGATATACACTAGGTAAACATATAGATATTCAACTCACTTTGTGAACGTATTACTTCGGAGATTCACTTTTAGCCGGTTTATAAGATTAGTGAAAAGTAAAGTGGCACAAGTCAATGTTAAATGGTATTCGAATCATCAAAATATATTTTGGGGAATAAATGATTAAAACAAATTGTTATACAGATGTACATTAGACGGCCGTGTGATATGTAACGTATATAACGCCACTTATTTTAGTCAGCATTTGACTGCATGTACATTGTAACTCATTCAAAGGTAAAGGTTGGTAAAACATGTTAGCTGATTATAATACGCTGCGAGTCATTTCTGACTTATGAGACTCATTCCGATCACATTCACAGATACTCGGGGTTTGGACAGAAAAATAATAATTGAAACTATTTTCACCCGAATATGTCATATCACAGGAGGTTGATATTTTGTCAAAACAATAAAATTATCAATGTATCTTGCGAAAAAGATTTAAGAACAAAATATGTTGTATTAAGAGACCGTTTTATTAAGAGACCACATTCTTAACTTCCCTTGGTGGTCTCTTAATACAAGTTATACTCTTAATGCAAGTGGTATCTTAATGCAAATGGTCTCTCGAGCAAGTTCGACTGTATAAATTTCTTTGTACGTGTACCCTCTTTCAAAATATCTTGCGATACAGTGATCAAGACCGCAGTCATCCATTGTATTATTTGCCGAGATAGCATTGACCATGCGCAACAGGAAGTCGAAACTACGATGATGAAAGTCGAAACTACGATGGTGAAAGTCGAAACCACGATGGTGAAAGTCGAAACTACGATGGTGAAAGTCGAAACTACGATGATGAAAGTCGAAACCACGATGGTGAAAGTCGAAACCACGATGGTGAAAGTCGAAACCACGATGGTGAAAGTCGAAATCCGATGAGGTGAAAGTCGAAACTACGATGATGAAAGTCGAAACCACGATGGTGAAAGTCGAAACCACGATGATGAAAGTCGAAACCACGATGGTGAAAGTCGAAACCACGATGGTGAAAGTCGAAACCATCACGATGGTGAAAGTCGAAATCACGATGGTGAAAGTCGAAACCAGGATGGTGAAAGTCGAAACTACGATGATGAAAGTCGAAACCACGATGATGAAAGTCGAAACTACGATGATGAAAGTCGAAACTTCGATGGTGAAAACACGAAAGTCGAAACTACGATGATGAAAACACGAAAGTCGAAGCCACGATGGTGAAAGTCGAAACCACGATGGTGAAAACGCGAAATTATATCGCGTTTTCACCATCGTAGTTTCGTAATTTCGTGTTTTCATCATCGTAGTTTCGTATTTTCACCATCGTGATTTCGACTTTCACCATCGTAGTTTCGACTTTCGACTTTCACCATCGTGGTTTCGTGTTTTCATCATCGTGGTTTCGACTTTCATCATCGTGGTTTCGAGCATCGTGGTATAGGGAGAAAAATAAAAGCGCGATGGTCCAAACGGAACACCGTAAAATACAGCTTACTTTTATTTATTTTTGATGTCCTTAAGTTAAAGTGAGTTGTGTTTTCCAACCTTTTGAGTAAACAAAACCAGTTTCTTTCGCCTAACCCATATTTGACATGGAAAGTTTAAACAAATGTGATTTAAATTTATTAAATTGACAAATGTTGTCTCTTCAATAAGAATTATGTATACATGTATGTGGTAGAATTTCATGTCTTTATTTAAAAGGACAATGCAGAAGTGGGTGGGGTAAACCAAGGCCTTAAAATGAAAATATATGTGTTTATGTAACGAGTCAAATTCTAGGGCTGATATAATTTTGATATAACATTTTGTGTTATATTTGTTTGCATAAAGTATGCCATCAATTGAATAAAAGTGTAATTAGATGGCTGATTTTGGTATACAAGTATTTGATTGAATTTTAAACATTGTGTGAGTAACATGTCTAGGGTTTTTAGCAAAACTGGTACGAAATGCCAATGTGAGCTTTCAGGATCGATGAATGTTCGGCGTTTGTCGTCTATTGTTTGCTTCGAACAAGATCTCCTACTAAACCAATTTCAAAGAAGCTTTACATGGATGTTTCTTGCATAAAGCTCTACCAAACTTTTTTCAAAACAAGTTATTTCTATTCCGATCTCTGTTTCATGCATACAGCTCTACCAAACTTTTTAAAACAATTTATTTCTGTGCTGATCTCTGATTGTTGTGGGAACAAACAGGATACTATTTAGAAATCTTCTTTTCAAACACTGGAATGTCTTGAGCTGAAATATCTGGCATGTAGCATTGTCTAGTAAATCTCTATCATAATGGAATCATTCATTACCCTTACGTCAAAATTGACCCTGCCAAGGGGTCATTTACTTTAACATAGGTTTCTGTATTAACAATTGAACACATCTTCTTCTCTGAAATCAAAGGGCATGGAGCTATGGAGATATTTAGCATGGAGATATTTAGCATGTAGCATTGCCTTGTTGACCACTACCAACATAGTTCAAATCATGACCCCGGGTCAAAATTGACCCCGCCCAGGTGGTTAGTTGATTTTGCATAGACTTATGAACGGAAAACTTACAAAAGTCTTACTCTCTGAAATCACAAGACTCAGAGCTTAGTGTTTTGGAGTGCAATATTGCTTTGTATGCCCCTAGCAAGATCGTTCAAACAATGACCCCGGGTCAAAATTGACAATCGCGTGGTGGTCACTTGATTTTTCATAAATTTCGCTAAGAAAAATCTTCTTCTCTGAAATAACAAGACCTTGAGGTTGGGAATTTTGCATGTAGCATTAGTAGTAAACCTTTACCAAGAAAGTTCAAATCATGACCCACGGTTCAAACTTGTCCCCGTTCGGGGTTCACTTGATTGTAAAATATTTTAAAATCCTCTTGTCTCAGACCACTAGGCTCAGTCTCAGCTTAGATTTTTTGCTTGAAGGGTTTCCTAGTGGTCCTGTACAACGACTGTTTCAATCATTCTTCTTGGCACCGGGGTCACTTTACCTACTGATTTACTTTCTTGTTACCTAAATTTGGAGGTATAGTGTACTGTACTTTTCGTTTTTTTTCTACGACGCTGTTTTGATATTGTAAAATAGCCAATGGTAGCCATGTGAGCGATGTTAATTACCATTACTGTCTTGTTCAATGTAGTGTTACATATGAAAAGTTTCACCATTGCATGCACAGGTACTTGCAAATGTATCTGCTTTTTCTGATATGTAATGTACATGAATATACAAAACCTCGGACATTAATGTTATGTTTATGTCTCTTTCACTTCACTGAAGCAGTATTTCAAAAGAAGTTTAAGCAAAGAATATATTTTCTCCTTTAGGAACTATCTATCTATTCTTCTTCTTGCTCATGCTCTTGAGTCACTACTGTTTAGTCCGTCGTTTGCTATAGTGTCATCATCAACAAAGTTGTCATTACATTCAGTGTGCATCACTTCCGCTTTCAGAAAGTCAACAACACATTACGGTATTTGGTCACCTTCGAGCCAAATTACTTTGTACAAGCCCTTATCTACTGTCCAACCTTGTTCTTAGGGTAACAAATTTGTCATCTTCAAAATACTGTCAGTGTCACATTTGTTGAAACGATTTTCCAGTTGCTTATATTGAACAACATAACAAGAAGTTTCTACACTCATTGTTAAAATCAACTGCAGACTGTTGAATGTTGTTCACTTTGTGTGTGACACGTAAATTACACCATCTTATACAAATAACTGAAATGGTACAGTCTTGAAGGCTGGTGACTGAAGTGCCTTTTCCCAGTTGTTTGGTGTCTTACCATTATAGAGTATACCATATTGCTCCCATCCCACTATAAGTGTTTAATACCTTTTATTGTGGATGTAATATACGAGTATGTGTAACAAACAATGTAAACAAGCTCTGCCATTCTGGATGAGTCTTGAAACTTCACCAAAGGTACAGGGTACGATGTTCAGTGTATGCAACAGACAAACAGCATCAACAAAGGTGACACTGACACTTCGTACCGCGTAAGGAGACAGTCTACAATACCACTGCCAACACGAGGAAGCTGACACCAGGCTACTGTACCTTCAATAAATGACTCTGAATGAAAACAGCAACATAAAATGTACAGATATCTTGATATTGCTAATAATTCAAGTTTCAAGTGCCTGGATCCATGATGGCCTTTGCACACGTAATACAATTTGTTACATATATACGAGAGGTGCCCACTTTTAGTTTTAATAAAACAAATCTATAAAAAATAACACATTGTATGCGTTTATTGTAGCAATTGCTCTACATCTCATCCGTGACAATTGTATATCATTCTACAACGTTTTGGCCATGATTCGAGTCTTATTTATAGTAAGTTCGTCCAGTTTCCCCCACTCGTCCTTCAATTTTAAGCTCCATCAACGAGTTTGCAGATGTCGCTTCACGATTCACCATATACATGTACTATCGTCAACGGGACGGCATCAGGTGATTTAGGCATCCACTCTTCTGGTGTAATAAAGATTAAATTTCTATCTTTTAGGAATTTGAAGTCTGTTTAGAGGTATCATATGGTGAGACGCACTGTTCTGATGTAACATCATATTTTTTTTTACCCTTGCGGAAACAGTCTTGCGATTCTTTATTTAAAAACGGCTTAAGAACATGTATATACAGAAGTGACAGTTTACTTTTGTCAGTGTTATCAATTATACGATTAACAGTTTTGCCTCAGTATGATTCAACAGGCAATGTCATAAAAAGCTGGCAAAAAAGTCATGCTTTACAAATGCATTTTTCTCCATTTTTTACGTAACAAACCCTTCTTCTTCCAAAGCTGCCACCTAGATAAAACATTGCCTCATCAGAGGTCACAAAGTTTTTTCCATCTTCCACCACGTAACTTCAGATACAACCTTCAAGATCTGGTACGTTTCTTTATAATCTGGACAACATTTACACTTTTCCGCAGCTTTTCTTACAAAATATCAGTAATAATTCGATGTACAGTTCCCTATTAGACACCAAGCTTATGTGTCATTTCTCTCTGATTCGCCGGGTTGACTTTCGAAATAATACGTACAATATTTCGAACGACGTCAGAAGTGGCCACAGTTGAAAGTTTTTTTCGGCGATTCACCAGACGAAGTATTATTGCAATGTATTCCAACGTTATAAGGAATATTCCGTATAGAGCCAAACGAAACCGTGTGTTCCATGAATGTCAACACTTTTTATACACTTCTGTAAGAGTAAGTACATGAAGTCCTTGTTTATAAGCCCGGAGCACGAAACTCTCAACTTTATCGCATATTTTACGACTTACCATCTTCACATAAGCTGACCAAGATACATGTACCGTGTACTAAATCTTTTAACACAGGTTATACATCACGAAGGGATTCAAAATTCTCGTTCAGTTTTGTCATAGTTTAAAAATAAGATGAGCATCTCTTGTATTGGTAGTATAAATGCAAAATTTGCGTCAAGTGTGGCAAACAGCTTTACCTGGTTTATATGCCTACAGTACGGCCGTTGCAATCAAACAGCGTTCAGTGAATTGGGTACCTCTCGTATTGGCAGTATAAATGCAAATATTGCGTTAGGTGTGGCAAATAGCTCAAAAACAGCGTTCAGTAAATTAGATCATCTTAGAGATATTACAGCCTGTACCCCTCAAAGTATTTAGAGTTATTTGTGTGGCGTTTGTGCGGCAAATCAGAACAGATTGGTGTGATTGAAATCCACTTGTGCATGTCTTAAGGAAATACTTTGTCAAGTTGTCTAGCAAAGCATCTTCACCACTTTGCGACTTAAGTAGTTCGATGCCGCCATGTCATAAGGTTCTGGCACAAAAAAAAACAAAGAGTGCGAACATTGCTGTCCGTGTTTGGACTGCAGCGATGTTTATTGAATGTATTGACGATTTTGTTGAAGATGACTCTGTAGTGAACTACATGTATTGACAAAGCAGTAGTTACTCAGAGTATAAACAGGAAGAAGAACAGGAGATAGGTAGTTGCTACAGACAAAGCAGATAATCTTTAATATTAGTAGTGTTCAAATCTATTTTCAAATACTGCTGAAGTTAAGTTGTACAGGCCAGCAAATGCATGTACATTTGCAAATACACGTAAGGTTGAATCTCTTTGTCTGTAACACTACATTGTAAAACAATATATTTTTTGCAGACTTTTTACACAAATGTTGTTTTAAAAACTAAGCAAATACTTGAATACCAAAATCACTTGCATAATGTATGCAAAAACATAACACAAAATCTGATAAAAACATTAAATCAGCCCTTGAATTTGACTCATTACATAAACACATAATATTTTAAGGCCTTGGTCCACCCCACCCACCTTAAAGGCATTACCGTTTTATAATAATGACAGGAAAGTCTATCACATTTATGCAGTTTTTGTTTCAGGGACAACATGTATCAATAAAAGTCTCGATTTAATTAATTTAAGTGTCAATTGTTAAGACGTTCCATGTCAAACAGATATGAGAAGAAAGAAACTGCTTTTTTACTCATAAAGTTGAAAAAACAACTCGATTTTAACTTAAAATCATCAAAAATAAATAAAAGTAAGCTGTATTTTCTTAAAAAGTGCATTATTATATGAATACATTTCTAAAACGTGCATTAAAATGTTAACAATGCTCAGAATTTATAAATATTGACCTTTGTTTATAATTCATTTTCAGGGGTTAGTTTACCCCACCCACTTTTACAGATATTTTGTGTCTACAACACCAAGCAAGATACTATTTTGAGGCAGAATTCTCTTGTTTAATAATTGTTTTACTGTCCTAGAAAGTTTGTGACACAATTTGGTGGATTTCTTGACGTCTGTGACAATTTACAGGTAAACTGTTTAAAAAAACACTGATTTTTAGACCATTTTTGGGGATTTGTTTTGCACTAATTCCAAAATGGCGGTTATAGTCACATAAAATTTATTAATTTTGTCAATTATTATATATTTCTGTTCAGTTTATTGAAAATTTGTATCAACCGGCTGTACAAGGAACTCAGAATATGATTTGTTATTTACGGGTGTAAGTTAAAAATTTTCGGCGGCCATCTTGTCGGCCATCTTGAATTGTTAAGCCTTGTGACAGAGAATTTTTTTAAGAAATGGGTTTTTGTAATCAGTAGAAATTTTGCTTTCAATTAAGACTATTTTCGCTTTTGGGCGCGAATTGTAAATAAATGGCCCTTGGCTCTTGGACTAAAGAGTACTTCTTAGAAATAAATCTTTTTTATCCTCAAAGTCATATTGTTACCGGGTTTAGTTTCTAAATTTTAAGAGTTTTGTCACGGACCAATTTTATTTTAGGTCCGTAGTGTTGTGACTCTTCATACATTTTAGAGTGATTTAATAAAATGTTTTGTAAAGTGTGTCTTATCAAAACGTGTCATCAAGTGTGTGTGTGTGTGCGAATATATATTAGAAAGGTTTTAGTGGACTTGCACATTATAAACTATAAGTGCACAATAATAGTGTAAAAAAACAAAAATAATATCAAACAGGGAATGCCACGCACCAAAAACGCAGCCTCCCCAAAACGAACCCCACAGCACCCAGAAGCGCACACCACCAACACACACACACCCACACACACACACACACACACACACACACGCACACACAACCACGCACACACACACACACACACACACACCACCAACACACACCAGCATACAAAGCAAACACACGAGGACAAAACGAACAATTAAAGGAACACAGTGGGGCACCGCCTTGGAACGGTCAGTGGCAAAAACACCACTGGGGAGCTTAAACCGGTTTATGGTGCGCACCCAACCTCACTCTTACCCCCACCATGTTCCAAAGTCACAAGCCACGCTGGGTCAAATGACTACGGCTGGTAGCGAGGGTAAATGACTCCAATTAGTCAGTCAGTCCGATAAATCTGTTTCATTTGATTTAAAAAGTAATTTAGATAAATAAATGATTTTTAGCTGGATATACAATTGTTTAAAAAATCTGTCAGAAGTCGTATCAAAATGGTATAAATATATATGCTTAGAAATGCTCTACTGTATATTATCGGTTTTGTTTTACTTATAGAAGTGTCACATTGCCTAAAACATAAGACCCCATAGCATGACCCAGCTCACAGAACCGCATGCAAAAATTAAGTCTTCCACGAAATACAAAATTCGAAACCATGGTCACACAGTTACTTTTATTGATGACACATGTTAATAAAAATGCTTATTGATATCTTATCTTTAAGAGATTTTCAATTAACAGCATACTGATAACGCCTCTTTGAAGAGTTTGTAATAATTAATGCGCAGCAGACATAATAATGCTATCGTAAATATTTGATAACGGAATCAATGATGCTAATTAATATAAAATTTCACAAAAATACAAATGATAGCAACGCATATGCAAATAACTAGCTTTAATCCGCAAGCGTTTTCGAAAATTTTGTACCCCCCCCTTTAAAACTAATGATTCACACTTTTATATATTTATTTTTGAAATCATCAAAAGGATCATAGTACAGTTAAATATTATCGAATAAAGAAATAAATTAAACTAATGATTTCAGATTTAGTTTAATAGAGATCTGTTTGAGCGTGTCCTGTGTTTGTCGGACTTCGCAGGAGTAGTGCCCCTTGATTTCGGTGGGCGTGGCTACATCTCTCCTGGCGTAATGTCAATTGTCTTGGGAAGATGTAAATGTACACGTCAAGCCAAAACGACGACTGTGTTGCGGAAGTAGAGATGTAACTGCCCCTGCAAAACAAGTTCTAAAGAATGGTATTTACATAAGAATTCGATCTGGACTTATTATCATTGCCATAACTATTGATAAAATATTGAAGCCAATGTGATAATGGGTCCAAATTATTCCTGAAATGGCTCTCTAAGAACTGACATAAAATGATATTTGGATATAGCAAACCTTATCTACTTGTATATGAAATAATAGAGATAATGAAGAAATATTTCAATTCATTTATGAAAATTAATGGTAAAATGTATGCATTATGAAACAACAAAGATTACTAAGAGTAGGAAGCATACAAGAACTGATTGTGTAGGGTGACTGTTTTGAATGACACATAACTGCATATGATGATACTGTATAACATAAATGAAATCCAGGCACTTTTAGTATATGGGCAGATTAAACCAGGATCACTGCTTTCAATTATTGGAGCAAGGTGCGTAAATATTGTTATAGATTGTTTTATATTAATTTGTGTTGAAAAAATAAGCATTAACTGGCTTTCGAGACACAAAAATGAAATGAAAATTATTTTCATCAAGTACTTTCTATTTTGGTTCCAGTGGGTCCGGCAAGACAACACTGTTGGATGTCTTTACATCAAAGATAAATAACAAATCTCTCGCAATGAAAGGTGACATAAGAGTAAATGGAATAGACATTGGTACAGATATAAGAAATATTTCAGCATACGTTCGTCAAGATGACATGCTTATTGCAAGTATGACTGTGAAGGAGCATCTTACATTCAGGGTAAATATGAAACAATGAAACCCTCGTAATGTACAAAATGTAATATTGATTCACAAAATGTACTGTAAACCAGAGACATAGAATTGCCTTTGTCTCTGTGTAAACATAATAGTCAATGGTTGCTAGCGTTATTCTTTCAGTTAGAAGTATCCCTTAAATTCTTATTGTATACCTTATGCAAAAGTAAATAGGAATATATTTTGCGATCTAATAATGAAGTTAATGGTCTTATTTCCATTTCTAATAAGAGTGTCATAGAGTTGTGGCTAGATAATTTTCATTTACATGTAGAAAAACGAGGCTTGTCCATCCTAATTTGTAAAAGTAATGCTAACATGGAGAAATAATAAAAAGAGGGCCAACATGGCCCTATATCGCTCACATGATTACATAACTACTAGTGACCTAGTTTTTGACATTAAGTAATCCAAATTGCAACTTGACCTAGAACTCACTGAAAAAAACTGATGTTCATGATGTTTGGTTAAAACATGTGTAATTACTTAACAAGATGGTCTAGTTTTACATCCAGGTGACCCAGATTTGAATGAAACACATATTCTTAACAGTTCAAATGATTATTTGGTAAAACATATGGCCTCCAGAGTGTTTACAAGGTTTTACTTTGATGTGATTGTGTGTCCTAGTTTTTGACCCTAGATGACACAGAGCCTAAATAAACAAGGCAAGCATGGAGACAAACACTCTGACCAAATCTTTTGATGATTGATGATTTGTTTATCAAATGTGACCTCTAGAAAGTGTTACATTGTAACAAAGATTTTCTTATATTTGACCGTTGGACTTAGATTTTGACACCAGGTAACCCAGTTTCGAACCTGGTCTAGAAATCATGGAGACAAATAAATGTGGCCTGTAGAGTGTTCAGAATATTTTCTTTAATTTGGTCGTATGACCTAGTTTTTGACCTCAGGTCGCCAAAATTCTTACTTGATATAGAAATCACACACTAACATTCTAACTAATTTTCATGATGATTGGTTAATAAAGGTGGCTTCTAGAGTTTTATTAAGGTTTTTCTTTGATTTAACCGGGTGAGCTAGATTTTGACCCGAGGTGATTTATATTCAAAATTGCCTAGAAATCATTTACACTAACATTCTGACCAATTTTCATGATCATTTCTTAATAAAAGTGGCCTCTTGAGTGTTAACAAAGACTGTGACCATTTGAACTGACCCCAGGTGACCTAGATTCGGACTTGACATAGAAATCATTGAGCAAACATTATTACCAATTTTCATGAAGATTAAATGTAAACTGGACCTCTAGATTAAATTTAGAATTTCACAACAGTTCTCTAGTTAACAAACCAGAGAAAGAAATCAGAATCAGAAACGTGAACAGATGAACATGTGAGACTTAATTTTGGTTAACAGTGACGTCACACAATCAATTTTTGTTGTGGCACCATTGTCACGAACTTATTAATAGATAACAGTAACATGAGGTCAGAAAAAAAACTGCTGTCATTGAATTGAACTATCTTAACGTAAAAAGTTGGTTATGTATATAAACTCGGATTAGTTGTAGATTTATAGAATTTATTTTACAGTATAAGGGAAACTAATCCAATTTATCATCAAGGCAAATATTCTGCACTTTACAGATTTTTAATCTCGAACAATTGTGTGTTTTCCATGCATTATTATCATTTAACTCATACAGAATGTCAATACATGTCTGCGTTATACGGAGAGTGGTTTACTTGCCACATAAGAAGAATGTTTAAAACATCCTTTCTAAACTAACTTTACGGCACGATGTATACAACATGATATAATGTTGGACAGTAACTGACAGTATAGGTCACTCGTGGGTCTCTCGGTGATATAATTTATGCAGGGTTTGCAGGGTTATTAAAACTTTGAAATTCTAAAATACAGAGATAAACGCAACGAAAGTATCTATATTTACAGAAGAATAGCACTTTTATTTTAATTCGTTCTTTCCAAAAGGCGTTGCTGCGGATGGACAAGTCAATGTCAAGAGAAAGGAGACTCGCTCGGGAAGACGATGTGATACATGAACTTGGTCTTCGAGGAGATCCCGGAAGGATTAGAGGAATATCTAGTGGAGAAATGAGACGATTGTCTTTTGCGTCTAAAGTATATATAAATTTCTAGTGTTTTTTTTTTGTCTGAGGAACGAAATTGCTTATAAAAACGGAATATTCTTTCTGTAGCAGCGAACAATGCTTTCTTTCCTTTGGTATAATTTTGATTAAAGTCAAGTGAGACATGCTCATCTGAAAATAAAGAAAAGATATTGAATTAGCTCTAATCGTAAATCAGAATACTAAGAATTATTGCGGTTTAGGACACCACAATGGTTCTTAAGACGCAATTGATACCAATCTGTGTCTATATGCCAAGCTGTGTCTTTATGAAAAAATGTATTTATATTAACATATGCATCTAATTGATAACAACATGTTTTATACGTAAGTTTTCAAATAAATACGCAAAAAAGTAATGAAAAATACCTCAAATTGACGTAACCATTCTTGGTTCCAGCCATAACTAATATACAGTTTTGAAAAATAAACTGTTATTTTGTGACGAGCCTAAGTCAGGCCTGGACTCGTTCATGGCAGAGAGCATTGTACATACTCTTAAAGCTATGACAGATAAGGGCAAAACCGTTCTCTGTACAATCCATCAGCCTTCCTAAGAAGTATTTGCATTATTCAGTCAGTAAGTACGAAACACACTCTATTGCAAGTTAATATGCCATTTAGCGATAATTATAATATATCTTTAAAAAGCAAAGTCGCTCTTGGAAGTAATTCATTTGTATACTTCTAGATACAAACCTAAATAAAAACTTTGAAAATGTCAAGAGTACAGAATGTTTAGACTAACGCAGTTACTAGTAGTGTACATTTATGATTCTTACACATACGTATAACAGAACAGACTTAAATTATATGTTATATTATTTACACATGTCTGTTGATTGTTTGGTTGTAGCATCCTTATAATGGCAGAAGGAAGAGTTGCTTTCCTTGGAAATTTTGAAGAAGCTTTAAATTTTTATGGAAGGTGTGCGTACTGTATAAATAGTTCTTTTATCAACTTTTTTATCAACCCCTTAGATTCCATTTATTAATATCTAGTTATCTAAATATATGTTCGTGATATTAATTAGGTTTATAACTTGTGAAGATGGCGGTGATGCCGGGTAAAGTATATGAATAAATGAATAAAAGTATTTTGTGTACACTTTTAATAATTTTCAGGTTTAGTTAAATCAACCTATCAAGCATTGAAATGTTATTTTTATGCTGTTTGTACTTTTCAGATGATCTGCGATCAATTTGAAGGCAGAGGTTACTCGAGAGCATTATTGCAAGAAATTCATACCCAAACTGGAAACAATCACTTGCATAAAGAAGTATGTATTTTTGGTTTCCAATGTGTAACACCCGTTTCAACCGTATTTCATTCATTCAACAAGCGGGCAGTTTACCTAGCCAAGTTGTTGTAAATTGAAAAAGTTGTCATCAATCAACTTATGTCCATCTGAACCGTGTAGATGATATTGTTATTATTTGCTTGTTACATTCTTTTCGGTGTGAAAATTTCGTTTTCAAAGCTTCATTTTGTAATATCGTATACCTGTCATAAATACTTAATCCTGATTGACCGATATCGCTCACGTGCCGGGTCGGCAAAAGTATGCGTAGACCTGGAAATGACGTGTAGACCTGCACGGATAATAAGACGTCATTTCTGTTATATTTTCGTATGATTTTCACTACTCTTTTTGACGTATACGATATACTGATTATAGACTAATGTTTCGGTCAATACATAGTTTTGCGGACCTGTTAAAAGGACTTCGTCCTCGGTCAATATCACTTTTAACAGGTCCGCAAAACTATGAATTGACCTCAAAACTAGTCTATTATTGTATATTATAGATCTGTATTATTAGAAACTGAATACAATGTTATACTTACTTCTCACACGTGTCAACAAACACCTAACATGTTTTATAAATCCCACAGTTTTCAAAACTCAATCATGTGTTATATAATCATCGTCAGTAGTTTAAAAGAATACTTACTTCATGCACAATAGTAACGTGTCCATTATATAGGTCATGAATGTTTATTTGGACATTCGGAAGTTTTCGTATTCTGTACACTGACATTTTACTACCTTACTTGACATCACCTTACTGAAATAGTAAATCACTTAGTGAATTGCTAATTCGAAGAGATAGATTTCAGTAAAATGATTAATGCAGATTATTAAAATATTTACATAATTCATCCATTATATATTTTCAGACCAATGGCATAAAAAACAACACAGAAAGGTATGACGAAATTAGCAATTATAGATAGATAATAGTTCATATAAACATAAGTGAATCTGTACAACTTACAAATAATATAATTTTTCTTGACTATGCAGGACGAATTTTGAAGTGGATTGCCGTCAAATGCCGCTGTATTTGAACGAGCATGGAAAACAACAATTAGGGAACCAGTGGTTGTAAGAGTGCGCTTTGTACATACAATTGTAAGCCATATTTAAGATTCCGTTTTGGTCAAGAAAATATAATTAACGTAAAGGAAAAAAGTCGTGTTTCTTCCTGTAAAAGAAGATTGAGATGATAATTAAATGAAACTATTTACGAAGGCAACTCATTAAATGAAACGCATTGTGATGAATAAAAAACTAAGTTTAGATGTATTTATGGAGTTAATGAAATGAAAAAAGACACAAATGCAATATATGAGGCTATGTATTTTGAAATATTTTCCTTTCCCAGAGTCAGACGTATACATGCATAGACTAATGTCCTAATACTAATGGCGGTCAAGTTCTTTACAGATATTGTCATTGCTTCGGACTGATTTCCAGTTAAAAACTGACCGGGAAGGTGTCATGAATGTCAATGGTGTTCCCTTTCCCATGCTTACACATATGACAATAACAAACATGCTTGGAGTTCTGAATGTAAGTGTGCATATTGTTATTAAATTTTCACATTGCATGCACACTCTTCTATGTTAATTCAAACTCACCTAAAAGCAAGAACTTTTAAAGTCTCAAAATTTTTTTAAAATGTTAATAATATAGAAAGTGAGTCTATATTGAGTCAATGTTGGTACAAGCAGATGTTTTAACAATGTATAATGAATTTTTAAAAAAAGAACGTTAAACACGTACATGAACGTACATTGTATGAGCTGAAATAAAATAACTGTGTCGTCAGATTTTTATACAACAATTTTTGTTTAGTCGTTCCCTTTAGAGACACCGATTTTTCTTCGGGAGTATGGGATTGGTCTGTACAGAGTTGATATCTATTTTATCTGCAAATGCCTTGCTGAAGTAAGTTATAAAAGTTATTTAATATTATTGCATGTATTTTAACACACTTATGCCCTGTGAATTCTTTTTTTTTTGTTTCGTGTTCAAACTTTGAATACATACAATAGTGAAACATTTATTTAATTCTTAGTAAAAAAGGAATATGTTCAATATGATTTATATAAGAATATTAAATATCTTTAAAAATGCTTCTCTTTTGTTTTCATAAGTACAAAAGCTAGTGGTGAAAAGCAATTCGTGCTCAACCGAGTCGAGTACGAAAAACGTTTTAAAGTCAAAGGGCCTGAGCTTACTGTTTGATATTTTGTATACATGAAAGTGAAAATAAATGGTAAAAGTTACTTTTAAAATATGTTTTTGTATGTAAATTGTATTGTTTAGTGTTTTCATTTCTTACTTCGTTATAATATACACGTATTTCGACTATACTTCATCACTACAACAGTGTTTGCATCATTGTTTAAGCTGCCATTCTTCGTCTTCATTTCTGTCATCCTCTTGGTCATTACATACTAGATGGTTGGTGAGAAATGTTTTGCAAATGGCTGACAAATATGATTTTATATATAGAATGGGTATTTTTAATAGTTTTACGAACTATAAGTCGTTTTCAAATATGAAATATATCATTCTTCTCCAAGACAAGGGCCATGTCTAAGCTCATATTGATACGGAGGCATAGCCGTGTTGAAATAAAGCCTATCTCCGTTCATCAGAGCTTCAACACAGTCCTACGTACATGAAGCCGAAATTTTATTTTGACATGTTTACATCACTCATTCTATAACAGGTACTATGTGAATTCAAAAGAACTCTAAAATAACATTGAACCAATCGCTTTAGATCCAAATTCAAAGACTTTCAAAATATTTGACATACTGATGGAATGTGGTTTTATTTAGTATTTGTTTTTACTATATTTAGTAGGATTTGGGCATTTCATAGTAGCTCGCACATAAGAACTGGTGAACATTTTAATCCATCTTTTAGTTTTGAGCTATAATCAATTTTATGTATATGTAAACAAATTTCAAATATTTGTCGACAAATTTATGCACCATCAATATTTCACATAGAGTCTATGTTTTTTTTTCTTTTTTACTGCTCTGAACCCTGTTTTGCTACTATCATCAAACTAAGCTACTTGAGTGAATGAGTTCCGCTCCAAATCAAGTGTCATTAGACACGATAATTGTATGTTTAATTGATACCAATTCAAAAAAAATATTAGCAACTTAAAGCGAGTCAGATACTTTAATCTTCTGAATTGTTTACGGTAAGATTGACTATATAAAGGGAAACAACTCCTGAGAGAGTATGTTGAGCTGCAGACAGTAAACAATAAGAGTATACCTTCAGTACTGCGCATTATTCATGAAATTGCAATTTAAACGTCATCAAATTGTCATATTGAAGTCTATTGTATCTAGTGCAGAAACATTATTTTAGTGGCACAATTATATAGGCTGGACTATTACCTGTCAAAAGCGATGGGAAAGTAGTCTGTTGACTTATTAATGTGGTCTTTTTGAAAATATTCTGATATTTGCTATATTTATTTGACTCTTCTAGAAAATACTTAAACATACATTTAACCAAAGTGTTGTATGTGGCGCCATTTGAAAAATAGCAGGACATTTTTATCAAACAGGTTGTTATTTTGTATCCACTGGACATAAGAAGTTATTACATTCTCGGATATTGATATTGAAATCTACTTGGGTTCAAAGTGTGTTTTTAAAGCTACTTTCCGGGTATTTTGTTCTAAGATCCCTTTTTCTCGTGTCATCGGTTATTTTTATATAAAACACGACCATACATTCGTCTCTTTCCAATGTATCGACACAGATACCACTTTAACGGTATATTCTGCTCACAGTTTAAGCATCGGTTTTTTATCTAAAGATCGATCTAAAGAGCAGACGCAGTCGGTTTTTTTTTGAGTTGCTGATAGCAAAGGTAAAGATACGGCAAAACCCAAGAGTCATTGCAAATACACAGATGTCAGTTTAGGGCGAGATGTCCTCGTTCATAAACAATGTTTATGTAAATAACCTAACAATTTTGCAAATGTTTAAAAAAAACAATTATTATGAAAGTATATTAGAGAGCGAATATAGCTTATCAGACGCCTGTACTAAGATCTATACACCTGAGCATGTTGGTCTAAAGCTCATGAATCTTGAACTGGCTCATTGACTCACACAATACAGAACCTGGGTCGGCAACAATCGTTGTGCCCATACATTATTATAAAGATTCTACCGTCTTCTTGCCCCAATAGTCTATCTAGATTGCCTTGATAGTTTCATGGCTACTGTCCAGTCAAATTCAGGGATGTAGAAGTGTAATTGTCTACACAGAGAAGATGTATATATGTGACCGTTTAAAGATCACAGGATGAAGCACATGCAATTATTTTATATCCCTGTACCGGCATTAAGATGTTTGTCCGATAATTTTAATGAATATTATCATAGAAAAGTTGAGAGAATCCTATCAAACGAATTTGATCGCATTCTCCAAACTCAAATATTTTGGTGAGAGAATTGATTAGAGATCTTTCTTAGGACTTTTAGTGGCTAAGATTGACCGACACGCCGTCAGAGATTTAGTGTTAGATAGAAGTTCATCGACATTGTACATTTTACTAGGTGGGGAAACAAGTTTTGGTTAAGTTGTCATCAGATTATCTAAATGTAATGAAATTAGAACTATGTTAAACGGGTCATTCTTAATACTGACACTGCTAATTTTCATTAATGGGAACTAGAAGCTTAAAGGGATGTTCAGCGACTGAACAGTAGGAATAATGCTAAACAGATAACCAAGTTCATTAACAGTTCTCGTTTCACGAGATGTTTAATATTTGGATGATTATGTTTTGTGTATATAATATTTTGTTGATATCAGTAAAATCATGCGACATAATTCGATTGTTCACAAATACAGTCTAATGTACATTATGGCTGTACAATTAGACTACATGTACAAAACATAGCTTTTAATCTTATGACATCAACATTTTCTTGTAACATATCCATTTTCTAATGCGGTAACTGTAAATGCTAGCTTTTTACTTTATCAAAAGTGTTTTATTGCTTTCTTATTTTGTTTGTTTTGAGAAACCTGACGCTCCATGACGCTGCGCTTCGTAATGGCCGGACGATTTACATAAACTGTATATTTATTATATCTGGAGGTAGTTTTATTTTGCAGCGCAAAAATATAACTACCGTCAATATCCGCCTTTTGTGTCTATCTCAAATAAGTAAAGTCTTCATACAGTCATTTTATCGTCATTGCTAACAGTTGATCTTACTACATAGAGAGGGTTACTTATTAACTCGTTAGTATTAAAGCTAAAGTCGTATCCACTTGATAAGAAATATTATCTTTTATCAATACTTTATTTCTTAAATACTATTTCTATGTGCGAACGTCAAAATTTAACACGGGGAGCGGTGGTGTAGAGTTAAGGTATCGGCCGCTCATCCCGGAGGTTGCGGGTTCGAGCCCCACTGGGGTCACGACCTTACTTCCTCATATGGCACCAGTACTGGTTCTTCCAGGCAGCGGACTCGGGAGTGACTCGATAAGCTACAAGCTTTCTTCACAATCGAGCTAAGATAAATTAGTATAAACTAAAGTTTAACATCAACAAATAAAACCTAAGTACAGTATTAACGCACGTTATGATTAACATATCGTTATATAACAAACATAATACATTTCGTGATTTCTTTCATATCTCGGAGAAAAGATCTATAACATGTAGCAAAAACTGATATCAACACAATGCATATTTTGAATACGCTGTGGTTGCTTACAATTTAAAACCGTCATAATATCGCAATACCTATAAAGCGATGTAAGGCATTTAATTTTTCAATGCTTTCCAGGGGTAAAAAGCTCCCTTGCGGAACGTTATTTATATTCATTTCCATGCAAACGAAACTTCCTTGTTGAAATGCAACCAGCTATGCAAAATTAATGAAAGTACCAACACATACTATATGCACGCATAGTGTTTTGTGTTATCTTAAATTGAGATTTTATAACTTTTAATTGTTATTTTGCACAATAAGCTTTGAATTAATTATATTGTGAAAACATGAAAAAATGGAAGGATAGTGTACTTTCTTTGACGAGGTAATAGAATATGTCTTACACTAGTCGATGAGGTATGTTATGTCATAGCTTAATGTTGCGAGATAAATGAAAAGTTCGACCCTTATGAAAGAGCTAAGCGAGCTGTGGTCAAGAGTAGTCACTATTAGTTCCATGGAAACTATACAACCTTTGCGCTCACAGTAACATATCTAGTGCGTGTGACTACGTAACGTATTCAATACACGTGACTACGAACACATAACCTATTGAATACACGCGACTAGGTACACGTAACCTATGTAATACCCGCGACTAGGTACACGTAACCTATGTAATACACGCGACTAGGTACACGTAACCTATTAAATACACGGGACTACGTACATGTGCACATCGATCACCACTTATTTGTTTTATATTTCTTATTTCATGTTTAATTGCTATTATGAAATTTTAATACATTTAGCCGGCAATCAGAGAAACATTCCAAGGTATCGGTCTCAATGTCTTGGGAAGATGTAAACGTATATGTAAATCCAAAACGACGACTGTGTTGCGGAGGTAGAGATCAAACTGCCCCTACGAAACAAGTTCTTAAGAATGGTATTTATATAACAATTCATTCTTGACATATAATACTGCGGCATATGTAGTATCATCATCATCATCATCATCGTCGTTATCATCATCATCATCATCATCATCATCATTATCGACATTATCATTATCATTGCCATAACCAAAAATAAAGAAAGAAAAGTTTCAGTAAATTGTTCATAGACATTTATTTACGATACGAAAATTAATGGAAATAAGTTTGCATAATAAGATAACATTGGAAACTTGACTTTAAGTCATTAATAATGACACATAATGGCATATAGTTATACTGTATAACATAAATGAAATACATGTACTTTCAGTTTCTGGGCAGATTAAACCAGGGTCACTGCTTGCAATTATTGGAGCAAGGTGCGTAAATTTTGTTTAGTTTTGTTTTATATTAATTTGTGAAGAATGATTAAGCATCAACTGGCTTTCGAGACACTTTGCTAATTATTTAAAAAATGTATCAATGAAATGAAAATCATTTCCATAAAATACTTTCTATTTTGGTTCAAGTGGGTCCGGCAAGACAACACTGTTGGATGTCTTAACATCAAGGATAGATAACAATTATCTCACAATGACAGGCGACATAAGAGTAAATGGAATAGACATCGGTACAGATATAAGGAATATTTCAGCGTACGTTCGTCAAGATGACATGTTTATTGCAACAATGACTGTGAATGAACATCTTACGTTCAGGGTAAATATGTAACTATCGCAGTGTAATGATGAATCAATATCGTATTTTCCCAAAAGGTACTATAAATTAGAGACATGAAATGTTCTTTGTCCCTGTGTAAACATATAAGCCAACATTCCAAATAACTGATTGCTTGTGTTTCTCTTTCAAATAGGCCTTTCCTTAACATTCATATTGTATGAGTAATGCAGAAGTAAACGAGAATACGTTTTGCGATCTAATAATAGATATATAATATATAATAGAATTAATGGTCTAATTTCAGTTTTATGATAGTGTCATAGAGTTGTGTCTGGTTATTTTTCATTTACATGTAGAAAAACAAGGCGTGTCCATCCAAATTTTAAAAAGTAACGCCAAAATGGAGAAATGATACGCCAGAGGGCCAAAATGGTCCTATATCACTCACCTGAGAACATGACCTACTTCTGGACCCAATGCGATCAAAATTCAACCGTAAACTATTTATCATAAACATAAACATTCTATTTGATCTTGATAAGACAAACAATCTGATCAATGTACATGATAACTGGCTATAAAATATGACTACTTGAGTGTTAAAATAGTTTTTCTTTGATTTGACCTATTGACCTAGTTTTCAATCCCAGGTTACTTAAAAGTTATCAAGACAAACACTCTGGCCACATTTCATGAAAAGCGGGTATCTTTTGTAGTGATCCAGTTTTTAATACCAATTAACCCAATTTCAAAATTGACCTAGAAATCACTAGGTCAAACATTCTGGTCAAATTTAATGATGACTGGTTTATTAATGTGGCTTCTTTCTTATCTGTCCTAGTTTTTAGCAAGGTGATCCAGATTCGAACATGACCTAATTATTGAGACAAACATTCTGAACAATTTTCATGATGATTGGTTAATACATATGGCCTATAGAGTGTTAACAAAGTTTTTCCTTTATTCTACTGTGTGACATAGCTTTTTAACCCCCAGGTGACCCGGATTCAGACTATACTTGGATATCATGAAGACAAACATTTTGACCAATTTTCTTGATAATTGGTTAATATACATGTAATATAGGCCTCTACAGAGTGTTAACAATATTTTTATTCTAATTGGTGTTTACTCCAGGTAATCCAGTTTTGAACTTTTCCTAATCATTGAGGTAAACGTTCTGATGTTTAGCTAATAAATGTGGCCGTTGGGGAATGTTAACAATGTTTTATCTTTAATTGCGCTATCTGACCCTGGTTTTGACACAAGATAAGTCAGCTTCAAACTTGCCTAGAAATTATCAAGGCTAACATTCTATCGACTTTTCATAATTATTGGTAAATAAATGAGGCCTCTAGAGGGTTAAAACAATTTGACGATATGAAATAGTGTTTTGACTCCAGGCGACCAAGATTTGAATTTGACCTAGAAATTTTCAAAAACTTTTCTGACCATTAGGTGTAGAATGTGGCCTCTACAGTGTTAGCAAGGCATATGTGAACAGACATACAGACGGCAGACAAACGACTGAAACGGGACGACCACAATAGTTTGCCGTTGAGCACTTCGTGCTTAGTTGAGTTAAAATGATTTTATAACACAATGTTATTAATGTTGTCATAAGTTTACGAGAAAATAAGCATTATCACTTGTATGTTAAAATTTGTCATATCATTTATTGTCTAATTTATTTATTGAAACTACAAACTTTTAAATGACGAAAATACAAAAATACGCCTCTTTACAAATATCTACATTAACAGAAGAATAACAATACTTAATTTTTTCTTTCCGAAAGGCGTTGCTGCGAATGGACAAGTCGATGTCAAGAGAAAGGAGACTCGATCGGGTAGACAAGGTTATACAGGAACTTGGTCTCCAGAAATGCAAGGACACAATGATAGGAGATCCGGGAAGGATTAGAGGTATATCTGGAGGTGAAATGAGACGATTGTCTTTTGCGTCTGAGGTATATATAATGTTTGAGTGTGTTTATTTCAAATGTCGCAGCAACGAAATTGCTTACCAAAACGGAACCTTCCTTCTGTAGCAGCGAACAATGTTTTCTTTGCTTATGCATACTTTCAAAAAGGTCCAGAACGACATGCTCATCTGAAAATAATACGTAGCCTTAATTCGGCTCTTTTCCTAAATTAGAATACTTAAGCATTATTGAGGTTTATGACACCACGATGATCCATAAGATGCCATTGATGCTGTGGCTTTATGAAACTATATATTTAAAGATTTACTTTACATATTATATGTTTTAAGTTATTAAATAAATACACAAACTTTTAAAGAAAAATAACATAACCATTCTTGGAAGCCATAGCTAATCAGCAGCTTTGAAAAAAAAAATGCAGGTACTGAACAACCCACAACTGTTATTTTGTGACGAGCCTACGTCGGGCCTGGACTCGTTCAAGGCAGAGAGCATTGTACAGACCCTTAAAGCTATGACAGATAAGGGCAAAACTGTTCTCTGTACAATCCATCAGCCTTCCTCAGAAGTATTTGCACTATTCAGTCAGTAAGTACGGAAAATGCTCTATTAAAAGTTTATATGTCATTTCCTGATAATGATAAATACATAAATAAATGATAAATGTTTTTCATTTGACATGATGTCCAAAATACAGAATGTTTAGACTTATTTATTTTAAGTTTATGGTTCTTATATACATGTACGTGTAATAGAAATACTTCATTTATTCGTAATATTATTTACACATAAATGTCGATTGTTTGGTTATAGCGTCCTTATTATGGCTGAAGGAAGAGTTGCTTTCTTTGGAACTTTGGCCGAAGCTTTGAATTTTTATGGAAGGTAAGTATACTGTGTACTTCGCTGTTATATGGACTTTAACCTTTTTAATAAGCTCCTACTTTTTCATTGTGAGCTTCCATTTATTAAAAAAGTTATTTAAATATCTGATCGTGATACATAGAGGATAATTGTTGATTTCGGTGTAATATCACGTTATAATTTCACCGAGTGGGCACCAAAAGTGATATTTTCACAAGTGGCGTGCCACGTGAACTAATTTTTTGTGTTCACGAGTGAAATTAACGTAATATTACATCGATACCAACAATTTTTCTGTTTATTTTATGTTTAAAACTCTATTTTTGTTGAGTTTGTTTCAGTAAAATATCGAAAATCGCGGAAAACGTCATCAGAAAGCATAGTATTTATGACGTCATTTTAACGACGGCATCGACGTATGGCTTCCAACATTCATTACGCTCGGCTACTTTTTGACGTTAATCCGGGTAGAAGAGTTTGATAATTTCACTGAGTGAACAGTGACTTTATCAGGATATAATCCACCTTTATATTTCGATAAACCACCGAAAAACATAAAATAATACTAAATACTCACTCAGCTAAGCCAACCATAATGTTCGTGATATTAATTTGGTATATAACTTAATTGAAATAGAGGCCTGTGTGGTTACTGTTCCTATATGGCATATACATTTGAAGCAGTCGGTTTATACTTAAGTCAATAGGTCGAAATATTTGAAATATATTTTCAGTATTGGACACCCTTGCCCACCCAATTACAATCCTGCAGATTTTTACATCATGAAGATGGCGGTTCTTCCGGGTAGAGAAACTGAATGCAGGCAGGAAATAAAGGTACGTAACCCAGTTGATAACTGACAAAGTAGTTTGTGAACGCTTTCAAGAATTTTCAGGTTTACACATTTAGTTAGATCAACCTATCAAGCATTCAAATGTTATTTATCGTAATGTTTGTACTTTTCAGATGATCTGCGATCAGTTTAAAGGCAGAGATTACTCTAGAGCATTATTGCAAGACGTCTATATAGTTAATGGAAACAAACACTTACATGAAGAAGTACGTATGTTTAACGCCCGTAACAATCGTATTTCAGTCATTCTACAGGCGGGAAATTTACCTAGTCATGTACATAGTTATGAACTAAGTCAGAAGAACTTGCCATCAATTCTGATTTGGTCCATATGAGCCTTGTAGACGGCATGGGTATTATCAGCTTCTTACGTTGATTCCGGTGAGAACGTTTCGTTTTGAAAGCTACATATATCATTATAGAAATATATCATTAGAAAATGAATACAATGTTATACAATGTACTTGGTTGTCTAATGTGTTACTGTAACCAAGAAAACAATGTGATAAAAATCTCACAGTGTTCAAGTTGCAGTCATGTGTTATGGATGTTGTCATTGTCAGTATTCTAAAAGAAGTTTACTTACTGGCTTAGATTTAGTGCACATTCGTAACGTGCCCATAATGCATGTCATACATTTTTATTTGGACATTGGGGTGTGTACGTATTTTGTTCTCTGTCATTTTAATACCTTATTTGACATTTACTTACTGAAAAAGGTAATCACTGAGTGAATTGCTAGGAAAGGACTAATTTAGATTATCAAAGTATTTACCATATTTGCCTATTACATACTTTCAGATCAATGGCAGAAAAAACAACACAGATAGGTATGACGAAATTAGCTGTTATAAATAAACAAAAAGTTCATATAAATGTAAGTAATTTAATACAACTTGCAAATAAACCTATCTTTCTTGAAAACTTTATGCCAGACGAATTGCAAGATCAATTACCGTCAAATTATAAACATGCAACTGTGTTTTACATACTAGGTATGAAACGACATGGCATCAACAGTTTGCCGCCGTATTTATACGAGCATTGAAAACAACAATTCGAGAGCCAGTGGTTGTAAGAGTGCGCCTTGTACAAACAATTGTAAGCAATCAGTACAATAGTTGACGGTTTCGTTTTTGGTCATGAATATTTAATTCACATAGGGGAAAACGTCATGTTTGTTCCTGTAGAATGACACTGTGAACGTAGATAACTGATTAGGTAAAACGCAATGTGAATAAGGAACTAAGTTAAGATTTATATAGGGAGTTCGTATAACGAAACAAAACAACAAATGTAATATATAGGGCTATGTATTTGAAATATTTTTTAGAGGCTTATACTGATCCCTTAAAGTCAAAGGAACACTTTGAATTTACTGATATAGAAAAATTAATTTACTGGTATTATAATTATAGAACCATGTGCTATTTGCTCTAAAACAAAGTTGACATATGCCTTTCGTATTCAAATCGTCTCTTCGTGAAAAGGAGTTACCAGAAAGCCTTTCTTATTGTTTGCAACATCATTACAACATACAGCATTATTTTTCTAATATGTACCTACCGAATTCAAAGGAGTGTTTTGTTACAAATAAATGTCATTTCCGCCGGTAAGACATAAACGTTATTCATATGGCCAGTAAAGCTTGCTTTTACTGTACGAGAACTTACCTGCCGTCTAATTATCAAGTTTTTTCTGTGAATGTAAATGTGTGGGGTAATAATGTAATTGTACAACTAGGCAAACTATTTGCAAGTTTAAAAACATTGGATGTAGGACAACAATGCTCCGTCCTAATGGTAGTCACGTTCTTTACAGATATTGTCAGTGCTGCTTGGACTGATTTATCTCCAGTTAAAAATTGATCAAGAAGGTGTCATGAATGTCAATGGTGTTCTCTTTCTCATGCTTACCAATATGACAATAACAAACATGCTTGGAGTACTCAATGTAAGTGTGTATGTTAATTCTTATTAAATTCCATATTGCTTGTAAGTTTTACATTGTTAATACAAACATATTTAAAAGCAAGAATTCTGCATAAGTTTACAGTCTCACAATTATTTGTAAAATGTTGATTAAGTAATCTACTTTATATTCTACAGGTAATGTTTGTACAAGCATCAATTAAAATAAAAGAAAGTTAAAGTTAAAAACATTTGTGTCGTCAGATTTTTATACAACGTATTTTGTTTAGTCGTTCCCTTTAGAGACACCGATTTTTCTTCGGGAGTATGGGATTGGTCTGTACAGAGTTGATATCTACTTTATCTGCAAATGTCTTGCTGAAGTAAGTCAAAACTATGTCAGATTACGCATGTATCTTAACACAATCAGGCCCAGTGGTTTCTGTTTTACTCATATACACTATACAAATTGCTACCTTGCAACTAAATACCAAAAAAAAAAAAAAAAAACCCCCCAAAAAAACCCCCCCCGTTGTCGTAACTCCGCCCAGTTTTCGTGTTCAAGACAGCTCCCGATTGAATATGACAGTTTAAAAAAATTTAAAGCTCAATTCCTTAATTAAAGATGCCGGGTCGAAAGGGCCACCAAAACATATGTTATAACGTGCTGTACATTTGTAGACGAATATGGGAAATACCGGGGGTATCAAAAGGCAGCGTCCATGCTATTCTTACCAAACATTTTTGATTTATAAAAATTTTTTTTTTTTGTTTTCCCTTTTTTTTTCTATAAAAAAAAAAAAAAAATTTTTTTTATTTTTTTTTTTTTTTTTTTCTTTCAAAAAAAGTTTTGAAAATGTCTTGAAGCATCCTCCTTTTTTAAATTGTTCTTTCTTTTGTTGTTCCCTCGGCGAAAAAAATTTTTTTTTGGGAGAAAAAAAAAAAAAAAAAAAACGCAAGAAAAAAAAAAAAAAAACCCAAAAAAAAAAAAAAAAAAAAAAAAATTTTTTTTTTATAAAAAAAATACCGAGACTACAAAAGTGCTTTTCTTTAAGGGGGAAAGGGGTGGCACGCTACACAATTAACAATAACCAGTTCATGCTCTTTTTTTTTTTATTTTTTTTTTTTTTTTATTTTTTTTTTTTTTTTTTTTTTTTTTTTTTTTTTTTTTTTTTTTTTTCCCCCCCTGTTTACGGCCTTAAGAAATGTCTTTTAAATTGTTTCTCTTTTTTTTTTTATAAATAAAAAGGTTTAAGTCGATAGTAGAGTACGAAACTCGTTTTATAGTTACGGGGCCTGAGCTGCTTACTGTTTAATATTTTGTTTACGTGAAAATTAAAAGAAATTGGAAAAGTAACTTTTCAGACATATGTTTGTATGTGAATTGCATTACTGTGCGTTTTTATTTCATCCTACTTAGTTATAGTTTGACTATACTTCATCACTACGACAGTGTTTGCATAATCTTTTTCAGCTGCCATTCTTCGTCATCGTCCCTTTAATCTTTTCGGCCATTACTTACTGGATGGTTGGTGAGAAATACTATTCTAACGGTTGACAACTGTAATTTTTTCTGGTTATATTCAATAGTTTTAAGTGATGAGAAGTCGTTTTAAAATAGTATTACCAAAAATACCATTTTTCTCCAAGGCAATGGCCATATCCGAACTCGTATTGACACGGTGACATAGTATGTTTAAAACAAATCCTACCTCCATCTTAAATTTAGCTTTCATCAGAGCTTCAACAGAGTTCTACTCAGTCCGTTAAGGGAAAACTTCACTACTACACATGCTGCTTTCGATGTTTATATAAAAGCATATTTTCCAGTTCTAATCTCTGAAATAATTTTAAAAGTAACCTATACAAACGAGAAACGAACTAAAATTTGGAATAAATGGTTACGATACGTCGTTTCCGTGACAACCGCTCACTATTAACTTTGACTATAAAATGTTTAGGTAAACACAATAAATTTCCAGGTTACTGCTATCTATGTCCAAAGGACTACTTTCAGGGTTGTATGGTTCAGCAGAAGCATTTTTCGTATTTACGGGTGTGATGGTACTAGTGGCCAACATCGCTGTTTCATTTGGTGACATACTTTTTTAATCCTCTTTTCTTAGTTTTCTTAATGGTCATTAAGATTGTCCTCTAATAATTATAGCAGATGTTCAAAATATTACTCTTTTGAATAAAATAAATATGAGTTTGATTTGTTTCTTTATATGACTGTTAATAGTAATTAAATTCTCTTTAACAAACATGTTTAGCTGCAATATTTCTGTTCAGTTTAACTTACAGATACCATGAGTTATTAAAGTAAACATTTCTACTGCGTTTTATTCAAATACTTTAAACCATGCCTCGGATATGACCCTGGAATACAATTTTATTATGTCAGTCACACATGGAAAGCATTTTTGAAACTGTTTACTACAACAATAATAACAAACTACTTTAACAGGCTATGTTGTATCAGCTGCTGTCAGTTCCGTCAGCACCGCATTGGCAGTCGCTCCACCTTTGATTATTCCTTTACTCATGTTCGGCGGATTCTTCTTAAACTCTGAGTAAATTTTACATCATTTTTCAAGGCGTAGTCTAGATAGATAAACTTGAACATTAATAAATAAATATGATTGATTAATAATGAGTAGTTAATACTGAATATCTTTCAAGTATTTGTCATGTCTGGGTTTACTTTCTCTGATATCAAATGACATATCTATAGAACTAGTGCTATTACCGCGACTTTCTCTAAAAGTATTTTAAATTGACTACTTCTGAATATGTCTTTCGTATGTCGTTCCTATATTTGAGTTTACATTCGAATATTTCACATTTTATTTTTAGTTCAGTTCCGGATTACTTCATCTGGTTGGAGTGTTTGTCTTGGTTTAAATATGCTAACGAGCTACTGACGGTTAACCAATGGGACAATATTGACAACATAGGTGATGTAGATGATTTTTATACTTACACGCTATTCGGTCTTAGAGGATTAAAATCATGCATTTGTGAATTATTATATATCAACTGGTTAAGTTTATCATGAATGATGTTTTCATAACAATGGACATTTAAATTACGATCCACCATTTTTTGAAAGACATGAAGAATTATGGCCGTTGTTTTTCTAGACCTGCAATTATCCCCTTTTACAGCCTGAAAACTCAAGTTACGAATCTTCTAGATCTTTAAAAGTCAAAATACTTTTCATCAAACTTATGCATTATTCAATGTTTATCTTAATCATTAATTTGCATTGCCACCTAGTACACACGTTTTAAGTCGCCAGACATGCACATGTATAATTTTGTTTATCATGATAGGTCTGTGATCATTATCATGTCCGTCAAATATAACGAAAAAATCAAACAGTAAAACATTTATGTCTTCACATTACGATTATGATTACGAGTAAGGGATATATGGGTAAGATATTTACATTCTTATATACGGAAAACTCATTATGGTTCCATGCATTTAATTTCTGGCAAAATGATATTATTAACAACTTGAATATCTTGATGATATTTATTAAAACGCGAATGAATATATGAAAATAAATGGTAACTAAACTTTGTTTTAGCTTGTGATGGCAACAGTACCTCTCCAGCAGACAGCTGTCACTATCATAATGGTCAACAAGTAATAATGTATCTCAATTATGACAAGGTACATGTATATATCACTTGGCTTCCTTTGTTTGTATAGCGACTGCTATGCTAACATAGTTATTTACGTTTTCTTGCAAAATACATTTTACGTTTGGACAAAGCACCAATCTCTCGGAGTCCGAATGTTTGTAAGCCACTGGACATACGCTTGTGAATTAACAGTGGTTGGTAATAATCACAATAATAACAACAGTAGGATACATCTATATGTGCCCGAAGGATATGCTATTAAATAGTTTTGCCGTGGCAAAAACTGCCAATGCAATTTTGCATTCATTTTCAAACGGCTATAACTTCTGTGTTTCTGAAGCTATTCAATGAAACTCAAGGGGCATCAACACTTTGTGGTAATAAATTTGTCTACACTTAGCTTGATTGAAATTACATTACCAATGTGGTATATATGACTCCGAAAAAAAATTAAAAAAAGCCCGGTAAAGGAAAAAAGGAAAAGGCAGCGAGCTCATTACATAAAACGTTCCTTGTATCGTATAATAATAAAAATAGTAATGGAATAATGGTTTTAAAACAACAATCACTTTCGACACAATAAACATATTCTGCACTCCTCACTTAAACATAAGTGACGAATGTCTTAAAATCATTCGTCTCGAATTTTCAAGTATCAAATAATATTTTGTACTAAAACTTTATATTACACTGTCTTCTATCTTCGAATTTCAGGACAATCTATGGCTCAACGTCGGATTATTATTTGAAATGTTATTCGTTTACAGACTCCTGGCTTTCATTATCCTGCTAATAAGGGCAAGAATGTCAAAAAGATAAAATATTTGGAAGTATATTTGAACAATGTTTAAGACATGTAAGAAAGCACTGATAAAATGGTTCATATGTTGAGCTTAATCAAGATGCTTTTTTGAGAAACATAAATTGTTGTTTTGTTTTGTAAAGCATGCGAATCTGCAATACATTTGAGACTTTGTTGGATTCCATACGTTCTTTACAGTACAATGTGCTTGTCCCGCCCAAAGGGGTTTTGGGAAGTTTTACTATACCTGGCATCTGAATTTGCGAAACAAATCTTTATCATATTAATCACTCTCTTCAGATCCCAAAATCAAAGTCAAAAACTGTAAGTAACTGCATATCTCGTACAAAAAAATGCTTTGGTTGCGAAATTGTATAGACAGAATTAGTTACCTGGCGAAAGCGATGGGAAAATATTTTGTTCACTCATTATGGCAGTCTTTTTTCAATATAAATATAACGCTATCAGGAAATGCTTAAAAATGTGTTTTACAGTAAACACTGTTTCAAACAAGTATTGAGGTCAAATTGTTGTATGCAGCGTTATTTATCAAACATGTTGTTACATTGTATTTTGTTTATCCTGGACATATAAAGCTATTAAATTCTCAGATATTGATATCAAAATGTTGTTTGTTAAAGCTACCTTCCGAGTATTTTGTCCTAAGGCCCGTCGGTTTCATTATATAAAATACGAACATTCACTTGTTCCTTACCTATGTTTTGACTAAAACAACACATAAATAGTATACTCTGTCAAAAGTTTAAGCATCGGTTTTTATTTAAAAGGAACATCCCAAAACTAGATGATTAGACTATTTTTGTGAGGCAAAATATTTGTGTAGCACTGACTTATGAACGTCATCCTTTAGTAGTGCCTTTGTCAATTGCCAAATTATACAATATAGGGGTTTGTAATAAAAGTGACAATTTTGAGACATTGTTTGAGTCTTTCAGTCTGAATTTTACTATATTTGACGTGCTGGACACGTGCTCATGAGTTCCCATACGCTCGAAGCCTATCGAAACGCATACATGCAGTTAGAATCTGATAGCTTTTCACGCAGAATAGCGCTGTCAGACTATCCGTCGGTCATGAATGTCTCGTCTAATTTCCAACATGTTGAAAGCAAAGAAGACCAGACACAGTCGACTGAGTTTCGAGATGTTGGTAAGTTAATGGTAACAAAAATAAAGCAGACTGTACTGCAAAACCGGAGAGTCCCCGCAAATTCACAGATGTACTCATCCATAAACGTGTTCTTAAAATTTGTTTCTGTAACAAATTTTGTTGTAAATAACCTAATAACTTTGCACATAAATAATTTGATGGTATAGAGAGAGTATTATAGTCCATCAGGCACGACACCTTCTTAGCGTTTCTCCTTGTATCAAGTAATTAACGTTGGTGTCAAGCTCATTGATCCTGATAAGGCACATTGAGTCGCCCAATACAGAACATGCATTATTATTAAGATTTCTAGGGTCTTCTAGCCTCAACAGTCAATCTAGATGGCATAATTAGTTTCATGACTACTGTCCAGTCAGGGATGTAGAGGTGTAATAGTCAGAATTTATCGGTCAAGAGATCCAAGTGTAAAAGGAGTATTTGTCTGCACCATCATTAAGATGATTGAGTATTATCATAGAAAGGTTGAGAGAATAATATGAAAAGAATATGACAGCATTTTCCAAACTCAAATATTTCGGTAATAGAACTGATTAGAGATCCAAGAGAGAGTCACCAAGATGACTACATGTGGGTACCAAAATATTATGTCTTCAATCGGTAATCGATAAGAAAAACATAATACGTTTAATTTAAACTAAACTAAGTACTAGACCGAATACTGTTCATTTGCCATTATTTTACAATATTTCACCATATTCAAAATGCGAAAATTACAGTTCTTAAAGCTGCTCGCCCTCAGATTTTTGTGAATAATAGGATTTTCCGGACTGTCTGAAATTAAGATACTGTATTTTAGAATGAATCATAAAATAAAAATGTTCCAGTATAAATTTTTGTGAAGTATTTCTGTATTTTTGAAATTATACGCTACCAAATTATAAAGCGTTGCAAACGCTTTTGAGTTCCTAATATAGCCTTACGGTGTAATGGTTCCGTCATACCAAGCCTATCAACGTTTCCAATTGATTTCCTCAAATCGCTATGTTGATTTTCACATTGTGTTGTTCTAGCATTTATTTTTATATTTTATGTTTTAATATATTATTTTGGAGAGATTTAATTTTTTTACCAGAAACTGAGACCGAGCAAGTGTAAGATCATGTATGCCGGTAGCTCTTGACCGGCAATGTCTAAGGTTTTAGTCTGGTGACCAGTTTAGGTTAGAACCCTGATTGTGTCTACAGACTTTTCATTTCTTTTCTTTTTTCTTTCGGGGTAAATGTATTGGCTTTTTACAATATGTCAATGTCTTAATTAATTTTATGTTTTTCTTTTACTACAATTCCGTTCCGTTGACATAATATATGCTGTTCTCGCTAAAATAAAATGCCAAAAACAAACAAAAAATAACACAAGTTACTTTATGCCTTCTTAAAACACGAAAAGTTTAGTTGAATCTGGTTCATGTGATTTTAAAGCTACCGCCAAAGGTTTGTGCATTTAAAACTCGACAAATTCGTCTGTGTGATGTTTAACGTCACAACTGGACGATGCAATTGAATAAATTTTTAGAAAGTGTTACTGTAGATTCGTTTATCATTTCTGAGCAGCCACTACTTATGAAGTCTACATCATTCGGACAGTGGGAATAATTGTATAATAAACCTACATTCGTCAGGGCGTTCTCTTGAAGAAATCAAAGAACTCAACTTGCTGACAGCAATTAAGTAGCTCACAACTGATTTTTAAATAAATGCGTCCGGTCAAATTGCTTTTCGGGCTACAAGCACGCTATACCCTGTTCACCCGTTATATTTACAACAAACCTCAAAGAACACCCAATGTTGAACAGTTTTTATAGCATGTATGGAACTCTAGTTCTGAATCTGAAAGTTACAGAACATATTGCATAAAATCTGTGAAAGGAATAATTGTTTTCTGTAAGGCTACTTCTTAACGCCGGAGCGAAGCATTTCTATGAAAACTGCTCTCAAATCATGAAAAATGTCACGTGACGGCATGTGACGGCATGTAAACAATTATGTTAGAATCGTTGTTTTGAATTAACTTTTTTTGTTTTTTACCTCTTGACAGTTGAAATTTGTTTACAATTAATCGTACTTAAAAAACACTTCAGATACACAGCTTTCCTTTCATTTTCTCACTGTACAATTAGTGTTTATATATCAACCTGTGACAACAGCTAATAGAGAACTAATGCTAATGCATTAGCAATTTTTAGAACTCCAATGCATTGAATTAGCATTAGATCTAATGCAAAAATGTTTGCATCAGTCATTAGTTGCATCAGTTGAAGAAAAGCTAGCATTAGTTTTTGCATTACCCAACCCTGGTGTTTACTACACAAGTATTGAGGTCAAATTGTTGTATGCAGCGTCATTTTTAAAAAATGACTGGAGTTATTTATCAAACATTTGTTACATTGTATTTTGTTTATACTGGACATATAAAGCTATTAAATTCTCAGATATTGATATCAAAATGTTGTTTTTAAAGCTACCTTCCGACTATTTTGTCCTAAGGCCCGTCGGTTTCATTATATATATAGCATTTTGTTTACAAACAAAATCTCTTAATTATCGATCATAACAGCCTTTTTTATTGGTCACTTATCCCTCTTGTCCATTGGTCAGCTGATATATCCTTCCACGGTCAGTATATAAGTGAATTTCGCGGTTTTTCTAGCACAGTATTTGATTTGACACGTCTGTCTTTGTTTGAATTGTAGAAAAATATTTTGGTGTTTCAAATGTGAATTATTTGTTGATTCTTCATGTTAAGAATTATTTCATAATATTCAATGTATTTATATATTTACAGCAGCGGATCTTCAGCATTTCAAGATTCGTAAGTTTATGTGTTTAGTGTTCGTGTGCTATAATTTTTGAACATAAATTTTTTTTTTTTTTTTTTTTTTTTTTTGCTTTGCTTTGCTTTGCTTTGCTTTTTTATTTTTGGCCGGGGGTTGGCGGATTTTGATTATATTCAACATGTTCTGAATCAGTACATTAATTGAAATGTAATATTGCACTTGATTCTGTATTAAGAGAGTGCTTAGGCTACAAGTTGCTGTCAAAGTGAATCCAGTATATTTGTATTGACATGTCTAAGTTTCTTTCTGTAGATGAATTTTGATGAATTTACAGTGCGTAATTTGATTGGTTTTATATGACGTGTCTATTCTCACACAATAAACTCCTATGAATACTCTTCCGATTCTTCTGTTCACTGAGATAATTTATAGCATTTTGTTTACAAACAAAATCTCTTAATTATCGATCATAACGCGCTTTTTTATTGGTCACTTATCCCTCTTGTCCATTGGTCAGCTGATATATCCTTCCACGGTCAGTATATAAGTGAATTTCGCGGTTTTTCTAGCACAGTATTTGATTTGACACATTTTGTCCTAAGGCCCGTCGGTTTCATTATATAAAATACGAACATTCACTTGTTCCTTACCTTTTTGTTTTGACTAAAACAACACATAAATAGTATACTCTGTCAAAAGTTTTAGCATCGGCTTTTATTTAAAAGGAACATCCCAAAACTAGATGATTAGTCTATTTTTGTGAGGCAAAAATGTGTAGCACTGACTTATAAACGCCATCCTTTAGCACAGTCGACTGATTTTCAAGATGTTGGTAAGTTAATGATAACGAAGTTAAAGCAGACGGTACTGCAAAACCCAAGACTTCTCGCAAATTCACAGATGTACTCATTCATAAACGTGTTCTTAAAATTTGTAATATTGCATAACATCTGTGAAAGGAATAATTGTTTTTGTAAGGCTACTTCTTAATGCCGGAGCGAAGCATTTCTACGAAAACTGCTCTCAATTCATGAAAAATGTCACGTGACGGATGTGACGGCATGTAAACATTAAAATCGTTGTTTTGAATTAACTTTATTGTTTTTACCGCTTGACAGTTGAAATATGTTTACAATTAATCGTACTAAAAAAGCAGTACAAAGAACTAACGCTATAGTATTTAAAGTTAAATTCGTATTTTTTACTTTTTTTTTTAATTTTAACAAAATCGCTTGATGGCAGAATCTACTGTACAGTACTTTTATACTGTTAAGGGAAGTAATCACTGCGGGTATATGTTTTATTTTGTTTCGTTTTTTTTTTGCTAATCATTAATTCCATCATATCATTGATGCTATTATACATTTAACATACAAATGTATTTTCGTTAGAATCATTTGGAAGACTGTGGTTCTTTTTGTCTTTTTAGATTACTTGGGTTTGTTTACGTTATTCGTAAACTTCCGGTTTGAAAGCACGTTGCAAGCACGTTTTGTTACCTTTTGAAACTTGTAACCATTTTCCCTCCGTGAAGCTGTTAAGCCGAGAGGATCGAATATATTAACCATACTATTTCAACTACAAACTAGCAATGGTAAGAAAATTTGTTGTGACATATCATATGATTGATCTTATAAATTGAATTGTAGATTTTAATTATACAAAGACAAAGTGACTTCGAACACGTGCTCGCCACTTGAGTTGGTATTATGCTTTTATAAGTTTACCGTGTCAAAAAATTATTGATCATTTAGGTTAACAAGTTAAAGTTTTAAAATCAATTATAAACTAAATTGTAAAATGTCTTCAAGATTAGAAGGTTCTGAGCTTCCTCTAAAATGTGTGGAAATCCTGTTTTTCTCACTTTTCCCCAGACAGACAAGTAGGGATGTAATTGATTCAAATGATATTGATATATCAACAATAAAACATTTTCAATTCGTTATCGATTGCCGTTTTGAAAAATTGTATATCAAATAATGTTACACCGTTCAATGATCTACAGTTTAACGTTTGAAAATTCCATCAAGACTCAACCAAAGTATCAACAATCACTCTACCCAGAGTTCAGTGTTTTTCTTACGAATGATAATTTAATGAAATGTGGTCTCATTGGCAAAAATATTTCAGCACTGCAAGGGTTGATATATATTGTACACCAGAACCATATGTTTAGTACAAATAAAGTCAAGAGATTTGGTAGAATATGTGGTCAGTGACTATTTTACGCCCATGTATCGATATATCGCTGTATCGTCGATATTTCTTAATTGATACAAAAAAATTTATCGATGACATCTACAGCCAAGTGAAAATTTATCACCGTCACATGAGATTTGGACCCCCAAAAGACATTTCTATAACAGGACTGACTGTCAAGCATAATATATACAAGTTATGAAACTTTGGCAACAAACTTACCGGATTCCTGTTGTTTATTCAATTATTGCTTGAATTTCTTGATAAATTTAGTCGATCAATGGCTATTCATAACTAATGTTTATTGTTTTGATATACCGACAAGAAAATTTCAAATAAAATTTGTATTGCCAACTTTTAAATGATGACAGTGACCATTTTGGAAAGAGTTACTCGGGTAACTCCAGTAACCTGAGTTCTAATCCAAATATGTCAAGTTAAACCAATGGACATGCATTTTATCTTAATCTACTCCACCTGTGCAACCCTCAGTTGCGCACAAGTTGGCCAGGGTTAAAGATGGTGGACTAGGTTAGAGATTATCTGCAGTTTGGAATTTTCATGTGCCCTTGACAAATTTATTCCATTTTTCATTGAAAATCACAAAGAAATTAAACAAATAGTCATGTTTCAATTATTTAGACAAAATAAAAAAAAGACAACTCGATACGTTAGGGTAAGAAAGGTCGAGTTAGTCCATTGTGCAAGCGCCAATTCTCTACCCGAGTTACGCGAGTAACATAATAAAAAATGCTCAATTAGGTCCCTTGCTGGTTCCTTGCAAGAGACATACGCTATGTTCTGATTTTGTGTACCGGCACCATACAGTAAAAAAATATTAAGGAATAACGGTTCTGGTACCTGAAAACACAGCATAGCGAAAAATCTGTTGCGCACAACCAGCAAAGGAGCTAAATGCCTTAATGTGTATGATATGAAAGTATATGAACAGTTTTCAAATCATTCTCAAAATTAAAGAAAATATATTTAAAAACACTTGTGACAAGAAGCGATGATAAAAGTTCGTAAGTTTAGTCAGAAAACATCCTTATAAAAAGTGTTTTACATTAAAAATAGGCTTTTATAGCTGCAATAAAAATCATTCAAACCCCTATAGAGAACATGTCTAGGAGAGGCATAAGGGTCATACTGACTAATCTCTTCCAAACAGATCAAGATAACAAGCAAAGTACAGCGTGGGGTATCCGCATCCTGTGACCACAATATTATATGTAGTGCCAAGTCTACATGTATGTCTAAATGATAGAAAGAGAGAAGTAAAACGTACTTCAAATATGTCAGAACTGTCAAAAATGGAACTGTTCTGTGTTTCAGGCAGATGAAGTAAATCCCAAGGCCTACCCTCTTGCTGATGGTGACTTGAATGTACAGATTCTGGATCTGATACAAAATGCGGCTAATTACAAACAACTGAAGAAAGGAGCCAATGAAGGTATAATAATACTCTCCTTCTGTATATGGTTGAAAGTTTTCAATATGATTTATAAATTGTTGTGTAATAGTGGTGACTCAACATAGTAGTAACATTTAATTAATTCAAATGACAAGCTGTCGTAAACTAGTGCTGTTTTAAATTGAAATGTTATCAGTTACCTTCTGAAGGATATAGGATCAGGTTTTCTGACCCTATATCCTAACTGAAATTGCAGAAAATTTCTTAAAAATCAAAGATGACGAATAAAGAAAGGAGACTAAACACATGTTAATGAAGCTGTACTTTTGGAAATTGCTGTTTAAAATTTGAACGTGCTTCCAGAAATATATTATGAATAAAGTACTGTTAATACCTTATAACATACCATAGTGGCATATGTAGAAGTACATCAAAACAATTGTACATGGAATCTTTTGTTTCTTTTTCAGCTACAAAGACTTTGAATCGAGGTATGGCTGAATTTATAGTGATGGCCGCTGACGCTGAACCATTAGAGATATTACTTCACCTGCCACTGTTGTGTGAAGATAAGGTATGAAACTGCAAAATTTTATGGATTGATACCATTTTAGCTGATCTGAGCCTGTGCTCAGGGTGAGTTATTTTTACTGATCACTGTACAGCATCCATAGATATTACCTTAATACAACATCTTCTAAAATACATGATGAAAATTGATGAAACTTGGCATTGATGTTCTGTAGTCCCTACAAGTCAATGATTTATAGCTTACAATGGGGCTGTAATTGGGACCCATCCCAGTTGTAGAAATCAGCCTTTGGCAGAACTTAATTTTAATCTGATAAAAACACAGGAAAAAAATCACTGATATTACAAAATAAAGTGAATTGATTGTAAAAAAAACTACTTTCCCAATTTAAACATATTACTAGGTACACAGCGGTCATTTTCTCAGTAGAAAGGGACCCAGCTCTAGAAAGGCCAAAAAATCCCTACTTTACCAAAGCTTTTTTTTTAAAGAAGTTACTGTGGTTGCTGTGAGGATACCTTTTAATATGTAAACTTGTGTTGAATACATAGTAATATCAATTTTCGTTTATTTTTTCAGAATATTCCATATGTGTTTGTCAAGTCAAAACAAGGTATGTGTAAAACACTCTGTTAGCCCACCTGAATACAAAGTGCTCATGGTGAGCTACTGTGAACTGCTCTATGTCCGCCATTCTGCATCGCTGGCCTTCAAAATTGCTTTAGTACGATGTCAAGTACGATGAGTAAAACACAGTGAATACTTTGAGAGTACTCATTTAAGGGTTTATCTTACTAACAGATAGAATTTAAGAATTTGTAAGAAGAGCCAGTTCTCTCATTACAAATCTAAAGCATTTGAAAATTAAAATTATTGTGACTATTACAGTAGTCAAAAACAATTATTGCTATATTCAATGGAAAAAGAAGAGTTAAACAGTGAAATTTATTTGTAAAATGTTTTTCTTAAATTTACTACAGTCATTTTGAAGAATAAATAACATTTCTTTAGAATACATAAAAAGGAAATACAGTTTTTCTGTACCAAGACTGTTTAAAAGAAAACATTTAAAACTATTCACCCGTTTTGTCATTGCAGCTCTCGGACGTGCTTGTGGTGTAAGTCGACCAGTGATTGCTTGCTCGGTTACCACGAATGAAGGATCCCAGTTGAAGGGAAAAATCAATGATACAAAGCTGAGCATTGAGAAACTGCTCATTTAACTTTGTGGCGAACATTCATGAAAAATTATCATAAATTAAAATTTCATGATATGATAAGCTTATACACTTACTTATATAGAGGTTTTGGACAGCTATCAGTACTAGAGTTTCTGGTCGTAACATAATTGCGTTCTGTATTTGACTATTTGATACTGTAATGCTTTGACAAGTACTTTGTACATTTGACAGAATGTTAAAAATAAATAAAATCATGAGACAGTTTCTATCTGATTACCTACATTTTTCTTACGATTATCATCGTGTGACATTCTGTTATTGATAAAAAATTGTTTTATAAAGTGCTCTGCACATCCATGCCTTCTTCTAGGGGAGGTAATTTTGTTTTTACTTCACTTAAATTTTCAATTTCATTCTTTATACATCAGTCAAAAGGAAAATGTTTTGTTAAAAAGTTACTTTTTATATCATAGTTTCATCAAAGTCGTACCATATACTAGTTGTATATTCTTTTACATTTCCACACTCATTTTAAGCCTTTTTCATTTATGTGTTATCAGTGTACACATTGTATTTGTGTAACTATTTTTTGTACATGGTGTTTTATTCTCTGTGTTCAATATAAAAAGGGATTTACATGTACATGTGAAATGTTCATTCTGTAGCTGATGCTGTAACATTTTTATTTCACAATATTGTTCATGTACTTAAAAATATCTAAATCTTGAAGCAATGAAATAAATGTGTTAAGAAATATTTATGAGTTAAACTTCAATATGATCATATGATCCAAAAAATTTTCGATGCACTTGTCTGTGTCCTGTAGAGTCTGTGAGTTTGTTAATTCCCAACTTGACAAAATACATGTAGTGCGAGTCTTGTAGAGGAATAATGCTTAGTTTGTAAGTTAGATGTTGTACAGGTTAAGTTTGTTTAAGAAAAGTTTTTTTTTTGAAATGTAACAGTATCTTGTTAAGTTTGTTATAAGAAAGGATGGACGGACAGGCTGAATAACCATGTAGCGCAAAAATAGTATGATAGGTTTAACTATCTACAAACTTGTGTAGCCCCTTTTCCCCGGGGGGGGCCCCTCCCCCCCCCCCCCCCCCCCCCCCTTAGTTCTTTTTGAATCTTTGAAAAATATTATCTTAAGTTTTTTTTTTTTTTTTTTTTTGTTCTAGTTGACCTGTACGAAGATTGTTCAAATCCTGATCCTTGCTTGATTTTACACACAAAAAAATCTTGTGTAGAACCACAAGGCCAAGAACTTCAAAATTTGGAATGTAGCATTATGTAGTGATTGTTCAAATTAGGACCCCCATGTAAAATTGACCCTACCTGTGCCGTGATTGTTGACTTTGTATTATAACAAATGGTAGTCAGGTGAGCGATACAGGACCATCTTAGCCCTCTTGTTTTGGATAGATCTGTAATTCTTGACCAATATTAATGAAATATACATGTCTCTCTTAATGGAAATCGTAATCGCAGTGTTTTTTAATTAACCTGAGCACGAAATACTCTAGGTGAGCTATTGTGATCGCCTTGTGTCCGTCGTCTGTCCACACTTACCTTATGTATGCAATAGAGGCTGCATTTTTCACTGTATGTTCATGAAACTTAGGCAGAATGACTTCCTTGATAAAATGTAGGCCAAGATCGAATACTAGGTCGTGTTAGGTTGAAAATAGGTCACCTGGTCTAATCGCAGAAAATGCATTTTTCATTGGATTTTCATGATACTTCGTAACTATGATTTTCTTGATTAAAGTTAGGTCCAGGTTGAATATTGGTCATCTGGGTTTAAAAACTAGGACACGAGTATGCCATAGACGTCACATTTACCACCCAATCATGAAAATTGTCCAGAATGTTGTTTTTTTTCAATGATTTCTAGGCAAAGTTCGAATTTGTGTCACCTGGAGTGAAAAACTAGGTCACACTGTCAAGTCACTGAAAAGCCTTCTTAACACTCCAGAGGCCACGTTTATAACCCAATCATCTTAAAATTTGATTAGTTCTAGAGCAAACCCGAATCTGGAGTAAAAACTAGATCCCACAGTCAAATCAATGGAAAACGTTTTAAACTGGTGAGCGATATAGGGCCATCTTGACCCTCTTGTTATATTGTTCAGATGTGTATATGGGAAGTTATAAGTCAAAGCTGTAGTGGTCGGATGGGAAGATTTTATAACTTGCATTAATTTAATTTTGTCGGATTGTATTATGACCTTGGAATTTAATTGCTGGTACAACTTGTATATAATATTTGCCATACATGGCTTCTACGTTTCCCTTTAATGTACGGGTAAAGTAGTTTCGTTCCCGTGTAGTTATTCTTTTCTACTGTGTCTTCTACTCCCGACTTTGATGTTTGTACATGTATTTATAAGGTATTCGATCGTTTAATATGTTGTTTTTAATGCTTAAGTCAAGTATGCATTAAATTTGGACGAGAATTGTCCATCCGAAAAATATATTAGTCGGCTGAAACATTTTGTAAAAATGTATGGCGTAACTTGAAGTCCCAAGTCTCCGTTGGGTGTCCTATTGGTCACATTTGCACTAGCAGAAGATCGGAGAGCTTCGGGTTTAATGGAAAAATATATCAGATCACAAAGTTCGAAGAAAACGCAAGAAAAATCATCCGGGCACTAGTGTGGTTTCGGCATAATCGAGAAGTCTGAACCCATCTGTGTCACGAGGCGCATCTTTCGATTGGACGATCCAACTTTTTACTAGTTTCAGATATTTCTTAGATTGAATATCGATGACGGCCTAGCTTGTTTTGATGGATCCGTCTTGGTGCAGTGGTATAACGCGTTCGACCCCCACCAGTGCCCAAATAGTCTGAGAAGTGTCCATGAGCAAGACACAGATAATTCAACATTCTCTTTCTCTCTCTCTCTCTCTCCCCCTTTATTAAAGCATTAATCACTTTTTATCCTTGTTTCTAGTTCACGCTAGACACGACGGTAACAGTCGGTGCGATTTTGAGTATATGAAAGAGATAGGTAGCGAAATGTCAGAGTAAAACTTCCTGTCAAGATTTATCTTTGTGCAGTAAGAGGGCGCCAAATGTCACAGGGTGAAAAAAATGTGCAACCTAACCGAGACTCGAACGCACGACCCTTTGCTGTCGGAGCCACTCCCGAATGAGCTACCAGGCCGCCTACACATTTTCTCGCCAATTGTTATTAAGTCCGTGCCGTGACAGGTGCATCGGGAAAACCTTGTTTTTCTTAGCAAATATGTTACTCGAAATATTGACCGTGAAAGTATTATAACTCTACCCTCATAGTGTTGACTGAACTATAGTTTCGTACTAAAATACCATTCATAAAAGACTGAAAACGCGCGAGAATTTTATTGACCTCCAATTAAAAAGTGCCTTACAGAGTAAATTTCCAGTCCAAAAACAATATTATGCATTCTATGCGGTTGAAAGGATACCAACTTCTGGTCACAGGGAGCTTAATACAGCTGCGCCGAAGTACACTGCAATACAATCAGTGGAAAGGTAACAAAGCGGGGAAATTGAAACGGGTTTTTGAACGGTTATCTCCCCCGACGTAATATTGGATTTACGTTATTTCATTAAGATTGTATACAAATAGTAATATGGTTGGTTGGAGCTGTTTTAGCAACGACCAAACATCAAATATGATCCACAAGAACGGACCATAGTGATATTATGATACCGTGGAAAAAATCTCGTGCGCGATTCTAGTTTCTCTGTTAATAACATTTTCATAGTTTCTAATATTTGACAAGAATTTAAATTCTGCGGAAATTTCCATTTATAAACAGGTAAGTTAATTAATCTACAATTGTTAGATCACTTGGTATTGATTCACGAGTGCATCTTATATGAATGATTAATGTTGAAGATACAACTTTGACAAAGAGTTACAGTTTACGAGCACTGAATGAAGATCTAGTAAACGTTCCTTTTAAAGAGATATTCCCACCCTCATTCTCTGTACGGGCGTGGGATATACCATTGTAAAGTGTTTTTTTTACAGTTGTAAATGCAAGCTATGTTCTTGAACGCTTTAACACATCTATAAATTTTACATTATTTTGAAATTTGTTATAGACAGCCGCCGAGTGTTAGATTAAGTATTATATTATTCATGCCCCCAAAGGTAGGCATATACATTGTAGTACAATAACACCGTTCGTCTGTGTGTGTCCGTCCGTCTGTGAGTGTGTCCGGCCACATTGTTTGTGACCGAGTTGTAACTTTGTCATGCATGAGGGAATTTTATAATAATATGGCAAACATGTTCAGCACCTCGAATGGCTACCTCAAAGGCCAAGGTCACAGAATTAAAATGTAAGTGAGTGTGTCCGGCCACATTGTTTGTGACCGAGTTGTAACTTTGTCATGCATGAGGGAATTTTATAATAATATGGCAAACATGTTCAGCACCTCGAATGGCTACCTCAAAGGCCAAGGTCACAGAATTAAAATGTAAGTGAGTCCTGTATAAATACATATATTCGTGTCCGGAGTGTAACTCTGTCACGCATCGAAGGATTTTAAAATTGTATGGCAAAAAGGTTAAGCACGTGAAGATGACGTCCTATGTTCAAGTCCCGCTTCCCTACCCGAAAGGTCAAGATCACATCGGGTCGAAAGTGAAACTTTGTCATGCAGTGAAGGATTATAAAACTACCTATTAGCACAACTATTCGGAACATGTAGACATTGTTTCATGTGTAATGACCGGTCTCTACCTTGAAGGTCAAGATCACAGCTATCGAGTTGAAATGTAATGGAATCATGTATATGTGCACACATTTGTGTTCGAACTAAATCTTTGTATTTAAGAAATACATGTACTCAGCCGCGACAAATGTTCAGCACATTGGACATGGTGCACAGAAGTAACACCATCCTAAGTCAGGTCACGTTTAGAGGTCCTATGGTGGTGGAATCCTATATACTGTATATATACACATATTCGTGTCCGGGCTGTAACTCTGTCGTGCATTGAAGTATTATAAAAGTATTATAACATAACTCAGCACTGAAGCACAGTGCATGGAGACGAACGCGATGCACATTTTTTTTGTCTGGTCGTCTGTCTGTAGACATTGTTTCGTGCTCAGACTGTAACTCTGCTATTCACTGTATTTTAAAATAACTTGGCACTCAAGATGATGTTGCACGTGCAAGTTCTGCAATCAAACATTGAAGGTCAAAGTCTCAGACACCACTTTACGAATAACAACTTTTGTTTGCGTTTAAAAACTGTGCGCTTTTTGGTAAACGTAATGAAGATCTAAGGGCTTATTTCTTTGACTTAATGAAGGGTCAATGGTCATGTCTATGCTTTCTCGCTTGCATAAAACAGCGCCCACTTTTCGCGCCATAATAAAAGAAACGAGCAAGCTTAAGCCATAAAATTCAATTTGACCGGGAGTTGTTATACATAAAAAATTGGTATTCCTTTGTTCTGGGTCAATGCCTTCACTCATTATTCGGTCTTTATACCTTGGTATCGTTTTCATATGACCAACCCCCCAAAAAATTTTATTTTTTTTTTTTTTGGAGAAAAAAAAAAAAAAAAAAAAAACCCCCCCCAAAAAAAACCCCCCCCCCCTCTCCCCCCCCCCCCCCCCCCCCCCCCCCCCCCCCCCCCCAAAAACAACCCCCCAAAAAAAAAAAACCACCCCCCCCCCCCCCCCCCCCCCCCCCCCCCCCCCCCCCCCCCCCCCCCCCCCCCCCCAAGTGTAATGCCTTCACTCATTATTCGGTCTTTATACCTTATCGTTTTCATTCAAGTGAAACATTGCGCACTCAAACTGACCGTGTTCAAGTATAATAGTTTGTTCTTTAGTTCCGCATGTAATAAACTGCTTTCTTTATCACAAAATTCAGTCAGAGTGAACATGTAAGTAAGTGAACTTCTTAGCTGGTGCGTTATTACGTAATCGTACTATAAAACTTTCTTAAATCACGAGCTACAAATGTCGAATGTATTTAACAAAAATTATTACAGTGCGTAATAAGGTCACGAGGTTAAGCCGTAATTGGATATGAAATAACAATGATCGATAATCTTTCAAAGGATTTAGATTGATCAGTGTCGAGGAGCCATATACAGTTTTACGCGGTGGGATATAGCTTTTCAATTTAATGTACAAACTACAATAAATTTCTTTAAGCGGGCAGAAATCAACTTGAGCGTGAGAAACGGTGTACATTGTAATGACAAAATGACGTCACGCCGTAAAGAAACATAAATGTTTGAATCAATTATATAGCTAGTAAATGTTGTAAATGAAATCATACACGAGAACAAATATAATATTTTCATAATGCCTTCACAAAAGCAACTTGAAATGCGGTTACTATAGACATATTCGGTATTTGCTTCTTCTTCTTTTACTGATAAGCCATTTGAGAAATCATAAAGGAATGGGCGGTCGTTGTGCTTATTTAACTTTTGGTCAATATCGCTTTAATATTAGTTTCACATGTAGTAATGTTCGTCTGCCCTAACCCCTGGCTGGGTAGATTTCAGTTGATATTAACTGTTTCGGATATCTTTAAGTTTGCAGCTGAAACCAATATATATTTACGTGGTCGTGGTGCATGGGGCTGGCGGAGGTGGAGAAGGAACCTTTGTAAAAAATATATGCTGCAGTTAACTATGTTCCATTATAATTGCCATCATTAAAGAACTATGGAATTTGAACAAGTTAGTTGTACCCTGGAACATAAACTATCATGTGAGGTAAAGGTGACCCTAGTGAATTATGAGCCAAAACGTACAAGATTTTTCTTGTGAACCTTCCGCAAAGGAAATGTCAGCAAACAAAGAGCATGGAGATGATGTTTTGGTAATACGTAAAAATGCCTGCTAAAACCAGATAGGAGACCTCTCCCCTGTTTACTCATCACTTTACCATCAAGTACCACTTTGCATTCCTATTGAATTTATTCACAACATTTTTAAACTCTAGTAAATTTGATATATTCTACAATCATAAATGTAAATAAAGCCTACTCAGTTACGTACAATAAAGCCCGTTGTTGGATCAGTGTACTCGCTGTAGTCAGTGATCAGGCATAATCGACAATTTACCACTTATACCTAATTTTTGCCGACAAAAAATCATTCCGTTGCTACCACACGCGATCCGATCATGATCAGCCTGTAATTATGTGTTGTCTGATCATGATCTACACTTGTTTGATGCAATTATCAAGTTTTCACTGAACACCCATTTGAACAATAAATGGATTTCTCGAATATAATGAAGGACAACTTAACTGGGCAATGGTTAAAAGCTGCACTTCTTAGGTCATGTAAAAGAAATTAAGACATGGTGTCCATTTAAATCTGCAATAAAACGGTTTTGAGACTGTTAAAATTGTATTCAAATTTTCTTTCCTGCAGCAAGTCTTTATTTCTGTAGTCAAAGAGACAAGCGAAGAGAGTTCAAGAATTTCGAATGAGATCTTTGTCAACATATAGTTGGAGGGTTTTTATAGAAATCTAATATTAGGTTCAGACAGTTTTTTAAAAACGTAAATAGTAAAAGCTCTAGTGACAGTATTACGCCTTTTCTCGTAAAAAAACACGAAATTAAAAAGGTAAAGTGTATAAAAGGGCGCAAAATGAAAAATAAGGGTCATACTTCCGTAGCAGTACTAGTGAATGCGCAATTATATTCTCCAAAATCCTTACGCACCGTCCTGGGGTACACGTGGAGCACCGGGATCTAGGATGGTATGTTCGAATCCCATGAATGTGTATATAATAAAGTTTCTAGATGGGGGAGCAGCTTTGACCGCGACTTCGGCGCAAATAATTGACAGCACTATAGGAACATCAACCCTTGTGTAGATTTAGTTGATATAAGTTGGTAACAGTTTCAACCAGAATGCATACAACTTGCATTAAATGCATGGTGGTCAGGAAATTAACTATGTAAAATAACGATAACTGTTTGAACTATCGTTTTTGTTTTGAACGTCGTTTTCTTTGAAAAAGAATAATAGTATATTTTAGTGCTGATTTGTTTTATATAGATATACATGTATGAAGTTAAACAGAAAGATAAAAACCACGATTTTACCGTTTGTTTCTGAAAGATATTGTCGTCAAGAGATGACTAACTCACGGTCGGCAACGTACTTCTGTTCTAACGAAAATGAAATCTGACTTTCTTTAGTGACCAACCGCAAACAATGTTAAATCTGCATTAAGAATCTTGTCAAAGTTGATATACTTGTATATGAAAGGTCACGGGGAGAAATCCTAGGGTCAGCCGGAACTATAAACAATCTAACAATCCTGTATATAAGACATAAAATCATTTTGTTTTGGAAGTAATACTTGTAGATGATTTATAATGTTTACTGTATTACAGATTCCAAGTAACGAAAAAGTGCCAAAATGTCTACCTGTGATTTAGACAGCTATAAGTGTGCGGACGCGGGCTTGCTCATGCCCTTCGTTAACGAATATACATGGAGCACTAGCGCCAGAGCCGCTATATACATTATCGGACTTCTATGGAGCTTCATGGGCGTGTCCATCATCGCTGACATATTCATGGAATCTATTGAAATGATAACCAGCAAGAAACAAAAACTGAAAGTAGCGGACCCTAACAGCGACACCGGCTACACGGAAATAGAGATTCTGGCATGGAACGGCACAGTAGCCAATCTAACCCTTATGGCTTTGGGTTCGAGCGCACCCGAAATCCTCCTGGCCATTATTGAAATAGTTGGTAATAAGTTCATGGCAGGCTCTCTAGGCCCAAGTACCATTGTGGGATCTGCAGCATTTAATCTCATGTGCATAACAGGGATATGCATAATATCTGTCCCATCACCGGATACTAAAAAGCTAGAACTAATTAAAGTGTTCGCAGTGACATGCATATTTTCGATTTTTGCATACATTTGGCTAATTATAATACTCATCGTGGTGACCCCTGATTACGTTGACCTCTGGGAGGCCTTTTTGACCTTTCTAATGTTTCCCGCTATGGTTCTTCTCGCGTACATAGCGGACAAGGATTTCTGCTCTAGAGGACCTAGGAAACCGTCACCAGAACATTTGGACCTAGGTAAGCTTTATGTTTCAATTTCAAAATAGATCTACGCAAATAAGTTTTCCTTTACTTTAGAAATACTATTTTTGCGTCCGGTTTCACTTTTATTTATGTAAAAAACACAAAACTAAAATCATGCGAATCTGTCCAACTTCGTTTAAACACGACAATTGATCGGCGCGAAAATTAACTGGTTTACAGTACGCCAATTCCTAGACTCACAGATATACAAAATGCTTAAAGAAAGAACGTAAACTAGTTTGTAGTGAAAATGTAGTGTACGACGGTATATTATTTTATGTTTTCCAGTGAATTATAGAGTTTTCTCAGTGAAATAAAAGTGATAATCCACAGTTTTGAAACGTGGATTCCATTTTTATTTTTCACTGTTTTGCATCTTATACCCGGTTTACGTCAAAAAGTATACCGAGCGTAATTACGCTGGAAACCATGTGACGATGACGTCGTTAAAATGACGTCTTTGCGCCATGTTTTCTGATGACGTTTCCCGATTTTCTATTTTTATAAAACAAACCATAAAAGAGAGTTTAACCAAAAATAAACGAAAATTGTTGGTATCGGTGTTATCCGTTATTCACGTGAACCCAAATTTCAGTTTTCATTTTCACCGTGGCTACGCCACCTGAAAATATCACTTTTGTGCCCACCAGTGAAATAAGGGAAATTGTTGGTTTCGGTGTAAGATCCGTTTATTTCACCGGTGAGCCAAAAGTGATATTTTCACGAGTGGGCGCACGAGTGAAAATACTACTTTGGTGTTCACGAGTGAATTAACGTGAATTACCGATCCACATTTTCTGTTTATTTTATGGTTAAAACTCTTTTTTTTGGTTTGTTTCTAAAAACATTGAAAATCGCGGAAACGTCATCAGAAAACATAGAACAAATGACGTCTTTAAACGACGTCCGTCGCATGGTCTCCAGCATAAATACCTCGGTATACCTTTATGACTAATCGCTAAAGGTGAACAGTGAAAATAAAATGGTACATGTTTAAAGTGATTATCACTTTTTTTTCATGAAAACTAAAAAAAAAAACGCCTATATTATTAAAGGGGGTCACTGCTGAAATTCAAAATAACAAGAAATTTTATTGACCCTGTTTTTTATGGAGACTAACATATTGCAAGTTAATTTCTGGAAAAATAATGATGGGTCAATGACTTAACTTTTTCGCAATATTAATCTTTAGTGATACACTATCAGATAAGGTGCTTAATGCAGAATTAGCTAGAATGTTCGTATTGTAAACGTTAATGTATGTGGTGTATGTTTCAGAATGGGTATCAATTTTTTATCTCTTCTAATGTAGTATGTCATACTTTAGGATGAAAAATTAGAGATAGTTGTATTTCTATCGTCATCTGATTAAATATTACGCTCCTTATTATTACCCCACCCACTTTACTTCAATTCATTTTTTCAATTTTTGATAAATGAATATTTCATGATAAAGGAATAACAAGGTTTTTCAGATATTTTGCCTACAGTTTGATTTAAACCTTTGTTTTAGAATGCAAAAATAAAAAAAAATGGGGGTCAATGTGCATATAAGAAAGAAATTCAATAAAAACTGACAAAAAATGTGTTTTTTAGATTTCGACGAGCTTTGAGATATGACGGCATAGGTCTGTAACAAAGAACTGTAAAATGAACTAGTTATTAATTAATATGTATAGCCTAACGATTCTTTCTCTAATACAGTTTGAATTAAGTAAATATCTTAAACGGTTTTTGAGAAATGACTATTTTTGTACCCCTACACCCATTTCCCATTTTGGCATATGACAAAATTCGTCACAAGATGTGAGGTCAAAATATTTTTTCTCAAAAATGTTCAATTTTTTTTACACTAAAATATTCCCATTGTGCCTAAGTTTACTACTACATAATTATTTTTTCCAGTCAACTCATCATTTTTTAAATATAACAAATGTAAATTTCCGGAAGTGCAAAAATCCAAAACCTCACCAGTGACCCCCCTTAAATGTATTTTAGTTCATGGTATAAAAAAACATTGAAATTTGCTTTCCGTTATTAAAGGAAACTATGCGGCTATTCTTGCATTCGACAGGGATTTGTAATACTAATATAGAAACGAGTTTTAGATCGGACATCTTCGTTGTTGAACCATTTTGAAAAAAAGTTATATATTTCGTTCTTTTTCATTTCTGTAGTTTCACACTGATTTTATATGAATATTTTAATTATATGCTGTAGTAAACTGAAAAAATGCCTTAGAACTGCCATATCTTAATGTCAGACTACCACTGACAACTATAATAGCGAATAAAGATTAAATGTGGCGAAACTGGTATTTTTCTCTTAAATATAATCATTTTTGTTGCGAAAAGCATATTAGAAAACTCCATTTATTTAACTTATTTTAACTTTAAATGAGATAAGACAAATGATTGCTTCTGGTTGAAAACTGATGGACGAATTCTCAGCAGACGAAAAAAATCTAGTTATCGTGGTCACCAATGGCTTAAAACACCCAATAGCGATGATTAATATCCTTGGCCAACTGTGGGCAAGACTTTCGTGATTCTGCGAGCGGTGCATATAGCCTATCATGCGAAACCAGCACATCCGTGTTGTCTGATCATTACAAAATGTATCTCCACTGATCGGTTTTTAGTCCGTAAACTTTTTCAGTGGACAACCCTTTTGAAAGGTTAATGACACTGTCCAAATTGACCAAACTGGGAGATGGACAACTCTATTTTAGAAAAGTAGAGTAATGGAGAATTAGCGATATGTTACTTCAAGAACTATACACTTTCAGAGTCCCATCAAATGAACGAACGGTCTATATATAACTTTGTATGGTGGCTGATTTGTGATAGTAATAAAAGTGTTTTTAATAAAAGTGTTTTCGTAACAAACCCTCGCCTAGCATGAGCATGAAATGAAACAAATCAGTCACCATACTTTTTTGAAATTGTGGTCAACCAAGCGAACTCTATAATGCAACCAGAACAATTCATTTAAAAATCTAACTCCTATATATTTATTTGTATTTGAGTAGTGAACAATATTACTTTTTGCTTTTAGAGGCGACAATAGGTAAAACATGCTTGTTTTGTGACTAGTCTTACCTGCAGCTTAAAAGAATGGCTTAATTCCTGCATACAAATGTACTTACAAAATCGATGATATCGGCATGGCGCAAACGTTAACATGCTATTGTCACGTGATTGGTCATCGCCGAGCATTTACCACGGCAAGCGTACATCTAGAAAAAAGTTTTTTTCTCCAAAACTAGTTCGAAATTCTGCTACAAAAAGTTGAACAAGAAATCTAATTAAATTGGGGTCTTGCGAAAGACATTTTACAAATATTGTTCGATGTATTCCGTAAAAAGACCTGTACATCATGCGGAATTCATGCCGGCATCACACGGTTTTTCGTCAAAGTGCAGTGTTTGTCTAAATTAGAGTGATATGAATGTACAAATGCAGTTGGTTTGAAGTGGGACTTCATTTTACTTCTCCATTCGCTTGCTTTTAGACTATATATATATAATATATCTCTATCTGTAATACCAGAAAAAGTTTTTGATGGAGTTTGGTTTTAAGCAGCCGTGATTAATTGACTGTTTTTGTTTTGTCGAAATGCTCTAAATCAAGAAAATTGTAAAGAATGCGAAATTATTTCTAAAATTGAATTAAAAGTCTATCCCCCAAAAAAACACAAAAAAAACAACAACAACAAACATTATTTACATTTTTGTTGTACCCGGTTCTTCTAGACGAAGGTTTACCGAGTAATATCTAAGTAAGGGACGTGTTGTAGTGGCATTTTAAACAATGTCTGATAACAATCCAGGTATAACAAAACTCTCGGACAGTTTGTTTGGCTTTCAGTTTAAGGATTAGCGCAAACAGGTATATAACCATGGACTCGTGTTTTGTTCCGAACTTGCATGATGATATAACAGCTGATATTGCATGGTTTAACTTGTATTGTACTTTACATTAATGTTCACCTGACAGAGTATAAAGTTAAAGGTACATACGAGGAAACCGAACGCTGTGTTTACGTAGATTTTAGACTGTCGTTTTATACAAGTTCTCCTAGTACTTTCTTTTAAAAGTACGGTATACAGCAAATATATCCAGATTGTTGTCCTTATCCAGCTGAAGAACCTCTTCAACGATCAAACCAATCAATGATAAAAACTGATGAGTGGTTAAAGTTCCAGGATCACATTTACAAGTAGCTCTCATTTTATTAAGAAAGATGTCTTACTGTCAGAAATGCCTTTATTTGTACCAAAAACAGTCCTAACTATTCTTTTTAAATGGATAGGTACGTACTAGAAACATAGTGCAGTATTTTTTTCAATGACATTGCAAAAAATAAGAAACGATCTTTGGCAACGCTTTTTCTTGAAGAACAACTTGAATACTAAAGAAAGGCATATGTAAACATTGTTTTAGAGTGAACAGAACATGGTTATATCATTATCCTATCAATAAATTTATGCTACGCTTGTTGTCCGTGAATTCAAAGTGATCCTGGGACTTTAAAGACAGTCGAACAGGAATGTGAGGGGTCAGACTTGAGTATATACAGTAGGGGTCTTAGTCAATGATAGACTACCTTCTGTTTTTCTGCTACTGTATAGCTACTATTTCAGTAGGTAAAAGTTGATAAATGATGGTGTACATGGTTAAACGAGTCAAGAACTTCTTATTTTAATAAAAAGACAAAGGTGCAGAAAATTGTTAATGTGTGCTTTTCGATAGCATCTACGCATATTTAACATGTATTGTGGTTAGTACATCGTCACTGTAATACCATAAAGGTGTGCATTTTCTCTTTCAAATTGTGTAAAGTGTTGAGCTATGTAAATATTGTTATGTAAATAAATTGCTCAAGTAAATTCTTTTTGCTGCAGTCTGTACGTATCTATGATACACGTGCCTGACTTAGTCTAGGGTGTCTGTAACTGTTTTTATCTAGGATACCCATATCTGGCTCCATCTAGTTCATAACTTGAATATACACACGGCGGATCAATATGGTGTATTTATACCTGAATCAGTCTGGTGTGCCCATACCTTGATCAGTATTGGATCAATTTAGAGTAAATTCAGTTTAGTTTGAGCACCCATAGCGGTATATAATAGGCTGTATATCGTACTTATTGCCTGACAGAGTTACTTTACTGTTTTATCATTACTGACATTGTTTCTTTAAATTCTTTCAAACTTGCTATTTTTATTTATTTTTATCTGTAGCATTTAGTCGTATTTTTCTCGTTATTAGTATTTCCAAGTTTTGTTCCTTGATTTTATTTTGGTTTGTTTGTCCTGTAAAAAATGTTTATACTTTTAATGTGAATGGGTCTTTCTTACTTTGAGATAGTAAGAAGATGGTCAGAAGATGGTCAAATCTTGTTGATGAGTAACTCTTATATATGTAGTTGCAATATGGCCTAGAGTCACTCTGTCATGGCGATGAGATATTTGAGTCCTGTCCGTGAGATATTATGTCTCTTGCTCGTGGCCACGACATGATAACTCGTGTCCTTGAAATAATTATTCTTTGACATTTTATAGTTATGATATCGTAAATGAAACGTTTGGATGTAAAGTTTTACTCATGGAAAATACTTACGTATACGTCAAATGTATTTTCATTCTCATTTAAATTTGTTATTGCTTTTCAATAATTCAAGTAACTATACATTCCGTTAATTTGTTTTACTTTATTACATTTGTACCAAGTATAGATTATTGTTATACCGTAGCACTATGAGTAAACGAACAAATACAAATTTTACATATTTTAAAAGTCATTTCATTATTTTTAATTAGATCTTACATTTATAAATCATAATCATTTATACCCCAAACACATTAATAAAGCTCCTACAAAATTAAGATAAAACCTCAACTAGTGCACAAAGTATACATATGAATATAGATTAAGGTTTCCAATTCATTAAAAGTTAAATATGAAATAAAATGTTTATATCCTTTGCATTTTCACTTTTTATTGCCAATTCCACGTTATTTTTATGTGCAGTTAGCTCGTATTTTACCTTTTTGTTGCATTGATCAAAATGTCAAAGACAGTTTAGATAAGTTTTTCTTCACATTACAGAGGCAATTATCGAAGGAAAAGACTTGCCGGAACACGGGGAACATGCCAACAAACGTCTCATTCTGGAATTCATTAAAGTATGTTTTACAGACATTTCAGTTAAACATTATAAGCATCATGCACAGTTTGGGAAAATGGTCCGCCTACAACTTCACTTTGTACTATAGTAAGAAAATAGCGCTTAAAGGAAAGTCATAAATTCTATTTTATTTTTCCTATTATAAGTAGAATTTGATAGGCAAGAGAAAAAAATCCATCACTAGTTGCATGTGCGGATGTGAATATTCTGGCTCTCGGGTAACTATTTTTGCGGTAACTCGGTAGAGCCGTGTTACCACCAAAAACAGTCACCCTTCAGCCAGATATTCCCATCTGCCCCGTCAACCAGTGCAATATTCTTGTATGATTATACATTAATGAAATTAAGTTAAACTTATGTTGAATATGTATGCACATGTAAGAATTTTAAAGGGAATATTATGTGTTAAGATTGGAACTAAGGTTTAAGTTTAGACATTGTTGAATTGAATTCAGAAACTACGCCATGAGAAAGGTTACAGTGAACAGGAAGTCGCACATCTGGCCTCTTATGTTATGGAATCGGAAAAACCACACAATCGCGGCTGGTACCGCCGCAACGCCATCCGGGAAATGACAGGTTCCAACAAACTGGTTCCAAACTTGGACGACAAAACAAGACAGGTAAACATGACTAGCTAAGAAAGAAACTAAAATAAGCAAACGTTTTATCAATAGTCTCAGAGACATCGAAACGTTTAGCGTTTAAACTATTTGTTTTTTTATGGATATTCATTAGAAAAAACTACATTTGTATTCTGCATGCAAAGTACGGAAGCAAATTGCAGGGCTAAATTTCCAGATATGATAAGCCACATTTCACTTTGTGTGAAAAAATGTTAAAAGGAATTTTCCTATCTAACGTTGAGGATAAGTTGTTATACTTTTTAATGTACACATTTAATCATATTTACAAGTTCTGTCGTGCAGAAATATTCGACATACTGAAATGATACTACATTGTACATGTAAATGTAAATCAAGTTGCAAGCACTACTACAGAAATAATGCTATATTGTCTTATATATGTAGCTACTGGATTCCATGCTGATGTCCGAAGATACGACCAGTTCGCGGGCATCGTTCTTCTCTAAGCCCGAGAGCACGAGCAAAGCAATTATCGAATTTGCCGCTCCCCAAGCTGCAGTGCTGGAGAAAGACGGACGGGCAAAACTAAGTATAATGAGGCACGGGAAACTCAACAACCAAGTGGTGTTTAGGTAAGTATCACGCGTAGTTATTTACCGTTTTATAACTGAATTACAGTAAAATCAGTAGGCCCCTAACCCAGTGGTACGATTCAGGTAAGTGTTCGTGTGTAATTGCCAACGGCTTTTCATAATTGAAAAACTCAGTAACAGAGTAGTGTTCATGTAATGGGTTTGATATCATGTGTAATTATCAAGGATATGATAATTGAAATACGGGGAACTCAGTAGTCAGTTGATGTTCAAGTAAGTCTTCAGTTGCAAATATGTTCATCAAAATTCAAATTTTGAGTATAAAGGGATTTTCACAATTATTGGAAGCATGATTATTTGACTAACTAAGTGATCAGTGTTAAAATATGGAGTCCAATTACGCGTTATGATAAAAAATATCCAAAATAAAGCAAGGGCCTCCTATATACATGTATACATGTTCACCATTTGCCCTGATTATCATGATTTTCAAAGTCAGATACAACATAAACTTTAGAACCGGGATGCAAAAGGGTTCTCATAATACATTTCGTGCCCTAATGATCTCATGTTTTACTCTCGTTTTATTTACTACATTAACCAAAGCGAATTTTATTTATATCTATTAAAGGGTCATGAAAAAAATTTGAACTAGTAACTAATATAGGATTTTACTTTGACATTGAAGCCAATGAGCTGTGGAAATTGGGGTTCGATACGGGGACAGTTTTATGATTTCAAGTTAAAGGTGATATGTTCAGTTTTTCATTGTTGGATATTTCTAATATTTTTCAAGTTACAGCTACTGACTTTGAAGATATATGTTAATACATGCAGTCTTAACGGGGTCGAGATTTTAAGGACGAAAATACTAAGTTTAAGATTGAAAAGAGAGAGTAATTTTAAAATGGAGTCTGAAGATAGAACTTGGGAAGGGACGTTTGCTAAGTTGGGAAGGTGTGTTTGCTAAGTTGGGAAGGTCCGTTTGCTAAGTTGAAAGAATTTGTGGCCCGACCCATATGTTATTTTTCTTTCAAGGGTGGAGACAATAGACGGAACTGCCGAATCTGGTTCAGACTACATAGAAGTAAAGAAGACGTTGGTGTTTGAGAAAAACCAGACAAGTCAAGATTTGGAGATAGAAATTATCGATGACAACATCTGGGAACCTGACGAGATCTTTTTCGTCAGACTGACTTGTGAATCCGACGAGCTAGTTCAAATTGGCAAGCGTGCAGTAGCACAAGTCGTTATCCTCAATGACGATGGTAAGCATTGCATGAGACTCTCAGAAAAAGTAATATTGTCAAAGTTATAACTGAAATATTATGAATATGTTTAATATTTTTTTTGTTTCAATTAAATATAGTTGAATTGAAAAGAGAAAGAAATCTGATTTAATTTCATTTCTATTCTGCTAATAAAATAGCTAGAAATAGCTCTGCATAAGTTCTTCTTAACATGCGTTTTACTTGACCATGATATAATACACATGTATGACTTTTTGATGGGTGATATAACTAGATATAGCAAGTGTGAGCCGCAATAGTTAAAATATAGAGCGTAGCTCTCCTAACCTTGGCGGCGGATTGTAGGAATTAGACCTGTGTACCGTCTGATACCTCAAGTTCCGGAGCAAATGTAAAAAGTAATTAATACAGACTTAAAAAGTTTATTTCTAAAGGTAAAAAAAAGATCATAAATGGCTGCATTTACAACAGAAGGTAGTCATTTGTCTCAGGTTAGTGGGACTTCTTCATGATAAGTTTTAGAATTTGAGGTACCGAGCTTTACGAGTACGCATCTATTACATGGTCATTTAAACAGGTTCGAGTCACTCTTCCAGGAATTTGTTTTTTCTGTTATCATTAAACATCCTTTTCACTGCGTTTCCAATGACTTCATTACTAGCCCTTTTGAAATGTCCTCCACTGGACGTAGCCAAAATGAAACAACAACATGAACTATTCGGGGGACAAACGAGAAAATTAAGTGTACACAAAGCACTTATGCTGGCACGAAAACCTAGTTCCTATTTTTTTGTCATTGTTTCCACACGTGAAAAAGAGGTGATAAGGTGCATGATAATCAAATTTGCACCTGCATAAAAATGAGGTCACTTGTAATTAATTACAGTATCGGACTACTGACCTAAAACTAGCATGCTAGTACCCAAATATCGGATATGGTATTTCCATTGGCATAAATTTAGTAATCTATGTACGTATATAGATAGTAATATCTCACATATCAATATTTTATGAGCTTTCATTAAGATGTCGGTCATTTGTTTCGAGTTTTCTGTGTTAGAGAAACCATTTAGTAATGTTAAATATACGAAAATGCCATACCACTGTATCTATAGGTTTATAAGAAGCTTAATTTGATATATGCCACGGATACAAATTTTCGACCGAGCTTGAGTGACGTTCATGACGACCTCATTATTTATTTTATGAAAATCGTAGTTTCTTTCGAAGGTTCTAGCAAATGCTTATGGCAGAAATTCATGTTTAACAAACTTTCCACTGTATAAATATAGTTGATCTCGAACTCTTTTATGTCAATTTTCCGCCTATCACAAAGTTGTTTGCTGCTCTCTCAAATGTATTTTCAAATGATTTAAGAATGTTATGACGAATACATCTTCAAGCGGTCCCACCCACAGACTTCGGTGTAACGAGGACCGGCTGTATTTCTAAGGAGAACATTGAACCTTAAAAATAGATGAAAATACCGAAATTCATATGCGTCGTATTTTCTCTGAATTATAGATCCAGGTACAGTTGAATTCGACAACCCAAGTTTCCTGTTCAAAGAGAGCTGCGGTGTAGCCAGGATACCCGTTAAACGTGTTAACGGCGCCGACGGCGAACTCAAACTCAACTGGAAGACGAAGGACATTTCTGCTGTAGGAGGTCGGGATTTTGATGAGACCCAGGGAGAACTCGTTTTCAGTCATGGTGAGGTGGAGAAGCATATTGAAATTACCATCAATGACGACATGGTAAGTTTCATTATGTGGACGATTGTTACACCCGAAGGAAATGTGTTGGTTCCTACCACACTTGTTACTGCAGATTACTGGATAATGGCTATGCTAGTGACTCTAACTAAACTAAACTAAACTAAAATGCATGATTTTACTTCAGGCATTAAGGATGACTGTGTACAATAATTGTGTTTTCATTGCTCTCGACATATACATTTGCATTCTATTCTAACACGATCCCCAACTTTTCGGATATAGAGGATAAAGAGGAAAAGAAATAACGATAATATACATCACGTTTTCCACTGGCAAGACGTGCGGTAAATGACGACCAATCGCATTCCGTGCTTGTAAGTTACAATGGAATGTTGCTACGCATTGAACATACACTAAACAAAACTTCTAACGCACCACCTGCCATTTTCCTTCTTTATTTAATTATCAGCCCTTCCAATACCTGCCAGCTTATTTTTAGCTATTGGTTCACGAAAGCTATCATATCTTGCATTTATGAAGACTCTAGGTAGATACTACCGTCACGCGAATTTCATAAAGATCGAATGGCACAAATCATGTGACAGAGAATTTTACTTTTAACGTTTAAACCTCCGTAGATTTAACATGTGTTTTTGCCTTGATGCTCTTCCTTGGGAAAACCATTCTTAAAATTATCTTCCATATGCAATTTGTACCACTCAATCATGTTGAAATTTCATATAACAGAAGTATCTTCCCAATGTCTTCATAATTGCAAGATATGATGCCGTTCGTGCAGCGATAGCTAAAAATAAGAGGACATAAATGGGGACTCCCGATAATTAAATAAAGAAGGAAAAGGGCAGGTGGTGCGTTAGAAGTTTTGTTTAGTGTAGTTCGGGGTATTTTTCAAAGACAATTTCGTGTTAGAATCGAAATCGTGGAATAAAATCCAGACAGACGTTCTGATGCGAAAATTTTAATCACAACATTGCAACACACTCGTGATTTAATCACTACGCGTCCGAATTTCTGACTGTAATTCATTAAAGAATTAAATACAGGGACACATTTATTATTTCTTAAATAATGACCAATGAAATTCTATATTTTTTTTGTGTTACTGTTTCGAAATTTATTTAATAAATAATAAATGTGTCTCTGTATGTTTTCGTTGATTGACTAACAAGGAGTTCGAGTGCGTGGTAATCAAATTACGAGTGCGTAGCACGAGTGATTTAATGTTTCCTCATTTTCCGCACGAGATGCCCGTGGAAAACGTGACTGTATCTAATCATGATTCTTTTCCTCTTATAGATGCGAATCGTGTTAGAGTTGATGATAACGGCATGTTTTTTAAACAGCATGTACACTAATCAGTGACCTCGGCAATTTTCTACCGAAAACTTTCGCCGAATCATGCTGGAAAAAAATCGAGTACATATACGATTTTTTCATCTAGAACCCATTATCTCGCGAACCAAAGAGACATTATGCCAGTTATGCCAGTTGTATTCACTGTTTGTAATGCATTGCTTAAAAATAATTTGATTGTGGAAATGCATGAATATGTCTGTATAGATTTCCCGGACGGCCAGTCAAGACTTAACCGTTTCTCACCTAACCAAAAACAAGATGTATCTTTACTGCATGCTTGTTTGGGTACGAAAAGAACTTATTGGTCCAGTCTTTTTATCTCTTTCTATGAAGTGCCCATGGGATTAATAGTCACAAAACAACAAATTTGAATAATTAATTACTTTAGCGAATAAAGCTTTCTTACCTTAATTAATTACGAGGGACGATTTGCTCCTATTGTTTTAGTGACTACCTTTCTAGCTCATGCAAATTGTTAAAGCGCTGTGGTCATAATTTATACAATATGAAAGTTTTAATTTTCCCCCGATGTTTTTAGGGAGACTGCAATTATGAGATGAAGTTGGAGTAAGATTTTATCATGTCAAATTGTTGTTTAGAAACAAATAAAGGAATGCACTTAAGGGTGTCATGAAAAATCCACCAATAAAATAAGTTGTTACAAATCAAGTCAGAAACACCGGTTAGGGTCTAGCATAGTGCTTCTGTGATGCTTGATATTTTACTAGATGATTCTCGTTTTATAAATAGAATTCCGGTTTCAGTATTTCGGCTATGATTGAAAGTAAAAATAACAAGACATCGGGCACTATTTTTCTTGCGGAATCCGAAAGCGAGCACGATTGAAGCCAGCCAGGCCTTATATGATTATGTAATGGTTAAATCTGTTCTTTCCAGGAATTTGAGAAGGATGAGAATTTCGAGTTGATCATTGACTCTGTCAGTAAAGGTGCCAAAATAGGTCACCTGAGCAGAACTGTTGTCACTATCGTAAATGATGACGGTAAGACATTTTAAACTGACCTACTTTTTTTACATTGGACTTGTCCGTCATGGATTTCAATTTTTGATGGCCTACTGTTACTTGCTCGCGTGTGATGTCACTGGTCACAAAGGTTGAACCACTTACAGGCAGTTTGAAACTTTATCTTCTTTATCGTAAAGTCAAGAAATTATGTTACAATTTCGAATAAAATTTTATCGGTCATGAAGTAAATAATAAACTTGTCATAAAGTCTTTTTAAAAAATCGGTGGTCTGGTGTGATTTTTTACATACGAAAATAATCCATTCTTTATAGTCAACATGCAGTACTGTAAAATGTATTGACCGATCCTCAGTATAATAATTGTTGTCGTTTTTGCAGAATTTGATGGTTTTGTGAGCCGAATTGCCAGCCTTACCAATGCAAATCTCGATTCTTTACGACTGCAGCGTGCTACCTGGGGTCAGAAATTCGTGGAAGCTATGAACGTGAATGGTGGGGACCTGGAACATGCCTCTGTCTTCGATTACGTCATGCATTTCTTCACTTTTGGATGGAAGGTAATCACAAAAACAACACATCTAAAACCACAACTTAATGGTGTAAATCCACCTGCTCATTCGACGATTCCAGTCGGCATATTTAAGATAAATAATCATACATGTAACAAAGAACAAATCGGTTGCAGTTTATATCACAAGATCATATTCTAAATATGCTATAGATCATTCTTATAGTTCAGTTTGTTTAAAATTTCAGCTAATCTTTGCCTTCATTCCTCCGCCTACTATCTGGGGTGGCTGGCTGTGTTTCGTCGTCTCTCTGGCCTTTATTGGTGGATTGACAGCAATTATCGGTGATCTCGCCTCTATATTCGGATGCCTTATTGGACTAAAGGACGGTGTAACCGCTATCACACTGGTTGCGCTAGGTAATAAAACAATATTACATGACAGGAAATGAAACATCAATACATTTATGTTTCAGAATCAATTAATTATGACAATGTATATTGATTGTAGCGGCAGAATTTCCATAAAAGAGCATTGAAATGATGAGGCAGTGAGATATTTAATTAGCACATATCTATACTTGTGAAGCTGAACTTGTGTGTTTGGTGACCACTGCATTCAGTCGCAATTGTTACATCACAGAGAACCAGGTGTAAAGTAAATAAACCAGTTTCATGACCATAATTTATGTCACCAAATACATGTAAATTGTACATGTATATCGTAATTGCACCCTTTTTAAATTTTGTAGATTTTAAAGCATGCACTTTGCAAATGCAATCGGTTATTACACGTGTTTTATTTTGTTAATAGGAACAAGTTTACCAGATACATTTGCTAGTAGAACGGCCGCCATGAATGAAAAGGGTGCCGATATGGCGATTGGTAACGTCACTGGTAGTAATGGAGTGAATGTATTCCTTGGTTTAGGCTTTCCATGGGTTATGGCCGCTATTTACTGGACATCACAGGTAATTAAGTTACCCTGGTTGTGGGGCAACTATCCATGCATTTTATATGTAACAAGATCTTCTTTACCTTATTACAGTCATCTACGAGAAGGTGCAGGGACATTATAAGTGTTTGACTTAATGTAATGAACGTGCTGATGGATAGGCTTTCCGTGCCATTAATTCAACAGGACAACACAGCTATGTTGTGGCCAGTACTGTGTCTGATTTTAATGGTAGACATTTGCTAAATGAACATACTCTATAAAACGCTCGTTTATTTCTGGCATTAACTGAAGTGCAATAATTATAATGTACAACATGCAGTGATTTAAATCCGAATTCAGTGGTCAAAGTTTTCTGTAGGTTTTTGCAATATGTATATTAAATAGACTTGTCACGACTCACATAGATTTGACAACCTTCTTGTCGGACTTTGACTACCATCACAACAGACAGAAGCGTGGTCAATGTAGAGGCATTCTTAGGCATAGTAAGATTAACGCATTCGCAGTTTATGACTCATCTTATGTAAATGGATTAAATCAATTTCTATTCATTTTTCCTAGTTGAGGTAGGAATACGAGATTTTAATAAATGCACATCACAGCATGTGGTGAAAATTTCTAAAAATGTTTTCGCAAACTCAGTAAATGCATTAATTCCATCTCGTAGAACTTGCATTAATTTTCTTGATGGACAGATGTATTCATCCTGTAGCAATATGCTTTTCGTGACGTTTCAGGGCAAATCATTTGAAGTACCAGCCGGCGACCTTGGATTCAGTGTCACGATTTTCACGTGCTGCGCCATTGCTACCGTAATATTGCTCATGGTTCGACGTTACGTTTCTTTCTTCGGTGGCGAACTTGGAGGTCCAAAATTACCCAAAATCATCTGCGGAGTCACACTTATATTTGTATGGATCTTTTATGTAATCTTGTCATCTTTACAAACATATGGACACATATCAGGATTTTAAAGTGCTGTTACATAGCAACGGACACTGGCATGACAAACTTTTCTTTGAGCTTATTTGTGATGGGAGATAAATCACCGTAGTATTAGATAGCTTACGAATGTTTGTAAAATAATGAAGATATACTCTGATAACCTTTGGCTGTATGATTTTTCTTAAACTTCTTCAGCCTTTGAAGAATTCCTATGGAAAACGGCCAAGCGATATTCCAAATATCTTCAATCAATCAGTGATGTACATCCGACGTCATAATACACATACAAATCATTGATGACATCATGTGCGGAAATATGCAAAATCAAACATTCATGTCAGTTTAAATGACAAAGTTAAATTGTTTAAGAAATATTTTGGAACAGTCGATACTTTCCAGCTATAGATTCATCATATAGTTTAGTTATTTTGTCATTACGGAACCTTTTCTCAAATAAAAGTTCCAATAAATGTATTTGTAAAAAATACATTATGAAACAACCGACAGTGTACAATTTGTATGTGTCTCAAATTTAGTATTCTACGGCTATTGGTTTCTATACTTAACGACTTTAAAAACGCAACCTTTTTAAAAAGTCATACATTTTGAGCAGTGAGTAAAATTGCTCTTTTTCCATTATAAAATCATGTTTCGTATGAATTATGCTTGAATTTTGTAATGAACTTGTTGTACAAAACAGATATGGTGTTCTTGAATTTTTCAAATAACACTTGCAATTAAGACAAAATACCCGTCAAGTCACTGGTTGCGTTTTTAAAGTCGTTAAGTATATTTATGTTTGTTTATATTTAAGCGTGCTAATCCGGAACGAGCGTAACCAAAGGCTATATTACGTGCTTTCATGACTTTTTGTTTTTATCATTTAGACCGAAATTTATCCTGCTGCTAATGATTAGGCTGTAGATTTTACCCATGATGACATTCTGCACTAGATATTAATTTATTCTGTGCTTTTTAGGTACAAATGTATTTTGTGTAAATGTTGTCAAGGAGGAAACGGTTTATTTTTAAACTAAAGTGAAATTAGAGTATACGTATTTCATGTTAAATGACAAGTGCCTTACATGAAACATGTCCCCTAACTTGGTAACGTAAGATATGATAAGACTTTTTGTAGATTCACTGGCTGATCATATGTATAGATTCTTCAGTAACCTACAAATTTCAAGAACTTTAAAATGCTTATTTATAACAAAAATATTTATTTATGACCATAAAAGTTCTTTTCACATTCAGTCATGATTGTAGGTAAAAACTGCACCAGTGTTATAAAATGTGCACAAAGATAACGGTTTCTGTTTATGAGTGTTTATATTTATGCGTGCTAATCCAAGGTGTAGGCGGGCAAGTTCCCAAAGTAGTTCACCAACGATATTTAAATTAAAACTCTTCAACTGTTAAACCACTTCAAAGTTTACCTCAGTCTTAATGTAAACCGAACTTCGTTATCTCAAGTCTTTTGAGTAAATTATATCTGTTAGACAAAATTGAACCATTCAAAACAATAAAATGTACAGTATTGTTAAAATTTTGTCATCATGAAACTATATGTGTAATATAAGTCTGTATTATTGTGCAACTCAAGTACAGTCTCAATGTCATTTATGTGAAGTTTATGTAACTATATTGCATACTTCATGACTGTACAAGTTATTTTTATTAAATAAATTTTTCAGCACTATTAGTTAAATGTATTTTACTTTGGTCTAAGACATCAAAAAAAGCATTACATTTGACTGAGACTTTATTGTACTGGGCACTAATGATTTATTGCATTCATTCATGAAATCAGTTGGAATATTTCTATTTTTGTATGCAATACAGCTTAACCTGTGTCAGGTGAATGCCAAAGAATGCATCAAAAGTAGGGTATAATACAGATGGTTGATGTATACAGAAATATTATTTGTTTAACTATTTTGAATACACAATATTGGCTGCATATATCGAAACATTCATTTACACAGGTTGAATATTTAGTTATACCCCTGCAGCTGCAAATAACCAAAGGACCATAAAACAGGTTGAACCGTATATCAAATTGCATGAACTGGTATACATTTGATCTGAAACGTTACTGTAATTGCAATATATGTTACTGATTGTAATCTGAAGTCAGGACTGGGCCTGACTACACATAGTACATGTATACAAATTGGGCAACAATACCCATTTACACCCTTGAACCCTCTGAACTTAAAATGGTGAATTTCTGCATTTAAAAAAGTAGGGGGTGGGGGGGGCTATTACTTAGTATGACAATACCAACTGAGTAATGAACAGTCACAGTGTAGACTATGATCAGAGAATGAACAGTGTAGACTATGATCAGAGTTGATACATGAACAATATTCATAGTCTACACTGACTATATATATAATAAATAATAATAAAAAATATATATACAATTTTGTGCTATTAGCATGAACAGATTTTAAAGAAAGTTATGTAAAACAATATCTGTGATACAATTTGTTTGTGATACTGCATACTATATGTGTTGTTACTTTCTTTTATTGTTTTGTAAATATCCATGTACTGTCAATACATTATTAAATTATATGCCTACTTCATAAAATTATACTCTTTCATCCTTGTCTAAATCACTTGGTAGTGCATCATGCCTTTATTTTGTTAGTTAAAGTCAATAATTCCACAAGCTAATAGCTATATTTTTTTCAGTACATTTGTTCTGGTTACTTTTCTGAACTTCTAAAACTAGACTTAATTTTACCCCGTGAAAGTGTTTGGGTACTATTTCAGCTCTTAGTTTAGTACAAATACAACACTGATGATGTCATAACAACATTTGATTAGAACAAGAGAGCTTCAAAGCTGGACAAATACAGCACAAGATTTAATTATTCAAAGAGGCAGACACCTGGCCTTTGTCATTATGCAGTACATCTTATAATTTTGCCTGTTTGTTCCATTCTGTAACCAAGCATATAAATTGACTGCCGTCTTTAAACAAACTGAATGGATTGTCAGTGTAGAAGCATCCCTAGAGTGTAACAACTGTAACATCAAAGGTTTCACATGATTAGGTTTCACTAATTAATAAGTGTATTCAGTATCCATCCAATACACACCAGGTTATTACACCCATGATGCAACTTCTGGCAAAATAAGGTGTTCTAAGGAAATGCCAATATGTAACCATATAGCATGGCTATTGTATTATACATGTTCAGAACTTTGATAAGACACTGTATTAGTAAATGGGCTAGATCTATATTCACTATTCATTATTTATTTATACATTGCATATGGTTGGTCAGGAACTAACTTGTTATATCAAGATATTATATCAAAACTGTATATTAACTAATTATTCTAACATTAGGCTGGTGTATAAATAAATCAATGAGATAATATTGAGGGTGGGCCATGAAACTTTTTTTATCTGCTTCTCTGTTGTTTTGCAGATAAAATAGTTTCATGACCACCCCCTTGATACATTGCAATATATAAAAATTTTACCCCAGAATTCACTGCAGGTTACTCGAAAAATAACCATAGAAACTTGGTGCAAAAATCTCAAAGCCAAGTTTGACTCAGAATTTTTCCTTCGAGCATTTTTGTGTGTCATTTCTTTATTTATTGGGGGTTGCCTGCAAAACTGTTCTCAATGTATATTGAATTATACATTGAACCTCAAGCAGACCAGGGACCTACCTATAGACATTGTGTATATAGGTCCCTCAGCAGATGGGACAGTGCTGCATTCAGTCCTACTTTTTATAACATTTGTTTGCCCTGACAAATCTACCTCATTTGCTTATTAACAAAATGGTTCTCTGTTTCTATTTTTTCTTAAGCAGAACTTTAAATCATTATATTCAGACTGTATTTATCAAAATCTGTATCAAAAACGATTTTCAGCCATGCAAGTGCTTTGAGACATGAAACCCCCTACTTTATTTAATACTGGCCTTAGCTATTTACATTTGTTGAACAAATGGCCCAACATCATGCATTACACATGAATATCTATAAGGCTTCACTAGTCAAAATCTATATTCAATAATGTTTGTTTGTTATTAATATCATGTTTACAATATAAACAATTGTTGGTAACTTGACGACTGATTCATCAACAACCATCCCATCTATAACATAGAAGTATCACCAATTCACTCCAGTTGGTTAACTTTGCAAATAAATCTTGTTTAGCAGCACCTAAAAGCAAAGGCCAAAACAAAACTTTTATTCTTAAGTTTTCCTTAGCAACCCACCCTATATTTCATTTTTTCAATTTTATCCCATTTTTATTTTTGTCAGTTTTGGTAGCCTATAGCTAAATCAGTTACTTTACAGTATTTTAGTAGATAGGGGAGCGATGTGCAGCTTAATTTCAATACAATAATTTTGATAATTTTGATTTGAAGCAAATTTTATAAAGGTCCGTCCGTAAGAGCAAATATGTTAGCTTGATTTTGTGGATGAGACCTCTTAATTTAGAAAAAATAAAATGTTTTCTTTATATAGGGTGTAACAGGAACCATAACAAAACTATTTATGTGGTTGGATCGTAATCCTTTGTTATTATGGAATTATGGAAAATATATTTTTCAGCTTGTTAGGCATAAAAATCTAGTTTTCTTGAGTTTTCTTTGCTTTTGCTTCCTGTAAATCTGATAACTTTTAAATTAATTATTCCAGTCCAGCTTGACGCAAAAAGATATAAAATATAAAATGTTTCCATGAAAATTCACTATGTAAGCACACAACACAGTCTAAGGAGCACTGTGAAAAGTGTAAAACTTTGGTGCAAACACTGCATATTAAATGTCCTGAATGGCATTAGTTTCATGATGAAAGGCATTTTATTTAAAGTGTTTATGGAATATCTGTTGAAAATGTATTACACAAACATCTCCAAATGCATGTGTATTGGTAATTCAGTCCTGTATGTATGTGTAAACTCTAATGAGTTACATACCTATGTAGAAATGTGTGTGTCGTACCATGATAAGAGTTAATTTTGATATACACATAAGCAGTGGAAACATCTATAGTAATAAGTCAGAGCTCTAGTGTAATGGTATCTGTTCATGTATAAATACATGTATCATTTAATTTCATGTATATACATGTATTATTTAGTTTGAAAGTAAAATTTTTGAGATGTCAATATTATTTTCTTCTGTAATTCACTTGATGGCATGGGTGTTTGTAAATACAACGAACATATGTTATTTGCTGATTTTGCTTTTTTTCACTATTTGTAACTTATTGAACCTGGACTGGACACTCATCCTTCACATTGTGCTGTAAACTAGTGCTTGCTTAATTAGCATGATGATAGTTATTTCATGACCATTTTTTAAATTTAACAGTATTTTGATTAGAAATAAAGTAGTTCGTTTAAATTCTCAAATGTTATTTTTATTTAGCTTAATAATTATGCAGATATGTGTAGCTGTTGGGAGTGTAATGCCCGTTCAAACCTTATTCTGGTCATTTCAACATGTATGCAGCTTACCTAACCATTGTTAGTGGAAAAAAGAGGGCCATGATGGCCCTAAATTGCTCACCTGACTACCACTGGTTATAATAAAAGGGGTCATGATTCTAACATAATTCTTAGAGGTCCACTACACAATTATAAGTAATATTTCAAATATCTGTTATCTACCTGTCAGCCTTGTGTTTTCCTTATATAAGCATATGTGAAATCAAGTGACTTCCCCCCCTCATGGGAAGGGGTTATTTTGTTTCAGCCTTGTGGTTTCAGAGAAGATTTTAAAAAATTTTCCTATATAAACCTATGCATGTAAAACCAAGTGACCCCTCCGCAGGAAAGGGTTATTTTGACCCGGGGCTCATGATTTGAACAATCTTGGTAGAGGTCCACTAGACAATGCCACATGCTAAATATCTAAGCTCTAGGCCATGTGGTTTCAGAGAAGAAGATTTTTAAAGTTTTTCCTATATAAGCCTAGGTAAAACCCAGTGACTCCCTGGGCAGGGTCAATTTTGACCCGGGGCTCATAATTTGAACAATCTTGGTAGAGGTCTACTAGACAATGCCACATGCTACATATCTAAGCTCTAGGCCTTGTGGTTTCACAGAAGAAGATTTTTTAACTATTTGTTGCCATAGCAACAAGAGTTCTGCATTGAATGGAATTCTTTGAACAACTTTGATTGAGCTTCATGCAAGGAACATCCCTGCAAAGTTTAATCAACAATGGCCCAGTGGTTTCAGAGGAGATGTCATTTGAAGGGAATGGTGGACGGACAGACGACGGACCCCGGACAGAGAGTGATCCTAATAGCTCACTCTAGCACTTTGTGCCAGGTGAGCTAAAAATCAGTACTAGACGCCTATCACCCATAAGGCACTGCCAATTTTCTCACATTGGGAGACATGGTCAGTAGCAGGGCTCGAAAGAATGGCCCTCAATCTATGAGAGGTTTACAGTGATTTGAAGTCACAGACTCTTTAACCATTCGGCCAAAGAGGCAGACTTATGTGTACCGGTATCTTCTTCCGTTTTGGGAACAGAGGTGTAATACTGTGGTCCTAACCAAGAGATCATATGCTTAAAGTTAGTGGTGGACATTGCAAGTTATTTAAACAATCCCTCCTTAATATACAATACTGGTCAGAAGTCTAGGGGGCACCTGTGGATGTGCCATTTCCAACTTGATCTAGAAACTATCAAGACAATTATTCTTACAAATTTCAGAATTAGAATACAAAATCATGTACACTTTGAACATTACCGACAAATGTGACCTGTACAAAAGGTTTTGCTATGATTTAATAGTGCTAAAAACCTGTCTGGTCACATTTGCCCTAGAAAGTGAGATCCTGTGATCCTGACTTGGTTGTTGAACTAATTGTTGTGCGAGACAAACCTTCCCATATGATGCTTTGCATGTACTAGTACATTGTATAGTAGTGTCACTCCTATTTGAAGAGCTATTCATTCCAGACCCCTATTTTCCAAGCATTTTGGACTTAAATGCCAGGCACCAGACAGGCATACCCAGGTTTTAACAACTGTTAGCTAGCTTCTTACCAACTGGCAATATTGGAACAGAGTACTGCTGGAATTTAATTTAATAACTTTATTTTATACACAGAAGTGCAATTTTCCAGTTTTATCAAAATTCCACGATATTTTCAGATATTCCACGATAAAATTTGTAAATTTCCAACTTCAATGAATTTTCCAGAAGTATTTTGTGTTCCCTGACTTTTCCAGACCTGTGCGAACCCACTGTTCAACAATTTTATGCAGAAGTAAAGCTTGATTAGGTTTGTCAAGAAGAAATCCAGTACAAACTTAGCTTTTATTTTGTCAAATGTTGTTTATGGAAATTATAAATAGAGTGAAAATTTTCCATCAGCTAAGGACATAAACATTTTGTTAAATATTAAAATTTGCTTGTCTGAAGTAATGGTTTAAAAAAACTACACTTATCTCTGAGACAAAACTCTAATCTGTTAATTCTTCAAAATATTTGGTTTACAAATGAAATAATGATCACCCACTTAATAGTTTTCAGTGCAAGCTAAATATAAGTTTTAGACTTTAGAAAATTTTCTTTTATACACAACTGGAATAATTAGTAGGTAAGTCATCAGGACCTAAAATTTTGACAGAAGTGTCAAAAATGTCTGTCTAATAGTGCTTTTTCCTTTTCATCAATTTTTTGCGCACTCCAGTCGACTCCTCTGTGTCGTCCTCAGGTTGCTGAGCCCGATGTTTCCTCTTCTTTCCAGTTCCTTCCACCATCTCCATCTTTGCATGCCTTTGTGCCTCGGAAACTCGCTCCATCAACAACATAACTTCTTGTTCCTCTGTTTTATACAACCCTAGCTGTTTGCCTATCAGATGTTCAATTCTTTGATACAGTTCAACATCATACTGTGTTACGAACGTAATCGATTTTCCGGCACGTCCAGCTCTTGCAGTTCTACCTACGCGGTGGATGTAGTCTTTTGAATGTGTTGGTATATCTAAGTTAATTACAACATCCACATGCGGAATATCTAACCCTCTGCTGGCCACATCTGTTGCTATCAAAATTGATCGAGTTTTACTTTTGAATTTTGTCAAAGCCCCGAGTCTTTTAGCTTGGGTCATCTGTCCGTGGAGGGGGATTGCCATCAGTCCTAAATTTCTCAACATCAGTGCCACCCTTTGTGTATTAGCACATGTAGCGCAAAATACCATAAATGAATTTCCTGCCAATTCATTCAAGATATACACTAGATACACATCTTTGAACTTGACGGGAATGAACAGGTAGGACTGCTGTAACTTCTCGACTGTCTGATATTTCGACGACACTTCCACTTTGACTGGATCTTTCAACGATGCACGCTGTAACTTGGCCACTTTCTTTGTCATGGTGGCAGAGAACAGGTACGTCCTCCTCTCTCTAGGTATAACCTGAAATAATGGCAGCGTATCTAAAAGTTAATGACAACCAATTATAGACAAGAACTTAAGGGCCCTTACCACAATGACTTTTACACAATTACTGTATGACCAGAGTTTTTCTTCAGTAAAGTTGTTGCTCAAAAGCACTTTTATAATTTTATAATTCCTGTGATCTGTTACTCTCACTTCAGCACACATGTTTAGGTAGCTACATAACAAGGTCAAGCAGTATTGTAGCAATATGGAGCAATGTTGTGATACATGTATATAAATGTTTACTTTTGATTTAAAGGACTTCTATGGGCTTATAGCCAAATTTAGGATGTTTTCTAGTAGAATTATCAGCCCATTTTGCCACTGAGGGTCATGTTTTGTATATTAAATCCATGTTCCTTCATGAGCTTTATGTAAAACTGAAGCGAAGCAGGAGTTTTAACATCAAAATTATTTACAGACTATTTGCCCATAAATTCACATTAAGTGTAGTACACGTGCACTAGTGCAGGATTTGCATATTCACACAAAGCCGTTTGTCAATTAGTAAATATTTTCATTTACCACAAAGAAAACTGAGGTGCAACAATTTAATATGGGAGAAATAATAAGTGCTCAATACTTTATATAGCTGTGGGTTTCAACAATTTTTGTATTGCAATTAAATACAAGTTTCAAAAGTATTTCAGTCAGTTCACCTGACCATTGTTCCTGGGATATGGACCAGTACTAGACCTAAGTCTTGCATGAGAAACTGCCAACATGTAGGTTTTAACAATTAAAATGCTGCAAACCTTCAGTATTTTGTCCACTTCCTGTTCAAAATCCATGTTTAGAATCCTATCTGCTTCATCCATAACAAGAAATTTGAGTGCTCGCAAGTTGAAACCTTTGGTATTCTCCAGGTGGTCGACCAGTCGGCCTGGTGTGGCAATAATGATATGAGGCTTCTTGGCAAGCATGAGAGCTTGGTTCATAATGTCTATACCTCCCACAATTACACAACATTTTACACCTGAAAAATGAGAATAAATATCAACAAAAACACTAAATTTTAAATACAAAATCCAGGGTCAACATATATCATATAGTTTGTCAAAGTATTTGAATTTTCCATGTCAAACTGATAATATTTTGTCAAGGGGACGTAAACAAGAGACCCAAAAGGGTCAGTATCGCTCTACTGGTCTGTTCTGAGTAAGTTTTGTGGAAATCTTTTGAAATGTTATCCATGAAAAGCTAACAGAATTCGCTGTGACTGTGACCCATTGACCCCCCTAAAACACAGTAAGGGGTCATCTTCTCCATAAGACCAATGTCTTCAATGTCAAATTAATTGTACTTGTAGCTAGCGGTACCCAGACTTTTGGTCTAGGTAGCCAGCACTATAATTTATATGGCGTTATGCGGGCTTATTCTTGAATACATGAGAGCTTCAGTGATATGTAATGTGTTTGGAGTTGATGCGAAAAAATGTATAAATCTATCAAATATGACAAATCATGTATGATATATGTACTTTGTTAAGCTTTCTTTCAATGTAAATTGACCATTGAAACATGTGGCATTCCAGTATGTGACATCATTAACTTCATGCACTTGTTGCATCAGTTAAATTTTCATTTTTTTTTATGAAATTGTTAGACAATAACCATTTCTCCAGGATTTCTCCACTTCTTATTTTGAATAAAATAAATATCATATGACCATGACAATGCAGTTGAAAAAGCAGGAGAAATCAGCCCATGATTAAACATTAATAATAATGATAATACAAATCTGGCTACCTAGCCACTTCCCTTTTCTCATGGTCCTTAGGCAGCGGATAGAGAACCAATTCCGGTTCGCTAGATAACAATATTAGTGAACTGGAATCTTTTCTCCAATACATATTATTATCATTGTCGATATGTAGATTCCAATGGTCTAAAATGTGTTATTGATATTTTTTTTACTAAATATTAATTCAAATCCATTGGTTTACAAAATACTTTACATGTTTATTTAGTAATATTTACCTACAGGTGCTTATGGTATCTCAACCTAATTTTTTAGCACCAGTAACACCTGTCAGCCACTTTGAAATGATACAAAAAATGGTGGATGGTGCTGCGACAAGATTGAGAGGCAGTAATCACAGGGAAAAAAGTAAACCTATGTTAAAAAAAACTTAGTCTTTCGGATTTTAGTTAATAATGTAAAGAAATAGTAAGAAACAATCATTTTGCACAATTTGTATCTACATATCTGAAATTCCTGGCTTTGCTGTGAGTTAGTACTGGCCAGTTAACCAACAGGATTATTAGATCGCGTTCATTTCTTCATTCTTTTGGTAAAATGTGAAAACTCAATCTTTATCATAGACTCATAATTATACAAGTTTTAATTCATTTTAAACAAAACTAGAGCTATCACTAAATGTTATTAATACCCCTGAAAGACTGCTTTATAAACTGAGGAAGTTCGTAGTACCAGAATACCTTGCAAAAAAAAACTAAAATAGAAATATTGTTCTTGGCAATAGCTCTGTAATAAGTCAAGATTGAGTTATGGTCCTTGTATACTGGACTCCTCTCATTGTGCTAGACCATTGTATGAAGTTGTATTGCATTCCAATCAGTAGTTTTCAAGTTATGCTCTGCGACAAGGAAAAGTAAAAATGGGCAATAACTCTGTAATTTGTCAAGATAGAGTTATGGTTCCTGTGCACTGCACTTCCTCTCAATGTACTCGACCATTGTATGAAGTTGTATTGAATTCCAACCAGTAGTTTTCAAGTTATGCTCCGGACAAGGAAAAGTAACAAAGGGCAATAACTCTGTGATAACTCAAGAAATAGATATATGGTTCTTGTGCACTGCACTTCCTCTCAATGTGCTTGACCATTGTATGAAGTTGTATTGAATTCCCACCTGTAGTTTTCAAGTTATGCTCCGGACAAGAAAAAGTAACAAAGGGCAATAACTCTGTAATTACTCAAGATAGAGTGATGGTTTTTGTGCACTGCACTTCCTCTCAATGTGCTTGACCGTTGTATGAAGTTGTATTGAATTCCAACCAGTAGTTTTCAAGTTATGCTCCGGACAAGGAAAATGCAACAGACACCCTGACCGACCGACCGCCCGCCCGACCGACAAGCCACCGGGTGACTCCTATACCCCCAAAATTTTCGTTTCGGGGGTATAACAAAAAGCTTAAAACAACATAGAATTAAAATAATTTATCAGTATCTGGATGGACAAAGCCGAGAATAATATGTAATATATACGCCAAAATGTTTTTATATGTGCAGAAGTGAACATTTTGGGCCCCATCTATATGTACAGCAGGACAAAATTTCTGGTTCATTAATATTGTTGTCTAGAGAACCGATTCTGGTTCACCAGCAAATTACAGCGGTTTCGTCAAGGTCCTGTTTTGTCAATATGGATTTATATTGCCTGTTTGTCAAGAAGGTAATGTATCAGATAAAAATAGGATTTCACACCTACTTAAAGGTAATTACTCAAATAGTATAACTATGGAAATTGATGAGTATTAGTCTAGCTTTCTTGATTAAAATTACAAAGTATAATCATAATTTATATAGACTGCAGTGTTCCAGCTAGGATTTGAAAAGGGCAGGGTGACCATGCTGGTGAAAAAAGGACATTTCGAAGGGGGGCGTGGGGGGGTTAGAAATAAGACATTGAAGAAGACATCTGGTGTGTTTTATTGACTGGAAATATAAGACTTCTTTCTTGTTAACTGAACCTGATTTTTTTAGTTTTCTCATGTTTTTGTTTTACTACAGACAATAGCAATTTCTGGTGCAGGAAATCTACACTGGGCATGACTGATGACAAGAAATAAATAAAATAAATATGTTTGTCTTAACAATAAAAAACAAAACATTTTAAATTTCTTTTTGCACTCTATATAAAATGTCAAATCTGTGAAAGCAAAAGGGGAATATGCTAAGAAAAAATAATTCTATTGCAGTAATTTTGGAGTAAAAGTTAACTACAACTTCTTAATTTCTGTATTATATATAAATTTATGCATTTTAAAATGTGCATTCATGACAATTGTGTGTTTGTGTGAAATGAATTGAGATTAATAATTAAATATATCTAAGAAGCAATTTAATTCTGTGTGCACATAAGATTTACAAAGATCAAGAAAGCATTGACACCTATCTATAATGATTCTCAAACACCAATCTTTTATGTATACTAAACAATCAAGCATTGATCAATTAGTGTTAATCAGATAAATAGCCTGAGGTCATCAACAAGTGTTTATCAATTCTTAAAGGCAGGAAAACAGCTGATATTTAAGGCAATTCATGCGTCAGTCAGCCGGGATAGCTCAATCGGTAGAGCATGAGACTTGTAATCTCGGGGTAGAGGGTTCGATTCCTGGGGCTGACCAACTAAAATTACTAATAGTCTTTCCGATAAGACTAAAACCGAGGTCCCATGTATGGGTGCTATACACCTGGCATGTATAAGAAGTTGAGAACAAGGGGTGTCTCTGGAATTGGGACGCTTTCTGTATCTTGCACTATCCGCCGAAACCTAAAATAACTAGTTTAACCCCTTCTGGGGGCGTTGATCATATGGGAAACCGGTACCAACGATAAAGCCCTAATATACGATACGATGATGTACATTTTCAAAATTTCACAAAGAGCAACAAAGTTGTCTTATTAAAAGGGCAAAGGGCGCTTTTAGGCAGGTCACTGCAGAATAGGGGCATGGTGCCGCACTCCGCTATGACTAGGCCTAGCTGGAACACCGAGACTATTATATCAAAATAAATCGAAGCTCGTTAGGCACAAAATACTTTCAGATGTTATTAAACTGATAATTAATGTCCTTCACATATAAACATTTTCAAATTAAACTAAGCACTAAATTTAGTAATATAGTACATATATCGTATATTAGGGCTTTATCGTTGGTACTTAATTGTCCAAGTCCCTGTAAAGGGCTCGACAGTACAGGAAGATAGATAGATAGATACTCCAGACTGATTTTCCATATAATTTCGTTTGTTTGATCCCATGTATCCTGTTTATAACAGACAAACAATTAAATATAGAATTAATTTTAATTAAATAATTATTGATGAAACGGAACGAAAACACCACCACCCTCGCTAGCTCTGGCTTCCATAACTAAATTGGTCTTTTTATTGTGTCAGTTGACCATATTTAGTCTTTGACACTATAATGAGAAATAGGAATAATAGCGTCAAAGACCTTGCGGCGAGGGTTACACCCTCGACAGCCTTTTCTTTGCTATCCTTACCTATTGTTGCTCCAAGAGCTTCAAACTGTTCAGATATTTGGAAAGCAAGTTCTCTTGTTGGTGTCAACACAAGCGCAAATAATCTCTGTGGATTATCAAGCAATGTTTGGAGAATGGGAAGAGCAAAAGCGCCTGTTTTTCCTGATCCAGTTTCTGCCAAACCAATGATATCTTTTCCAGTTAGCGCTAGCGGAATAGACTCCCGCTGGATCTTTGAAGGTATTTTCCATTTTAAACCCTCACAAGCTTCGCATAAAACATCTACAATGCCTAAAGATTGAAAAGTAGCTGTTTCTTCTGGTATATCTTCAGTATCTTGATTAATTTCTTGTTCATGAGAAATTTCTAGGTCGCTGTCGGCCATTTTGAAAGGAAACACGTGTTTACGGTGTCGATGCAAAAATTATCCCGAAAACTAAGTCCTACATAAACAATAAATTGAAAACGAAAGTAGATTTCCGAAAACAGAGCCGTAATTTCCAGGGATCCTATTTCTTGAAAATCTATTGATTTTTGTATGAACATGTTCTAGTTCTGCCTTGAAATTACGCACTTTACAGGTACATTTTTTCATGATCGTAATGATAATGATTTTGAAGAAGTACAATAGTATTGCAATAAAAAGTGATTTTTAGTATATTTTCATTTTTTATTGAAAAAGCGACCCGTTGTTTCTTATGTGCGTAGAAACCAATGTCTCTGGGATAGTTATTTTAGTTAAAACAAAAACTAGTCTCAATAATTCGACTCTAGTTCTGGCTTCAAAAACTCTAAATGCCGCTATTTTTATATTTTGTTTTTAGTCAGGTGCGGCTTTAGATATGCCAAGCATATAAACCGGCTAGTCCAAATAATTGTACTCAACGGGTGAATATCGTTATATTTTTTGCTAGGCGCTATCCAGTCTCTGAGTACACCCCGGGTATTCGACTACTTCGAACGCAGATGGGTACTACTGACGACAGATGTATATACTGCCGTCATGACAGGCACGCTGGAATACCCCGATATTTTTATTATTTCTCTTTTTGCCCGATCTTTTGCTTGATATAGGTAGTAATATGTTTTAACAAGCATGTATGATGTTTTATGATAAACTGATGCCTTTTGATTACGAATTTCCTAAAATGTTGAAAAACTACGTAATGTTGCCAAATATGACATTTAATTGCTTAAATAACAATATATATAAATGACCTTAGACACGTATACAGACAATGTATAAGGTATCAATACAAACAGCCCTAGACTTTGGAAGGGTAGTTTTGATAAAGCAAATTTATAGAGGTCGGTGAAGTTAAACGATACGTCTGACGACCGAAGGAGATACGTACGAACGCGTTATAGAAATGGGATAGTATAACGGCAGATGTGTAACAAGTGTAAGTGTAAAATGGGTCTGTTTCCAATCGGTAAATATTGGTTAAACTAATTACATTCGGTATGGCGATGTTTAGTCTGTGCAGAAGGATGTGCATGTTTACTGATAATAATTATGTATTCAACCTCCGTGAGAGCATAATTATTTATTAGTGATACATGTCTGTCCTGTTTTTGTCATTAAGAATGTCCACCGCTCCTCTGATACCACGTGGTGGTTTACCCAAACTTCATATAAGCGTAGTTGTGCATACTATCGGCTGTTCCGGTTCAATGATTTTCGTGGAAAAACCGCCCTTGATACATATAATTTTATGATGTTATGGCTAATTCTCCTATAACCCCCCATCCAACAGATTTCCACTCAACCTAAGATAATTGAGCAGTGCCAAGCTTAGTTATGCATATCGCCGTCACTCCGGTTCAGTGATTTTCAGGGGATTTACTTGTATGGCCATTGATTCTTCAAATTTATAATGATTTTTTGCTACTTCTCTACCATTGGCCAGATTTCCACTAAACCTAATAGAACACAAGTTGTCGTCGGCATGTACCGATTCATTGATTTCAAGGGAGTTGCAACCCTGATGTGTCATATTTCATAATGTCTAAAGTTACTAATTCTCTTAAACGTTGGAGTTGAATTTTCCAAAAGTCACTTGAGTGGTCTTGTCAAGCGTAGTTGTACTTTTCGTTAGCATGTTACGGTTCATAAATTTTGCGGAACTATGTCTTTTTGATGTCTCATATTCTAATATGCTTGTGCGACTAATTCTATATCGCTGATCGAAAACTACAAAACTACCTGAAGTGTCGGTGCGAAGCCTGAACTTATGTATATCTCAGATTGTTACAGTTTAGTGGTATGCATTTTCAATTCTACTGAATAATGCTGAATATTAGGAGACATGTGTGTGTGTGTAAAAAAAAAAAAGGGGGCGTTGTGAAAGGTAATCTCTAATATAGAGAATGAATTGATAATGGGGTCTCTAAGTCTCCTGCAACGAAGTCTTTAAATCATCGATGTCAAGTTTCCCATACACTAGTAACTAGTCAATGATCAATTCATTACTAACTATCGTATACGTATTCAGTATTTACATCTCATATGAAAGTTGTAGAAACATGTTAGAGACAATGTTACTACAAATAACCACAGGTATAACGCTCATGTAAAATGTTATATACTTTGTAATTACATTTTTAAGAATGAGGAGGGTTGTTGTACTCGCCCCAGCTTTTGCGTTGATCAAAGACGTGTTATTAATATTAATAACTTCAAAACCGGCAGACGTATCGACTTTTTAAAAACTCCTGCCATACTTGCTTCTCATGGTAATACATACAAATGCAGCAAGTCACATACTTTATGCGGAGTAATGCCTCTATTTGTATTATGATTTTGTAACAAAAAGTTAAAAGTCCGGTACCTCATTAATAAAAGATATTTTACAAAAACATATAATGATACTGAAGTTTTTCTATTTGCCTTGACTTAAAATTACTTTTATTCATAGTTTTCAGTTTAAGATAAAACTAAAGTTATCAACAGTATTCCCATCATGCTTATGTTTCATCTTTTACGTATCTGCAGTTTGTATGGCGTTTTACGTATCTACCGTCTGCGTTCACGACCCTATAATATTTTCATCTGTCGTCATAAGTACCCTTAAAAGAACACCATGCTTGTTTAAGTGTCAACTGCACTGCTGTATCAGTCACAGCAAAGAAAATATGTTTTTCTGCTACAGAAAATGTGTGTTGTACGATTTGCAGTTTTGGCTCTTTCGATATTAGATTTCTTAAAATTCTTTAAAAATCCAAAATTGCAATTTCTGGTCTGATTTCCTAATCGTAACACCGTCGGTAACAAATTGCATTGAGTACAAATATTTGAAACTATATTGAACGAAAACATTGTGAAATGACTAAAAAAGAGAGATACTAGGTATCCCTTACATGGTAAAAAAAAAAAAAAAAAAAAAAAAAAAAAAAAAAAAAAAAAAAAAAAAAAAAAAACCAATTATCGCATGTAGGACTCACATTTCTTACATTCATTTAATTGTTTTATTTAAGAAAATGACACGTGACAGCAGTTTTATAACAACAAAATTTCATCAAAATTGAAGTGGACATTTCTTGTGATTAGTGAAAACAGGGGGAAATAAATTCTAAAACTTCTAAGTTTAAGCAACTGTTGTTCAGTGTCTTTCAAAATGTTGTTTTGGTAAAGTACAAAGCTTTACCATATGAAAGGAAATAGTTGGAAAATATCGTTATGGTCTCCATACAAGGAAAAATCGTAGTTTTTTTTACAAGATCGTCTGCTAAAAATAGATTGAATTGAAGACGTTTAACTAAAGCCAATGCCAGGCCTTTCAAATGACATGAGCTAAATATATCAAATCAAAAGACAGCCGAAATTCCAAACAACTTTGCAAACTGTTGATAATTGGTACCTGTCGATAATTGGTACAATATGAGGCTATCTTACAAAAAGAAGCAATTGGTAGCTAGATTTCATAGCAAATATTCCTGTCAATTTTTTTTTTGCAGTTAGAAGAGGCCAAATTTCACAGAATGAGAAAAAGTGTGCACCCTGACCTTGATGCGAACCCTGGGGACCCTTAGTTTATAGGTGATCACCTGACTGAGACAACTGGCCTCTTATTCCTTTTATTCCTCCCCAATTGTAGTTAAGTGCGCAACGGGAAAACAAACGTAATCCTTGTTTTACTATCAAATATGTTATTTGAAATATTGACTGTTATTCGATCACTGGTCGAAAAGTGTAATTAATCTGCACTCATAGTTAACATTAATTTGGTGGTAACAAACATAATACATGTTTATGGATAGATAATTATTAACTATTTACGTACTAAAAGTATAATCAAGAAAGACCATTGTGCCTTACAGAGTAAATTTTTCAATTAAAAAAATGGTATACATTTGACTCGTCATTTCATTGGCGGTTGAAAGGCTACAAACTTCCGTTCAAAAGGTGCGCCAAAAATACTTAAAGCAGTCCCTTGGTTGTAAAATGCAGGTGTCCTAAAAATTTACAATGTATACATGCACATACCTGTTACTGACTGTTAACGTAGCGCTCCATTTTCCTTACTGGTGGCGTGAATGTTGTTTTTTTTTCATTTTTAGTTGAGCACTTTCAGACTGTGCTCAATGTGAGCTTAATTTTGTATCAGATTTTGATGTCCATAGTCTGTCCATCTGTTAACAATGTCTTTAAAGAACATCTCATAATGAAACCACTTCATGAAACTGAACCAAAATCTAGACTCATCACAGACCTATCTAGACATTGCATATATGCCCATGGACCTTCTTCTATAAAACCGTAAGGTCTAGAGTTTAGATAGTTTGTAATATTGACTAGCGGATCACTGCTTAGTTTGTTCATGATTCAAATCATACCCCTTGTTCCAAAATTGACCACACCCAAGGTGTCACTGGTTTTCTTGTACAATTATATAGGAATAACTTTAAAAATCTTATGGTGCAAAACGACAAGGCCTAGAGCTTAGATATTTAGTAAGTAACATTGCCTGGTGGGCTGTCCCAATCCTCAACGGTGGAATTTGACCTTGCCCGGGGGTCACTTAATATAGGAAAAGCTTTAAAAACTTTTATCTACAAAATCAAAAGGCTAGACATTGGATAGCATTGTAAAATGGACTAATACCAAGATGTTCTCATCTTACCATAATCTTGGGGCCCCTTGTATGTCTGAAACTGTGTGGCCCAGAGCCTAAATTGGTGTTAATGCCCCAGGGGTCAAAATTGACCACACCCATGGTTTAACCTATTATGTTCAGTGATTCAAGAACCATTGGGCATAGTATCCTCAGTCTTTATGGACAGGTTGACTTAACCAGTAGGTGGCATAAATTTTAGGTCACTGGGTCAAATGTCAAGGTCAGATCTATTCGAAGAAAAGGCAATAGGTAGGGATCGCTTTGTCCGTTCGTCACAAAAACTTAACGTTGGCTATAACTTTTGCCATTTCTTAAGATTTCTTTATCAAACTTTCAAATTGTATTGTTTATGACGAAATGGTCATGATGCCGCAACATTTTGTAGGTCAAGGTCATATTTGACAGAGTTATGCCCCATTTTGTACTTAGATTTTGTTAGAAAACTTAACATTGGCTACTAAGCTTTGCCATTTCTTACGATTTCTTCATCAAACTTTCAAATTGTATTGGTTATGACAAAAGGGTCAGGGAGCTGCCAAAGTTTGTATGTCAAGGTCATATTTGATTGATAGCTATTCATTTACAACAAACATGACAAAGTTCACAAATGTTTGGGTTACATTTTGAAATACCAGACCAATAAAAAGTAAAACATGGAAAAAAGCCAATTGTTTTTTTTTTATGATAACAGTTGCTTTGGAAAGATATTTATACCCCCGAAACGAAGTTTAGGGGGCTACATAGGAGTCACCTGGTGGTTGGTCGGTCAGTTGGTCGGTCGGGAATTCAATACAACTTCATACAGTGGTCAAGCACATTGAGAGGAAGTGCAGTGCACAAGAACCATAAATCCATCTTGACTAATTACAGAGTTATTGACCTTTGTTACTTTTCCTTGTCCGGAGCATAACTTTAACTTTACTGGTTGGAATTCAATACAATTTCACACAATGGTCGAGCACAATGAGAGGAAGTGCAGTGTACAAGAATCATAATTCCATTTTGACTAATTACAGAGTTATTGCCCTTTGTTACTTTTCCTTGTCCTGAGCATAACTTTAAAACTACTGGTTGGAATTCAATACAATTTCATACAATGGTAAAGCACAATGGGAGGAAGTGCAGTGTACAGGACCCATAACTATATCTTGAGTAATTGCAGATTTATTGCCCTTTGTTACTTTTCCTTGTCCGGAGCACAACTTGAAAACTACTGGTTGGAATTCAATACATCTTCATAGAATAGTCAATTAGATTGAGAGGAAGTGCAGTGCACAAGAACCATAACTCCATCTTGACTAATTTCAGAGTTATTGCCCTTTGTTACTTTTCTTTGTCCAGAACATAATTCGAAAAATACTGGTTGGAATTCAATAAAACTTCAAACAATGGTCAACCACATGAGAGAAAGTGCAGTGCAAAAGAACAATAACTCCATTTTGAGTCAAAATATAGTTATTGTTCTTTTGCACTGCACTTCTTTTACTCATTACAGAGTTATTGCCCTTTGTTACTTTTCCTTGTCCGGAGCATAACTTTAAAACTACTGGTTGGAATTCAATACAAGTTCATACAATGGTTAAGCACAATGAGAGGAAGTGCACTGTACAAGAACCATAACTATATCTTGAGTAATTGCAGATTTATTGCCCTTTGTTACTTTTCCTTGTCCGGAGCACAACTTGAAATTTACTGGTTGGAATTCAATACAACTTTATAGAATAGTCAAGTACATTGAGAGGAAGTGCAGTGCACAAGAACCATAACTTCATCTTGACTAATTTCAGAGTTATTGCCCTTTGTTACTTTTCTTTATTCGGATCCTAATTAAAAATACTGGTTGGAATTCCATAAAACTTCAAACAATGGTCAAGCACCATGAGAGGAAGTGCAGTGCAAAAGAACAATAACTCCATTTTGAGTCAAAATGGAGTTATTGCTCTTTTGCACTGCACTTCTTTGACTCATTACAGAGTTATTGCCCTTTATTACTTTTCCTTGTCCAGAGCATAATTTGAAAACTACTGGTTGGAATTCAATACAACTTAATACAATGGTCAAGCACATTGAGAGTAAGTGCAGTGAAAAAGAACAATAACTCCATTTTGACTCATAACAGAGTTATTGCCCTTTATTACTTTTCCTTGTCTGGAGAAAATTCGAAAACTATTGGTTGGAATTCAATGCAACTTCATACAATGGTCAAGCACAATGAGAGGAAGTGCAGTGTTCAAAAACCATAACTATATCTTGACAAATTACAGAGTTATTGCCAAGAAAAATATCTCTATTTTAGTTTTTTTGCAAGGTATTCTGTTACTACGATCTTCCTCATTTTATAAAGCAGTCTTTCATGGGGTATTAATCACATTTAGTTGTAGGTCTAGTTCTTGAATAGTTAAAGTTGAATAGAGGGCAACACAAGTGTTCTACCGAACACCCATCTATTGTGTTTAATAACTGGAGAAACATTAGGCCTATAGTTTTCAAACTTGATAGCGAGGTTGGTCTTGACCAGTAGACTCTCCTACTAATTTGAGGCCACAGGATTAAACCTTGGGCCATTTGACCTACTGACATACTTTCTTGTTTTTAAGCTACATACATCAATGAAATTTGAACCATATGGATAGTTTAGATGCAGAATTCACATTTGACCTTGGGTCAATGACCTTGACCTATGGACTTACGTTCTGTTTTTAGCTCAAGGTGAGTTTTGTGATCCCCTGGTGTCTGTTGTCTGGCACCTGTCCACACTTAGCCTTGTGTATGCAATAGAGGCTGCATTTTTACTGGATCTTCATGAAACTTGGCCAGAATGACTGCCTTGATAAAATCTAGGTAGAGTTCGAATATGGGTCATCTTGGGTTAAAAAAACTAGGTCACAGGGTCAAATAATACAAAAACCTTGTGAATCTAATAGAGGTTGCATTTTCATTGGATTTTCGTGAATTTTGTCAGTATGATTGCCTTAATAAAATCTAGATCGAGTTTGAATATGAGTTATCTAGGGTTAAAAACTAGGTCACTGGGTCAAATCCTAGAAAAAACTTTGTGTATGGCATAGGGGTTGCATTTTTCATTGGATCTACATGATATTTGGTCAGGTCAGTATGATTGCCTTGATGTACTATAGCCTATAATGGGTCTAGATCGAATAAGTGTTGTCTGGGGTCAAAAACTATAATATTATCTAAGAGTGAAATCATAGAAAAACCCTATGTATGCAATAGAGGTTGCATTTTTCATTGGATCTTCATAAAACTTGATCAGAATGACTGCTTTAGTACATTCAATGCCAAGTTTGAATATTGATCAAACTAGGTCATGGGGTCAAATCATTAAATAACCTTGTGTATGCAATAGGGGCTGCATTTTTCATTGGATCTTCATGATACTTGGTCAGTATGATTGCCTTGATAGAATCTAGGTCGAGTTCGAATATGGGATATCTAGGGTCAAAAACTAGGTCACGGGGTCAAATCATAGAAACACTTAATGTATGGAATATAATGTGCATTTTTCATTGGATCTTCATGAAAGAATGACTATTTTGATGAATTCTACATTGAGTTTGCAAATTATTTATGGGATATCTGATGTCAAAAACTAGGTCACTGGGTCATATTATAGAAAACCCTTGTGTATGAAATAGAGGTTGTATTTTTCATTGAATCTTCATGAAACGAGTTTGACCATCTTGAGACAATCTAGATCGAGTTTGAATATGAATAATCTGAGGTCAAAACCTAGGTCACAGGGTCAAATCATACAGAAACCTTCTATACACAATATAGTTTGCATTTTCATTGTATCTTCACGAAACTTGGTCAGTGCGATTGTCTTGATGAAATTTAGGTCAAGTTTGAATATGGGTAGTCGAAGGTGAAAACTAGGTCATCTGGTTAAAACCATGTGTATGCTATACAGGTGACAGTTACAATCCAATCATGTCAATTGGTCAGCAGGTTTGTCTTGCCAAGGTCGAACATAATGTTTATTGTTTATGATATATTATAGTTAAGGGTTAAAGTTTGGTCACATATGTCATAAGTAGGTCTCAGGTGAGCAATATAGGGCCATCTTGGACCTCTTGTTTAATTTATACTTATTTATTATTTTCAATGACGAAAAAAGGTCTTACAACATGGATTAATCGCTCTCTAGACTAATTCCAAATCGAATCAGCCTCGAACAGAGAGAAGCAATGTGGAATTATTTGTGTCTTGCTTCAAGACACTACCGGCGACATTGTTAGGGATCGAACCCTGGACCCTTCGTTTCTGAGGCAAATGCGCTACCACTGTGCCAAAGCGGCTCACTCACAGGTTTCTGTTTTTGAAGCTTCATCAATGAAGTTTGGACCAGTAAACAGTTCCGTCTGTAGATTTCAACTTTTACATTGACTGACCTTGACATGTTTTCTTGTTTTTTGAAGCTAAAGCATGAATAGTTTTGCATGCAGATTTTAATTTTGACATTAACTGAACCTGACCTACTGACGTACTTTCCAATTTTGACGCTACATCAATGCAATTTGGACCATGTATACAATTGTGCATGTAGATTTTAACTTCGACATTGGCTGACCTTGACCTACTGACCCAGTTTTCTGTTTCTCTAAAGTGCAATAATAGTCAGGGGAGCGATATAGGACCATCATGGGCCTCTTGTTTAATACAGTGTACGGAGAGATTTTTTTCGCGCTTTTACATAACCAAGATTGTGTGTCAGAGTCAGATGGAATAAAGGAACTAAAGCATATACAATGTAGTTTACCTTGCTATCAACAAAGTCTCATTGTCTTACCATTGATACTTATTGAGAATACGTTCACTGATCAATGTACAACACAGTCTGAAAATCATTCAATTAAGTCTTCAAAAGTCAGCGTCCATAACTCTGCTCGTAGTGTGATTAAAGTCAAATATTTAAAGCCTGTTAACTTCACATGCTGATCAACATTTCTACAAGGTTTCATGATTCTCAGCTATAACACTTTTTCCCATTGTATTGCAGGATGAGGATCAGTAGCGAAGGCTTAAAGTTCCTGTATCACGTTATATTGTAGGCTGTGTCTCCTTTTCCAGTCCAAGTATCGTAAGTAATTGGTAATGGACCTTTTTAAATTACATTGTACTGTCAATTTGGTTAACTGATATTTTTGCATTACTTGTAGACTCGATGACTGTTTTTTTTAGCAGTATGCCCTACTTGCACCGAAAGTAATGCTTGCTCTTAATTGTTCTTCAACTATTTGAAATGGAAAGATATCATTTTTTTAATGACCCACATAATTTAAGTAATTTAAGTAATACAAGTAAACACCAAGTTAAGATAAGTTAGCTATAATAAAAGCCGGCTGATGTATGATGTCAGACCACACGAGAAATGAAGCCTCTTATATATAACAGAACGTTGCAACCTACGAAAAAGATACCACTCCACATATCGTCCGACTGGAGTTTTCATTTTATGCCATGGAAGGTTACGATCGCTAACTTGTAATCATTAAACCTATCGCTTCCATTTGACGGCCATGGGCTCAAACTTTGTTACTGATCTTGCCCTAATTTGAGAAAGTTTTTTTTATTGAAGGTGGAAGTCTAAAACTGGTTATTCTAAAGAACAATGGAAACATAAACTGTCTCTTGTACATAAGTGAAATATTATTGAAACTAGCGTTAAACCCCCAAGGAAAGAAGAGATATTATTTAATGTATACCTTTTTCCTGTGTCATATATATGGAATATGAGTGCTTAGACACGGCCTATTAGGGATTGTTTTGTTTCTATTATACATTTATGTTATTGCCTATTTGCCAAATAATTCAAGTACAGGCCTATATGCAGACGATACCACAATAGACGCATGATCAAATATATCAACTTCAAAATCGTCTTTCGTCAATAAATGATCTGTGTGTTTTTAGCTCACCTGGCACAAAGTGCCAGAGTGAGCTATTAGGATCACATTCTGTCCGTCGTACGTCCGTACATGCCCAGTAGACATTACGGGGTTAGGGTTTGAGTACAACTTAGCATTGTGAGGTTCTTTGAGTTCATTCCGTCATTATGGGGTTAAAAAAATGGCATTGTGGGGTTAAATAATTGTATTGTGGGGTTGAAAAAGATAAAAGAAAGATCAAAGGGATAACCTCACAAAGTCCGTCTGGTAAGTATGTCCGTCCGTCAGTCCGTCCATCCATCCGTCCACCATTTCCTTCAAACAACATCTCCTCTGAAAGCACTGGGCCAATGTTGATGAAACTTTGCAAGGATGTTCCTTGCATGAATAACAGCCTTGCATGAACCTCTGTCAAAGTTGTTCAAAGAATTCCATTCCATGCAGAACTCTGGTTGCTATGGCAACAAATATGAAAAACATTAAAAATCTTCTTCTCTGAAACCACAAGGCATAGAGCTTAGATATTTGGCATGTAGCATTGTCTAGTGGACCTCTACCAAGATTGTTCAAATTATGACCCCCGGGTCAAAATTGGCCCCGCGCGGGTGGTCACTTAGTTTTGCATAGGCTCATATATAGGAAAATTTCTTTTCTGAAACCAAAAGGCCTAGAGATTAGATATTTGTCATGTAATATTGTCTAGTGGACATCTACCAAGATTGTTCAAATTATGATCCCCGGATCAAACTTGACCCCTCCAAGGGCTCACTTAGTTTTACAAAGGCTAATATAGGAAAAACTTTAAAAATCTTCTTCTCTTAAAGCTGCTCGCTCTCAGTTACCGTTGAAAAAAATGGACATTCTTATTCATAGATGTAAAACTAAAGGCTAGAATACAAAAATCTAGGTAGGAATTGCAGAAATCGATTGAAAAGGTCGGTAACACGGCACCGCTACACTATATATTTATATTGAAATTTCAAAAGCGTTTGCAACGCTTTTGAATTTGGTAGCGTATTCTTCGAAATTTAGAGATGTATGTGACATGAATTTATACTGGAGCCTTTTTATATCACCATATGTTCTAAAATACATTATTTACATACAGTTTGAAGAAATTAATTTTTTTACCGAAATCTGAGAGCGAGCAGCTTTAAACCACGGGACCTAGAGCTTAGATATTTAGCATGTAGCATTGCCTAGTAGTTGTCTTTAAAGTTTGTTCAAATCATTACCCGTTGGGTCAATATTGGCCCTGCCAAGGAGGTCACTTGTTTTACAAAGAGATGTATATAAGAAAACCTATTTGGTATGTAACATTGTCTTGTGGTCTTCCACCTACTTTGTTCAAATCATGCCTCTTGGGTCAAAATTGACCACACCTATAAGGCAAGTGGACTGATAATCAGGTGAGCGATATAGGGCCATCATGGCCCTCTTGTTAAATAATATGGCACTGCATCCAGCTACAACCAAGTGCATGATTATAGCAGCTTATTACAACTTCTATCGAAAGTAAAAAACGTACAGATTGAAATTGTAACTGCTCAAAAACGTAATGGGGGTTATATAGATAACACTCGAAATACCAGCTAGCTATTAAATTAACTTCTAAATTAAACTCTAAAAATGCACTGCTAAAAAGAATTAGTTATTACTTGTCGAAACTTATGTTCTTTAATGCTTATATACTACCTACATTCGATTACTGCTGTACAATATGGGGAAATGGCAAAATACACAAACAACGATAATTAAGAGCCAGAACAGAGCTGCAAGAATTAATTTAAACAGACAATTGCAATTTAGCTCCAAGGCATATGTCTGATCTTTTGATTTTTTCTAATAATTTTTAAAAGAAGAAATTTCGAACAAAGAACTTAGGTAGTTTTAGTTAAAATTCCTTGACAGAAGTCTTCGATATTTTAAACTTCATTATCTATAAAGAAATTGTATTGAAGTCAGAACTACAATTAATACACTATCATTAGATATTGAATTTAATAACATACTTAGTGTAATCCGTTACCTCTGCATGTTTCAGAACGTGTGTCAGCGACGGTAAATCTCATTTCATCTGAAACATATATGGTATTATAACACTGATACGGACTGTTTTACCTGTATGTATACGTTGAAATGTTTAAAATCCATTGAAACATACATGTATTTGTTATAATCGAAATAATCCAAGTTATGTTTATTTTCAGGATTTTTGGTACAACACGTAGAAATAAGATGCTATATGTATGATTTACACCTTCTAACGTAGCGTAGGAGCAACTGAATTTCAGGTAGGGAAGCCTAGATTTAAGATGTCATACAAGTCAGCTAAAATATGACAATATGTATTGCAAATATTTCCATTTTGTCTATTAATTTTAATTTGAACAAGCTTATAGAAGTATTGTAAGTTGCCGGGACCTGTACATAATTTTCTACGAATTTATTTTAGTTCGATTACGACGAAAGCTTAAAAGCTTATTGTATCGCTATGAATGGGTATATACACTTTTGTATTACATTGCCGCCAGCTTTGCTCAGCTGGTAAAGTATCAGAAACGATTTCCGACGATCGTTGGTTGTAAGTTCAGGTTGCGTTAATGTCACAAGTCTGGGCTATTTTGTAAAGCATCGGGGGTATAAATGAATTTGTGGCCCATTCTTTGTCAGACTGAATGCGGTAATATTGCTTTCCGTCAAATTATACCGAAATAACTAAGATAAGCTCTTAAGTAAACAGTAATAATTTTAGATTTTTTTTCAGGTTTGCTTACAAAATGAACATAGTTGTTTGTGGACCTGCTGGGGCAGGGAAGAAGAAATTGATCAAAGAGATAAGAGGAGAATGCCAGAAACATTTGAAAAGTACTACAGATATACTGAATGTGGCGAACAGAGTCTTGAATGATCATAGCATCCATAGTAGGCAGGACTATAGATGTGATGACAAAAACTTTATTGATGTTCAACAGGGTATCATAACGAGCCAGTGTGATAAAGAACGTCATATTAGAGGACGAGATTTCATAACAGAAAACTGTATTATAACTGCGTTAGTTCTGCTTGAAATTTGTGTCGGTAGGGGTATTGTTGATGAAATTCTGAAAACAAATGAAGTGATTGAATGCATTGAAAGGTACAAAGGGGCATTAGTACTGTTTATCAGCCCAGTTAACTACGGACATGATGATGGTAAATGCTTGATATTATCACAAGAGCTGTGGTACACATTAAGGGAAACATATCTGCACTATTTTCACTTACTTCACATTCCTTTTCTAGAAATGAAGTCATCAGATGCTAAAACACGTATGAACACTGTAAAGAAAGCGATTAAGGGCGAAATTCCTCTCGAATCTTCAACACTTTTAAATTATCACCCGAAGATGAACGATGAAGATCGCTTTGTATCCTCAAACTTTGTGTTCTATTTGAAGAAAAGCAAAAAGGAAGCCAGCTGCATCAAAATTCCTACAATAGAGATCACGGAACACTATTCAAAACAAGAATGGACACAATACATGGATGGTGAAACCAACAAATTCATTTCTAAAGAAGGGCACGAAAAACTGTTATGCTTGAACTTTGACATGAGTGTTAAATCGACAGTTGTTCAGAAGATGTTATTAGGTGGTATATTTGTAAATGGTCATCAATATTCATTTCTAGGTTGCAGTACAAGTGGTCTCAAGTCAAGGAAGTGTTTTATGTGGGAGGGGACATCTCAAGAAGTTACAGAAATTCTGCAAAGACACGGCGATTTCAACGCTATCAAGACAGTCTCAAAGCGGCTGGCAAGAATAAGTCTGCTATTTTCAGGAGTTTCACTGACTAATGTGGTTGTTAAAGAGGAAAATATTATAGAAAAGGAAGACATTACAATACGAAATGGCAGTTTTAATTTCACAGATGGCTGCGGGGCGATAGGAAAAACGTTAGCAAAACAACTTACCGTTGCTGTGGGTGCAGATTATTTGCATTCGTGCTTTTTGGATCTACCAACCTCGATCGAGCTGTATAATCGGCACGACCCGACCATGGGTGCAGATGTTGTGAGGATGGATTATATACCTGCAGTTTTTCAAGTCAGGTTTCAGGGATACAAAGGTGTTCTTGTCTTGGATAGAGAACTTCCAGACAAAGCAATTATGGTAAGACCTTCTATGAAGAAGTTTGACTCCACAGAACATCCTTACATTGGCGTTTGTGATTACTCAAAACCATATACATTTGGACACTTGAATAAGCAGTTTGTCATGTTATTGTCTGGACTTGGAATCAGAGGTACAGTTTTTGAAGAAAAACAGGAAAAATACCTAAACAACATCACCAAAATGATGACAGATTCCGAGTCGGCAATTCAGGTCCTTCAGTGGGAAAATATGTTCGACTTGGCTCAGCGCATCAATGAAGTAGGTGGCGTCGACAATTTATTACAAGCAGAAAAAGATAAGTTGAGTCAGCTCCAAACGAAAATGGTTTCCAAGCTCTCTAAGGTTTCCAAGGTTTCCAAGGTTCCGAAGTTAAAAATACTTATTGCAGAGTCGAGAAACATATTTGGAGTGTGTGACCCAGCAGGTGTTTTAGATTACGGTCAATGTTTCCTTCGGCTGACAATTTCAGACAAACCAATGACGATAAGAGGTCAAGTTGTAGTTTGCAAAAATCCATGTTATTTGTTAGGGGACGTCAGAGTACTGACAGCCGTGGACGAGACAGATAATCCAGATATTCGGAAATTACACCACCTTGTTGACTGTATAGTATTTCCAACTCGTGGTAAAAGACCTCACCCAAATGAAATAGCAGGTTCTGACCTTGACGGGGACCAATATTTTGTCACATGGGATGAGCAATTGATTCCAAAGTTTATGCGACCTCCGTATGACTACCCTGGAGCAGACAGTAAACCAACTGGAACTATAACACAAGATAAGATTATTTCATATTTTTCAAAACAAAATGAAACACAGAAGTTGATAGGAAGAGTTGACAAATACTTCAATGAATGGGCGGATTTAAAAGGGACAGGTTCCACCGAATGTGAAAGACTAGGGCAACTCTTTTCGAAGGTTATCGATGCTAGTAAAACAGGCGAAGAGATAGAAATTCCAAGAGGTTTACAACCAAGTAACGAGACTGGCAGGCAGGATGACTTAGCTCCACCTAAGTATGTTTGGATAAAAATGCTTCAGAAAGCAAAAGCGTTTTCAGAGAAATTTGCTGAACGTAAATGTAGTATTGGTTCGACAACCGAGTCGCGGATAAGTGATACAATTTCGGAAGATTTTGTTCAATATTTTGCGCAAACAACGCACTCGAACATATCAGAGTTCCAGAAGCTCATGTTTCTTTGGAATTACAAGAGTGGTTTAGGATTAACAAAGGAAGAGACACTCGACCTTCTTATGGAAGATTTTGCAGACTATATAAATTTCTCAGTATTTTCTGTTGAGGAGAGAACACGTGCCTTAGATATAGGAATTCCATCCAAGATTCTGCTTAATGCTCTAAACAGATCAAAAATTGTATCAGAGGATGAACTAAATTATTTTCAAATGGACAGTCCCCTGAATGCATGGAAAAGTTATGTTATGCTTCAGCACAATACATTTGACTGGAGCTATCTTGTTAAAGCGCTAACTACAAATGACAACACCCTGCTAGTCTTCAAGATGCCAGATGACGTAATTCTTGAGTTACAAATTATAGGAAAGCTGGAAATGGGTATAGAGCAACAAGTTTCTTCAGGAACGATAACTGGGTTACTTTACTCAAGGCACTTTGGATACAAATTGAAGTATATTCTTGGAGGAGAATATATTCTAGACTTGACGAGAGATACATTTCAGCTTTATCGGAATGGTAAAAAGAATCTGACGTTTGTATGGTTAAACGCTACAGACAGAAAATCGGTGAAAGGGCGATGGAATAAACGTGTATGCGATGAAGTCAGGAATGCCCTTAGTGTCGACTTGCAGAGATTTAATAGGAAAATTTTAGAACAAGGACGGACACATCCACTGATAAACAAGGTACCCTTTGTAATGATTGAAGTGTACGCACAGAACTGCAATGGAGAAATTCCGTATTGGGATATATATGATGTGAATGATAACCTCCCTGTTGCAGAAGAGATGGGCACTGAAGCTGGAAGTGATAGTGCCTTTGTCCTAGACATGGATTCAGCGTTTCCAAAGACTGAAATAGACATTGAAGTAGCATCAGACGAAGATCTCTGTCAAAAGCTCAAAGAAGTTGCCGAGGATGGAAACCCGTACACTTTTAAATCAGTACTAGAAAAATGGTTCCCAAGAAATCTTTCACATGAAATTGTATACCCCTTCATGGAAATGCTTGCTAATTTAGTTTCGAAGGTCATACCCTTGACTTTACCGGAAGAAATCAAGACAGTGTTGACGGAAATCACTGTGATTATTTCCGATATTCTAAAGGTTCCTGTGCATTTACTTTCGGTTGTGTCAATACTTTGTAGACTGGGATTGAATGACCTGAAAAGTCAACTACTACAAACCAACCTTACCCAGGTCATTCAAACGGAGTACATAGATGTTCTGGAAAACTGGGAAAGCTTTGTGTACCTTGATTCTTTGTCAGCGGTACTTTTTGTTGAACAACTGCTGCTTTCGTGGACAGCCATGACAGAACAGTGTGAAGATTTAACTGAAGACAATGCCTTTCTGAGACTGTATGCTAAAAAATATGGCATACTTCATCTCTTGAATCTGTTATTTGAAATCCACGAACACATGGTTGAATATCGAAAGTTTACTAAGGAATCAGATAGAAAAACATTAACAGAGAGACAAAATAGCATTACGTTTCTAAAGATCGACACCACAGCTGAAAACGAACCATCTGTACTGTCTTTCTACAGAACAGGAGCTCTTGAACAAAATTCTTGTAAATTCAAAGGCCAATATGTCATGATTTCAAAGCAAAATAGTGACCAACACGTCCTAGAAAAGCAGCTTATATGTATTGGACAAATTGAAAAGCTGAATACCGCACCATGCACAATATCCGTGAAGATGTGTGAAAAGACGCCGGATATTTTGATACATTTTATGACATCTGACAATCTTCAGTACTGGAGTATAGAACTCATTGGCAATATTGTTATGTACCAAAGAGTTGTTTCTGCCTTCAAGGAAATCATATCGAGAACTGAACTGAACGTAATCTTCACAAATGTTGTGCAGTCCTGCAACGTCAGTGCCTCTGGGACCAAAAATTGTGATCAAGCGGTTACTGTGCGTGACATTCAAAATGAAACTGTAGCTTCAAGTGATAAATTAAACGAAAGTCAGATGCATGCAGTACAGTCAGCATTGACAAATAAAGTTTGCATGATTCAAGGACCACCTGGTACTGGGAAAACCGAAGTCGCATGCCAGATCATTAGATGTGTTGTCGGTTTAAAGAAATACGAAGGCATTTTGGCAGTTGCTGAAACAAACGTAGCGGTAGATAATCTGACACGTCGTCTAAGAAGTCATGTTTCTGTCATACGTGTCGGTCCAGTTGAAGGGATAGACAGTGATTTATACGATGTGTCACTTGAGGGTCAGGTAGAACTAATTGCAGAGAGAGAGGCAAAGAAGTCAAAGATACGTGATCAACAAGGCAATGTTTATAGTAACACAAGGATCATAAACAGGGTACTTAAAGCGGCGGACGTCATTCTTACGACTTGTGGTGGGGCGGGAGATACGCGATTGGAGAACTTTAGATTTCCTTTTGTTCTTGTTGATGAAGCAACGCAGACATTGGAAACAACTTTGTTGTGTAGTCTTGTTCACGGCGCTGAACATCTAGTAATGATTGGAGATCCCAAACAACTTGGACCAGTAGTAAAAGAATGTCCAAAAAACCTCAAGTCTCCCAATCTTCCAGATGTCGCTGAATTATCGACTACGCTATTCCATAGATGGTTTAACAATCAGACAATACCAGTTTCTTTTCTTGACGTTCAGCACAGGATGCATCCCGGTATTATGAATTTTCCGTCTGTGGAGTTTTATGAAAACAAACTAAAAGCTGCGAAATCAGTGGAACAGAGATTGCCAATTACATTCCCCTGGCCGGAAGATAAACCATTGTGTTTTGTGAACGTAAACGGAAGAGAAAGAAAATATGGAACATCCTATTCAAATCAGGATGAAATTGATGTAGTTGGAAAGGTTATTGATGTTTTACTTGATGTCCACGAGGAAGCTTTTCGCGAATATAGAATTGCTACACACCAGATCGGCATAATCACTTTATATCAAGGCCAAGTCCAAAAACTGAAGGACAAGATAAAACATGGAGTTAAAATTAGCACAGTAGACGGTTTTCAGGGCCAGGAAAGGGACGTTATTGTAGTAAGCACAGTTCGTTGCAATGACAGGGCATCACTAGGCTTTTCTGATGACCCAAGAAGATTGAATGTACTTCTCACCAGAGCTAAGAGAGGACTGATTGTCGTTGGCAATAAAACAACACTGAGAAGTTCGCAAATATGGGCTTGTTGGCTGAATAGTGCTCCGGAACTACCAATGGAAGCGATTAAACCAGTAAGTCCTGAGACTAGGCCAAAAAAACGAAGCGGCGCAAATCGTCCGACAAAAAAAACAACCCGGCAACAGTAACTTTTGCAATAATGAAAGGACAATAATATTGATTAACCGTAGCTTTGATAATTGTTGTTGATGTTTTAATAATGTTTAGTATAAATAAAATCAAGACAACACGAAGTTTTCAATTTACATGTTTCAACTTACATGTTTCAACTTTATGTCTTCGTCAGAAAATATACAACATACAGTATACAAAACAAAAAGACGTCACAGTATATGTCACTGTATGAATATTAATAAATACATTAATAATGTTTACGCATTTTGGAAAGCAATCGTTTTTGTGTCTTACATACTTTTACATGTACAGTGCGATATAAAATGTTAGGTCATTGATACAAATGTTGAAACGTGACCAGGAATTATGAGTATGAATTTAACTATACATGCTATTGTCTATAAGACGATAAATTACAACATAGAAACTGAATTCAATTCGATGAATAGTGAAGGTGAAGCGTTTTTTCTATAATGGGGATTTGACTCGTAAGATTAGTGACATTTGGTAGATAATGACATCGTTTTTGTGTACAGTGTTAGTTTCCAAACAGAATACTTAGTTAATGTTCTGGAACAAAAATCTCTGTCAAATCAATGGATTGAAATGATAGTACTCTTCAAAATGGCCATACTACAGCTTGGTCAGGAAAAATGCTTAAACCATAAAGAATGACTGAATGAGTTATATAGAGTCCTCTTTTATTGACTGATAGAAATGAAAACGTACCTTACAAAGTAGGTATAATTTTAACTTTTGGCTAGGATAGTCAAAAAGAGTTTTATGTTTTTACACTATATTCAATAGGAATCAAAAGTCTTGTACATATTCATATATTTTAGATGTAGCTTTGATAATATACTTCTTTTAAAGGTTGAATCCGATGCTGGTACCGAAAATTTGTATTTTTACAGAATGATGTGGATTTATTTATGTCAGAGTAAAACATCTGCCTCTTTTTGATCGAACTTTCGGTTGTAAACGCCTAATATTTCTCTTTGTTTACAAATGTATTGCGGTACCGCTAAACGAAACTAATCAATCGTCGACTAGCAAAACATATTACCGGTGATTAATGACATTTATGTAAAGTTTCAGACATTATGATCATTTTAAACTCTAATCACAAAATAGTATATAAATACACCATAAATAGCATTGGTTTGGCCTAGCGGGTCAAAATGAAAAATTGATTTAGTGGGTGAGTCTCATAAAACAATAGAGGGCTTGGTAGTATTTTATGTTACCACTTGATAGCCCTTTGCTACTGTTATCGTTTGTTTTTACGTTTAAATCAACTGTTGGAGCACCGGATTTCACCTTTGAGGTGTAAATATTTTGATAAATGTCTTAATTTATATGGTCACTTTAAGCAGTATTATAGCTCGGTAGAGAAAACAGCTTTCAGAAGAATATTATCTGTTTAACGATTAGACATCAGTAACGATGAGTGACAAATTCAATCACTAAGAAACAAAGTAGCATACAACACCAGGAACAGTATATGTAAACAGGTCTGGCTAATTCAATATGAACGCTTATCTTAAAAGAAATATGTTGCCTCCCAATGTATTTGAAAATGAACTCGCTACAAACTAGTTTTACTTTTCTTATTACTTCAAATTAACATTATTGGATATTTCGATGGTTTTGGATTTTAGAGCAGGGGTGGCTGATACTAAGTGTAGTTGTCCATGCGCTCGGCATATCTTTTATTTGAGGCTATAAACATGCATTTGCCATTAATTTTGCTATATTGATGTGCCATATCTAGAATATTTAACATCGTATACCGAAATTAGTTTTATGTGAAAGTATATTCTTATGTATCTATTGTTTCATTCTTTAGAATATAACCGTGTACAGTTGTTTGCAATAGACTTAACTTTAATAATGCACAACGCTAAGTACTAAAAAGAGACTGTGAATTTAACAAGACTAATTGAAAGGATTCTGAAATGTACATTACACAGGTACGACGAACGATTGTGACTTTATTTTAAACTACAATGTAATGGTCAAAAACGATGTATTGCTACACAAATCAAATACAATATTTGTAGGCCAAAGAAATCTTAACTTTTTTAAATTCTGAATGTAACGGGCACATATAAGAGAAAAATATGAAATAACATATAGTAAATATTTTTATAAAATTATACTCTTGCCATAATAATATGCGTTCTTGTCAAAGTTTATGTGTCATAACTATTCATAATTGCTGATTAACTAGTACTATAGCCACGATTGAAATTATTAATCCTGCCATGCAAACTATATTGTTTTTCTTAATTATTTTTTATGAACTAGTTTTTTGTAACATTTTCCCAGAAATTAGACTGAATACTGTAAGTCGAAAAATGTTGGAAGGGTTGGGGGAGGGGCATTATGTCGTTATATTATGTCATTTTGCGAATTTAATAGTATCGAAAGTTGATTTCACAATAACATGATAAGATTATATAGCTTTAAGCACACATTTTGAGTAATGTTATGAATACATTTCAAATATTCGAATTTTTGCAACTCAAATATTTTCTGGTTTACAGTTTTTTTGCTGTTACCTCAGGCAACAATCAGCTGCATTTGTAACTAGAAAACAATGGATTCATGTTGAGTATGCGGTTACTTTTTGTGCTAAGCCAGTTCACTGCATGACAGTATACTTCATTTGTTAATTATTTCCCAAACGATCAATTCTTAAATGTATTGTGTTGACTATCTTTATAACAATGTGACCTTATAAAATTGTTTACACACTTTAGACTAACTCGTATTTAACATGCTCAAACTAAATAGTGTTTTCGTTGATGCAAAAAGCATATATGATTATAAAGAAAGTTTAGTCATCAAAATATAGTCATGGTTGACTTGTTTAAATGAATAATGACATTGTTTGTGTGTAAAATACTCTTATTTACATTAAATCATCTGATGAGATTTACTTTCTTTTGGTTATTACATGTTACTTCAATAACTAGAAACATAAATACTACTATGTTGGAGTCCACCCAACAAACCCGTCCGAATGATAATACAATGTGTTAAGCCGCAATTATCTTTCAGAATTGTACATTTATCGGTGTAAATATGTCTTAAAATATCGACATAGGCCGTAGACAACGGTTAGGGCCTTATTAGACTGTCCGTACGCGGCAATTCCTAAAAAATAGTAGCAAAAATTAGGTAATCGTAAATATAACTCAATTAACAGTAACTATGTAGTATTCTTCTCCCAAACAAATGTCGCATTAATGGACACGGAAAGTATCTCGTGGCAGAAACATACTGCATGGAGATCTATTCTAAGTAGGGATGGGAACGAATATTCGAACATTCGAATATTCGAAAATCGGCCGAATATTCGAATGCGAAAATCAAATTCGAATATTCGTAAATTTTTTTTTTAATAGGTAGCAATCTAAAGAATGCTAATTATGCCGAATAAAACCTTTTGTTCTGTTTGTTTGTTTAGAGCGTGTCAAAAATTTCCCAATTAACCGAAAATTGCAATGCATAATTGACAGGGGGCTCGTTACGGATTAGCAGTTTGCATCAGGTGTTTTGTGGTGACTTTTTATCTTTTGTTCATTTTAATTGTCGCCTGTTTTATGTAACAAATTTTAAAAGTTGTTTATCTCACAATGTTCCAGGATCAACGTCATGTTTACGGAAACGAATAACCAATCACGCTTCTACATGTATTAACTCAACTGATATAACTCTTTTCGTTGTCCAATCATTCAGAATAACTCAAATATTTTCCTTTAATTAATATGTTTGAAATTATTTTTAACATAAAGTAAACGCCAGTTTCAACAGTATTTCAGTTATGCCAGGCGTATTTAGTAGTTTTCTGCCACAAACTCCACGAACCCACAGCCCTCCATCAGCGAGAGAACACTGAGAAAAAAACCCAGTTTCAACAGTGTTTCAGTTATGTCAGGCGTATACTTTCCTAACTTGACCATTGGAGGCAGTCACAATGAATGAAAAAAAACATAAACTTCTCCTTGTGGAAAATTAATAGTTTGTTTCTTTATATACCGCTTTAAAGTTAACACTTTCATACTAAACATACTGTAGTGGCGTATCCGTCGTGATAAGAAAATATACATGGACACCACAAAACGAATATTCGAATATATTCGAATATGCCAAACCGAATATTCGAATATTAATTTTAATATTCGTTCCCATCCCTAATTCTAACGTTTGAATACTACACTGAAATGAAATTTGCGTTTCAGAATCCGAAATATTTGTCTCCGTCAGTGTTTAGACTTTCTTCTTATCATACACGACATACATGTAATTATGAAAATGCATTAGGTCGGTTATTATTATCTGAATGTATTTCATGTATCATGTAGATGGTCCGTATTGATTTTTTGGGTTAGTTGGTCAAAGGTCAAGGTCACAGTGACCTGAACTGTGAAAATCTTTTCCGCTCAACATCTTGAGATCTATTTGACCTACAGTCTTCAAACTTGATTAGTCTAAATTAGTAGATAATCCATATCGTTGTCAGTGGTCAGTGGTTTAAAGGCCAAGGTCACAGTAACCCGAACTTTGAAAATCTTTTACACTCAATATCTCGAGATTTACATCACTCGGAGTCTTCAAACGTTATAGGATGATTGGTCTTACTGCGTAGATGATTCTTACAGTTGGTCAATATCACAGTGAACTCTTTTTTATAACATTGCAAAAGACGTTCACACAACTGACTCAGATCAGACCAGTAGAGCAATACTGGCCCTTTTTGGCCTCTTGTTGGTAACAGCGACACATGTGTGCACTTGACCGGAACCATTTTCTATGTTCCAATGTGTAAATTCCAAAGCTTGTATGTATTATGATTCAAATGTTTTATATTTTACATTAACAAACTGTTTCATTTACGCTATAGACTAAGATAACGACATTATTGAAATTAATTGCTGTGACAGATACAAGCAAATGTAATACGAATCAAGTTCAATCTTTTTTCTAATAGTTTAATACTTTTAAGATGACTTATAGACTCGCCGGGTCGGGTGTTTTCTTTCTGTAAATATTTGTGATAATCTTGATTTCACCTCGATAAAATATTAGTTTCTTTTCAAGTTTTATTGCATTTAACATATATTCTTAAGAAACCGTTTGGTTGATACTAGTAAAACTACAACATAACATTATGGTAAAACGTTAACGGAAACGCACGGCAAAACAATGAGCAAAAGGACAACATGCATTTTGCAAAATATTTCGACATATTTCAGTCAAAGGCAATGTTCAATTGATAGATACTTTATTACCTCTTACAACATATAGAGAGCAAAACATAATTATATACATTTTGTTACATGATGCTTAAATTTAAACATAGAAACACGAATGTTACTAAAATACACAGTAGTAGGGAATTTTCAAATTAATCCTAGATCATTGCTTATTGACATTAATTAAAAACTTCCCTATATTATAAAAATGTTGTCATGACTCTTGGTCATTAAATGTAAAGTAGGTCCCGTGATATTAGTTGTGGCCTGTAATGCTTCTGGGTCAAGTGACTTATTTACGTCCTGCTGTTGTAGTGAAGCAGCATTTACTGACATTGAGTCAGCATGTTTCATGATTTCGTGACAGTCGGGCGAAATTAAACTACTTTCAGCAAAACGTATGAACATAAACACACCGGAAGATAAACGTATGTTTGGTTTTACTTTGCCGGTATTCTTACTTCTCAGCGAGCTGGCAGGAAAGATCGATGCAAATTTTGAAAGTTCTAACGGAATTTAGAACAAAAAGATTAAGTATCTGGAAAATAATTACTGATCGCGATTTCATTAAGTACAGAATAAATGTTATTCTTTATACCAGTCACGTGAAAAACAAAACAACAACAACAATGATTTTATTTATTGTTTTCATAACACTCTTACCAAAAGGTGTAATTTGTAACAGTCACAAAACGTGTGGACCTGGAGAAAACTGCACTTGTCACCAAATTCAAAATGGAAGGAATAACGATTTTGCTATAGACTGTTCGGACACAAGGCTTGGCACCAGACAGATTTGTGAATTTATACAAAATGCGAGTACGACACTTCACATAACACGGCTTGTAGCCAGACGCAACGCTTACAAAGATGAAAATTATTTCGATGGATGTCGGCAGATAAAAGAATTAGTCTTAAGCAATAACAGTATCCGGCATTTAGATCATTTATCTTTCACGCATATAGAACATCTAACACTTCTAGACTTGAGTTACAATGAATTGGATATTTATGAACCGGAAAGGAACTTGGAATTGTTGATACCCGCCACATTGACAACACTGATGTTAAACGGAAATGTAAACAAGACTGCATCGGCGTCCCATAACTTGCAATATCCTAATCTTGGTCGTCTGCCACTGCTAAAAAAAATATCGATGGATGGTTTACCTGAAATAAACGTAAATGTTGGCCTTCACGCGACAAATTATGTAGAAGCACTAAGCCTTTCGGGATTTTCTGGCTTCTGTAATATGAGTTACGTCACCAATGATACATTTTCAAGTTTCAAGCATATGAAAGTGCTGAACATTTCAAACTGTAACTTGACGTATATAGAAAAGGGGAGCTTGAGCATGTTGTCACATTTGGAAGTGCTGGACATGTCGTTCAATAAAGAACTTGGCTTCAGAGCTTTAGGAAATGTTTCGTATGATTTACAATACACAAATATAAGTGTTCTCAATTTCTCCATGGTCCATAATACATTCGGTCTTGGAACCATTGTCCGGAAAAGGGATTTGTGCTTTCTTTGGAACACAACACTGCATGAGTTAGTGTTGGACAGTAACAGAATACAGTTATTTGAAACGAACTCACTGCTGTTGTTGCCAAAATCGCTAGAAATCTTTCGTGGCAACGATAACACATTTACCTTTGGACCTTACCTAATGCAGGTAAACTGTGCACCAAATGTACGAGAATTTTACGTAAGCTATCTAAATAAGCCTCACCAACCATTTAAATACACTACAGAAGCATATTTAAATGAATATGATGAGTGTTACATTTATCCGCCTAGCAGATGTCCTTTCATGGAAGACAATTTCTTGAAGAATATCAGCAGTACAGTTGAAGGTTGCAATTTCTATGAATCAGAAAATATTGAAATTACGTACCCATCTCTTCCAAAAAATATGAGGAAAATAATATTTCGAAGCAGTGGAATGAATTACGAGTTGATACCGTTCTTGGTAACTCCAATTAACAACGAAGTAGAACATATTGATATTTCTGGCAATGTTTTTACTAGATGGATTGGTCCAATCGGTCCATTGAGGAATTTGAAGAGTCTGGCTGTGGCAAAAACTTACCTGTCATATATAAGTCCTATGGCGTATTCAGGTGGATATCAGTCTCTTGAAAATTTGCAAATCCAGCAGAATTTTCTCGGGCTAGCCTTAGAAGACTACATCGGTAAACCTTCTGTCTTTCGAGAGTTGCTTGCCTTGAGAACACTTAATATGTCAGCCAACAGGATAAGAACATTGCCACCAAATACATTTTCCAACCTAAGCCATTTAGAAACTCTTGACTTAAGCTTCAATGAAATAGAAAATTGGACACCGGATGTACATTCATTGTCCAACCTAACATATATAAACTTGAGTTCGAACTTCTTTACACACTTACCACTATCTCTGACGACACATCTTGCGCTGGTATCAAAAAGACGAAATACTGATTTCAAATTAGATCTCTCCAACAATTCCATTTTATGTTCATGCAATAATAAAGATTTTTTAAAATGGCTGCTGCTATACAAGCACAACATGGTCGGCTATTCTAATTACCATTTCATTGACGAAGATAGAAATCAAATCTCTGTGGATGACTTTGAACGGTACGTTGACACTTTGAGTAAGACATGTACGTCTTACACCCCGGTCATAGTCGTGTGTAGCATGCTTTTGACTTCCTTTCTCACAATTGTCATTGGTGGCCTCGCCTACAGGAACCGCTGGAAGCTACGTTATTTTATGTACATGTCGAAACAAAGATACTTTGGATATAGATCTATGCCAAACGAAGAGCCAGTTGAAAACTACAAATACGACGCCTTTATATCATATGCCGATGAGGACCTTCGGTTTGTTATCAAGAGTATAATACCGAATTTGGAACAACGAGGATTGACATTATGTATCCACCAAAGGGACTTTTTGCCTGGAAATGCCGTGGCTGATAACATCATCGATGCAATCCAAGCAAGTAAGCGGACAGTTGTGATACTTACGAAAGCATATCTCAAAAGCAGATGGTGCATGTACGAATTTAATATGGCCCGAATGGAAAGTATTTACTCCCGTGATGACAAAGGCTGTCTGCTGGTTGTCTTGCTCGAGGACATACCAAGCAAGAATATGCCTCTAGAAATGCTTAACTGGATAACGTACCAGTCGTACTTGGAATATACAAGAGACGCAGAAGGTGAGGCCCTGTTCTGGCATAACCTCAGAGATGCTATTACAGCTTCGACCTTACGGTTGCAAAGAAACTATGGCGGCACTAGCACGACAAGCTTATAACTACTCTATCTGTCGAAGAAGCAGTGCTGATTCTTGTCATGGTTGATATTTCACATCGTCTGCAATTCAATTCTCTATTCGTTTTTTGCGAATTTTTAAGTGGATGTTCACTTGATGTCTAGTAATGCGACATGTCGGTCAACGTTTGGACAACAAATCGCTGTTATCATAAGATGTGGTAATCGTTAATTGTAATTGTAGTCAGCTGTAATTGATTACATGATTCCCTGTAATTAGGTTTAATCATTAATCATGAAAATTCTGATTACATGTAATTTAATTACAGGGCTCAATTGGCCTGTAATTACGATTGTTTTCTGATTACTCTCTGATTACAGGAGTTACAGAGTATGATTTTCTGTTACTTTGTTGTATAAACCATCTTTTTAACACATACTGAAAAAAACAACTTATAGGTGTACACATGTCGTTATATCTTTACTGCTGTTGAGATAACTTGAAATGCTTCTTAGTAAAAAAAATCTGATCGATGTAAGTTTTGCTTTATTTGTTTTCTTTTGATTTGATATCTATGATAATAATCTATAGAAACCTTATTGATAGTTTATATTTTTAACAATATGTATAAAACACACTGTGTGCAATGAAGGTTACATTAAAAGTATACAAGTGCCTTAGGGTACGAAATAATTGATGAAATAATTGATGTAATAAAAAAGGTATAATTATGTAATTACTAAATCCATTATGTTCCTAGTATTAAAGAACTAAGACTGATTTCCTCTCTGAGGAAAAGTGATTGTTTTTCTTCCCTGGTGACCAGTATTAAGATTATCCAAGCACTGAATTGCCCCTACTTAAACATGCATGCACAAAGTGCATGCAGATGTCAAAAGCACAACTGAATTTTAAGAGATACCCACTAGAACAAGGCCCAGTGAGACCAAATGGTAATTATGCAGCTGATATTATATCCGAAAATACACAGGCTACATCCCATGTCTATACTAATTTAAAGGAAAGTTGATATTCAACTTAACTTCGATACGTTATTAAAATTAATTTGTAATGCCAAAATTATATATGATAATGACAAAGGAATTATAATTTTCCTAATATGTTCTGCAGCTTTATTTCAGCCACAAATATTTCAATGTTAGATAAACATTTCATTTGACACATAATAAAACAATGATTTTTTTAAAACTTTATTTCATGTAGTATATTCTTAAAAGTAATCATGAATACTCGCTAAATGTAATTTAATTCAATAAATTACATATGAAAAATCCTGGTAATCTAATTGTTATTGTATTCACAATATGTCAAAGTAATTGTAATATAATCAAATACATTCTAATGTTATTGATCAGTCCCAATCACAGTGTGATTAAGGAGAAAATGCTTATCAAGAGATGATGACAAAATACATGTCGGGTTTGGGCTAGGGTTGGGTCACATTAATACACATGAATTGGACCACCAATCTACCTACTACGCCATTCGTCTTTGGTGATATCACAAGGTTATAGTTGCGTAAATATCGTTTCTAACAGAATATATAGGGATGATTTTACACCTGACTACCCCTGAAAGCTTGTTTATGTAACCATGATAATAGACATGTGTTGGCGGGTACCTGATGTGAGGTTGGACATCGGAAAACGGACAAAACGTAGGGGTGTTCTCAAAATTATCCATTGTCAGTCAATAAAATTGTATTTATTGTTAAATAAATATATTTATGGAAGCGATGGACTACTTTAACAGGGTCACATAGGTCCTGGCAAGTCCGAAGACTGAAGCCGGTTTTCAGTACGGTTTTGTGCCGGTATATAGTCAGTCTTTTCTGCATAAATGCGATTATTTCTGGAAAATTTACGATTTATTTTACAAATTTGAGATATCGAAACTTATCAAACAAAAATTGAGAAATGATTTTCGTGATGGGAAGGGTGGGGGAATAAGTATATTGTGTAATTGAATTAAGGCCAAACGTGTTAACAAAAATCGAGAAAAAATCTTTTTTTGGGGGGGTGGGTGGGAGGAGTGGGGGGATGGGGTCGAGGGGATATTTTTTAACTATTTATTGTGTAAAAGAATCGATAATTTTTTTCGGAGTTGGTCAGGTGGGGGTGGGGGTTAGAGGTAGGGGTAGGAGAGGTAGATGGAATACATCATGACCTTGTTGTTATAAGAAATATAGTATGAACGTTTGATGAATGAATATAACAAAAATGGCAAAATTAAAGCCAAATTCAAGTTATATTGACAAAATCTTAGTACCAAAAGGGAAACTTTGTCAAAAGTGTCCCTGACACAAATAGTCTGGCTGCATTACAACCATGTTGTCATATGCAATATAATTTCATTTCAAAGTTTGACGGAGAAATATTGAGAAATGGAAAAATAATAGGTAATGTTAAGTTTTTGTGACAAAATCTAGGCAATGAAGAGGCATAACTCTGCAACTATGGTTGACATAAATATGTGACTTCCTGCAGGTGTCTATATTGCCATCAGGAACAAGTTTGCCAAGTTTGAAGTAAACATGTTTGATGGTATAAAACATTAAAACATTCATAAAAAAAACTTTCACCAACACATACGTCCACGCAAACGCCGCCATCGATGCGAATGCAATGTTCGAATAATTTAGCTATAACTAGCTGTGAGGTGACAATTCACAACTTATCATATAAAACTTAAACATGATTTTCGAATAAGAAATTGTATAAGCTGATATATAAGATCACCTTTTCCAATAGCTGATAGCTATAGGGTACCGTTTTACTATTCAATGTAATTTTATGATATCACCTATTTGTATCACCCATTCGAATAAATGATACCACCTATTCAAAGAGACTGCGGGATTTCATCTATCCGAATTTGTCATATCACCTTTTCGAAATGGTGATCTCACTTATTTGTATTATCACCTATCTGAAAAGATGATATCACATTTTCAGGTGATATCATCCATTCGAATACTTAATGTGATATTAGTATCATATTACCCATTCGAACAGGTGATATCACATATTCAAAGGAAATACATGACATCACCTATTCGAATGAATGCTGTCATCTGTTTGAATGTTCTAGCTGGTGTCACTAAATGTGACCATTAGACAGACTATACTACAGAAACTGAAGTTGGAACAATTTAATTTCTTTACGTCGCACACGAATCTCTTGTGTTGTTTATTTCTATAATTACAAAAAGAGTTGAAATAAATTGCAGAAAGGTATGATTTTGTTTATTGGCCTTAATTGATATAATGAATCTTTTTGAGAACACCCCTGCGTTTGTTCCGTCCTCCGATGTCCAACTACTAGACATGCGTTGGCGGATACCCTATTTAAGGTAAGACCCCGGAGGACTGACAAAACGAAGGGGCGTTCTCAAAATGATACATTTATATTAATATGTAAGGCCAACTGTTTCTGTAATTAATTACAAATATTTGCCTGTAATTGTAAAGATACAAAACAAAAGATTCATGTGCACGTGGGACGTAACGTAAAATAAATGTTTTTAACTTTCTGCAGCATAGTTTGCCCAATTGTCAGTCAGGAGCACCACTATCCGAATACGTGATATCACTAATTACCTCTGTGACCACATGTTATCACTTATTGATGATAGCACCTATTCAAAGCTGATATGTGAGCTAATATATTCCAATATGTGATATCTATGAAGCATCGTTTTACTTTTTTATGCACTTTGTGATATATACTGTTTTCATCAACCATTCGAATAGGTGACATCGCCTATTCGAATGTGTGATATCACGTATTCAAATAGGTGATATCACCTTTTTAAAGGGAATGTGGAATTAAACCTATTATATCTGGTGATATTATCTATTCAAAATGTTGGTATCACCTTCTCGAAATCATGGTGATATCACGCATTCCCTTGATATTAACTTTTCAAAGGGAAAAGGTGCTATCACATATTAAAAAAATGTTTTATCAAAGGATCAGCCAGTACATTCATACGATACGTTTTAGGTGATATGACCCAATCAAATAAGGGATTTCACCAATTATGAAAGTTGATATCACCAATACAAATAGGCGATATCACCAATTCGAATGGGTGATATCGCCCATTTGAATTGGTGATATCACAAGAGTGCATCAAATAGTAAAGCAGTGCTCGATAGATCACCTATTCGAAAGGGTGACATCACCTACTTGATATTACTTATCAGGTTCGTCAAAATCTAATTTTGACTTATTATATGTCACCCATTTTAAAAGTTGATACAACCTTTTGTACGCTAGCACAACCAAGCACGTAGTGCTAACAGTTGTAGGTCATGTATTGGTTCCTGTTCGACAGAAAAATCAAGCAAGTGCCAGGGCTGATGGTCAGGTTGACATCAGAGACCAGAATGCGGCCCAGCTTTCTGAGTCATTAGATGAAGAACAGGATGAAAATGAAGAAAGAAACCAATAGTAGAAATTATTAGTGCAAACCATGACATATACATGTATAGTCGCTTTCTGAGGAAACAATGCCAAAACTCTTACGCGAACTAGGAATCATTAGTGCATGCATATTCCGAATCGCAATGAATAGTTTTCCTACTGTGGCAATTAGACAAACTTAATAACGTCATACATGAATCTACCTTGCTGTTTATTTTTACAATTACTAAAAAAACATATTTGTTATAAATAACAGAAACACTTAAGGTAGCGATTTTGGGTCGGCTCAGTGGAGTTAAATTACCCATTTAGACAATAACTGTATCATATATTTTGTATCTTTTATATAGATTATGTCTAAAACAAGTCGTTTCATGATTTTTAAAACTTAGTTTTGTTTTTTGCCTTTGATATTGTATGATATTTGATAAATTTCGTAAAATTTTGAACAGCGATAGCAAAGCCATTTTCGCAATATTTATCACCAAATTCATAAAAAATGTATATAAGTATAATGTCTAGGGATCCGTGTCACGGAATTTCCATATCATTCTTCAAACAAACAAAAATTAACATCAAAGAAACTGCAGCCTCTTTTTCTGACCGCTTGTTACGTATTAAAAGATAATTAATCCCCTGACCAATTTATCAAAAATTCCTGACACGGATCCCTCCGTAATAAAATTCTCTTTAAACTGGTCCAAACCACATGTTAATCGACCTCCACTTAACAAAATTATGCTTGTTCAAAGTTGACACATCTTCCTTCAAAGCAAGTTTCAAAAACGCCGATTTCTAAAGACACTCATAATTTGATTGGATTATATGAAACAAAACCCGTTTAAATGCATCCAATTATACGTAAGTACAATTATATGATAATCCATACAATAGTTAACCCTGTCATATCAGAAAAAATACAAGATCCGCCCACAAAATCATTTTAATGCCATATTTACAACTTTTTTTCGTGTTTTATTGCTTCTACGGTATTTCGACAAGACGGTCACGTGATTATCTAAAGTATTTGAGGTACACAGCGGGGAAAATGGAGAAAGTTGAACGAGAACTTATATCTGCAGTAGAGCCAGCGGGGTAATTGATAATTCCTACACTCGAAGCTGTTGTAAACGACTTGAAAACATGTAAATGGTGTTTAAGCATTTCATATAACTTTGAAAAAATACAATTAGTGAAAACTCCGCTCCCAAAAAAAAGTAATTCATTTAGTAATCTGAGCTTATTAGGCGATGAATAAAATTTGGCAACATCTGTAAATAATAAACACAACTACAATGCAGTGCCCTTTGTGCAACTGTTTTATACAAACTATAAGATATAATATAATAAAAGGTTATGAAAAATTGCCAAAAATGATAGTTAACTGTACCGTTGTGAAAAAACCTTTTTGTCATTTTGTGAAATCGGATTTTACAGTGATGTTTTCAATTTGTTAAGTTTTATATGTATTCTTTAATCAATTAGAATATTAATTTCGCAGAAATATGTATGATGTTTTGAATCAATCACATTCTAAACTTGAACGAAATCCGCATACAAATAATTCAGTTATACCGAGTTATTTAAGTGTCGGGTTAGAAGTGGCTCCAAGTGTATAAATAGTTCATTTATATAGGTATATTTCACTCCTTTGTTGTAGACTATGCTTTACTGTTAATTAAGTGTTTTTGTTGTTAAGAGCAAGAATGATTCGGCATCTTGTTTTCTAATCAAGCATAGGCTGTCCACTATGATCGATATGTGTGATGTCCCTACCTACTTAGTCAACCATACCTCGCGCGCGTGCTTTACTGATCGCGTGTCATACTGATAATGCCCGAGGCTGTAAATTATTTAATCTCATACAGTACAATGGATTGAAGATAATTTATGTATCCTGATTTATTAACGCTTTGAAACTCGTTTGTAGAATTTACAGTAAAAACCAGCTATATTATGATAAAAATTATCCTATTTATTTGTCTCCCTGTAGTCCAAATATTCTGAAAAATTTCTGTTCGTTTCATATTTCCCAATTATCGATTTATGAATGATAGTTAAACATTCGGCAAAAAATATAAACATTATACATGTATATTATTGTAATTATTAGATGAGCAGGTATGCCTTTACGACAGTGAAATGTATTTTTTATGATAAGGGACCGAGATAATACCACCACGAGAAATGATAACACTTTTTTCTAACTTTAGAATCGTTATACATGTACCTGCTTACAATTTCTTTGCATCACAACCCAGTTTGTTTAGTGAACATTTGATTATATGATAAACTTCTGGTCTTCGCATATGCAGCTTTACCAAGACGCCTTCTTATTTGAAAACGAAACGTTCTATTACAACATTTTTTCCAGATCAAATGTATATTCATTTTTTGAAAAAAGTAATTTACCAACTTTTATGAATTCTAATATTCAAATGTTTTTAGGTCCACATTTCTTCTTATGCCGACTTGTGTGGAAGGATTTGTAAAGAGAATAATTTTAGTTTGTTTGTTTTCGTAAAATATTCGTTTATCTTTTTGCATTCATTTTGATAGATTCTGTCAAAAATAAAAACGAATTTGATTTACGCATTGATAGTATGCAGTTAGTATTTCAGTGTGATGACTATTTATTCAAACAAATAATCCAAATTTTTACAATTACCTGTTAATTGTTCATTTATAATTGCTGAATTGCTTAGCGTGCATATCTAATCATCGAAACAATTAACTGATCAATACCGGTTGACTCTACCAGTTTATTGATTATCCCTTATCGGCGCCTCAAAAGGGGCGGAGCTAGAACGGTTACTGACACACAAGAGCGCGACGCTGTTGGAATACAACCGATCAACTTTAACGGTTCATAAAGCACGTTTTAATTATTTTTCTGCACCTTTGATTTCGCTTATATATAGAGTTAAATTGAACATAAAATAATGCATAAAAACAGAAATTTGCGATTTTAAAGCAAATTAGTATCGATAGCTACCTTAATTGTTTATTGGCTTTACATAATATAAATGGATCATTTTGAGAACACCCCTTCGTTTTGTCCCTCCTCCGATGTCCAACCTCACATCAGATATCCGCCAACACATGTCTAATAGCAGAAATAGCGAAGTTTATCTATAATCTATGCAATACATGCTCTACCTGTTAACGCAACTTATCGGAACATTACGTCACTGTCACATTATCAATAACTAGGCTATACAAGTCATTTATATAGCGTGTTTACATTATTCATTCAAACAATAAGACTTGACTAAATTGAATAAGAGTTATGATATAATATATGCATACATATATAATGTCTAATAAGCATATCTTGTCAAAATGGATGAAAAGGAATACGGGACATTTGGTCCTGCTATTGGTAAGTTGATTTGATATTAAAACACTTACTTAACAGGTAAATGTTTATTTTAACGATGTCATTTGATAATCAGTATATTTGACGGTCATCAACATTTTAGTGTTATATACAAAGTCATTTTGAAAAAAAAATGTAAAACAAAATATACATGTAATCTACTTTCGTTTTAAACAAAAATCTACGTTCGATTTAAACAAATTGGGTAGTTTCTACAATTGAAGATTATGCACCATAGATCTACTTATCTATATCTCCCTTTTTCTGCGTGTATCATTGCTGCTTACATTTTATATTATCAAAAGCATCAGTCCAACATGTATTAAAGACCTTATTTGAATGAAGGTCGTACAGTAACTGTGAATTAAAACCTGAAAGCTTTATATATACACAATAACATACACGTAATATACAGGATATCAGTCAGCTTCCTCTCGGCAGGTGGTCGTTGTTTACAGGTTTAACTGTAGGGTCTGTATGTATATTTCAATGTCAGTTGTTTTGTTGTTAATAAATAAACACACGAACTGCACTGGTCTGTATTACAGCCCCTATAGGCTAATGCCATCTTTAACCTCGGCCCATGAATAACCATAAAACAGCTAAATCCGTAAAACATCCAATTATGCACCTGTAACATTCTTATTATGTTCTGCAGATGCTGAAACTTTCTTCACAAATCCTGTTTATTATGAAGATGGCATAGACAATGTGACGACTAGGGAATATTCCCGCTACGTGAACGAGCTTCTCGATCGGCTCGGTTACAGTTTTGAAATGATCAAATACAGGCAACAGATGTGGAACGAGGATGACAAACTTAAAACTCGCCATGAAGATATTGCTCACACTGAAGTCACGACAGGTGGTAAAAGCGAAGGAACTGCCTTGTTTTATGAGAGTGACGTTGACAGTATGTACATTATAATGGACGCCATCTGTGTTGATAATCCACAACCTTTTGTTCATCAAGAAAATATTACGTTGTTCAAGAATGAGGCAGATGAAACATCACCTGGATATACCAGATTAAAACTTCTGAGATTTGATGGGAGATTTTACAAGGAAGAAATTAGTTCCTCTTTATTTAAGGATGAGACAGGATCTTCTTATCTGTCGAGTCAGTTTTTCATGGAAGCAGTGAAGATGTCTAACAGACAGCAGATCTTGATGGATAGAATGACAGCTGAACCTTTAAGGGGACCTTCAACACCAGCATCTGACAAATACCATAGTTTTGATCGCGTCACCTGCTTTAGATGCATTTGTCCAAATATCTTAGATCGCTGGATATCTCGGCCTCGATTTAAAGGATGGCCGTCACCAGAAACCATAAATGAAATATCTCTTCTTGATGGACACGCAGTGCCAGTCGGATTGAAGGAATCTCCAAATATGTATAGAGAATGGAGAGTTTGTTATTCACTTGCAGAATTACACTTAATGCAAACTTTAAATGAGACGCAGTTGAAAGTATATATTCTTCTTAAGAAAATATGCAAATCAGTTCTAAACACAATTTGCAAAGATATGACATCTTACATTATGAAAAACATTAATTTTTGGGTGTGTGAAGCGAATGGGTCTGATGGGTTTACGCAGGAAATGATCATGGACAGATTGTTTGATTGCATTAATTATCTAAGGAGATCTGTTTGTAAAAACAATCTCCCTAGTTACATGATACCTGATAGGAACCTGTTGACCGGGAGAATCGATAACCAGGAGAAACAACGACTAATTATAACACTAGGTGAGTTCCTGAACGAAAGAGGTAGAATGTTTTTAAGGTGTGGTAAATTACGAGATGCCATGATCGTGATGTACAAGACACCGAACATGTTTAGAGAATTTAGTAGGAAAAGAGATAAAGTAGAAAGTCTGTTTCTAATGATGAGGAGGATAAGAGCAGAGACAATGAGACCGGGAATGTCCAGGGAGGAACTGAATCAACTTGTATCCCAGAATGAATTGAACTGTGATATGCAGACACATATCGAACATTTGATACAATTTCATGTGCAAGAAGTAAGGCAGATGGGGAAAACGGATGAAGAAATCAATGATTTGTGGCAAACAAAACTAAGTCAGTTACTGTCATAAGTATATGTACAAATAAAGTAGACTTTCTTTATTTCCGTCTCAATAGTTAGTCATTGATATATGTAAGGTAGATATTAGATAGTTTATTCAAGCAAAATGCGATATGCCAAGGAGTTTACAATAAATGTACATCACATATATTTGTATGAATAGTGGATACACAACATAACAAATTGTCAATGATGCGTACAGTACATGTTATTTACCATGCGATGCAATTGCGATGTAATGCAAAATATTTCATTAAAACGTACGTGGGTATACAAAACAAAACTTTCTTTGACGGTTTATTTCCCTTGGGATATAATAGCACTGTATTATATACTAAACGAAACTTCTAACGCACCACCTGCCGTTTTCCTTCTTGATTTAATTACCAACCCTTCCAAAATATCCCAGCTTATTTTCAGTTATCTGTTAAGAGTGGGCTTCTTTAGGAAGAACATGAAGGCAAATACCCATATTAAGTCTACAAAGGTTTAAACGTTAATCCAAAATTCTGTGACATATGATTTGTTCCATTATGAAAGTCATGTAACGGAAGTATCTACCCAGTACTTCAAATATGCAAGACATTATACATGTAGCTGTCGTGCATGGATATAGATAATTGCTTGTAGACATGTCTGTTCATGTATATAGCGAGTCGTTTTAATATTTGTTAATTGACTCCAGGAAATATTTATTTTATAGATATATCTCCGTTAGTAATAAAGCTATCAGTTTAAGACAAAGATATATCTTTTAAATGTCATGAGATTTAAAGAGACAACACTATAATTTTAAAAGCTATCTATATAAGCTCGTTTCGAAGATATCTCTTTACATTAAAGTGATATTTTTCTATGTTTGAAACACAGCACTTATAACAGATAAAGAGCTAGGGATATAAGTCAATGTTAAAGAGTTTTCCGTGTTTTAAAGTTAACAATATATGCGAAAGTGCTACATGTTACAAATGTACTTTATTTATACTTAATTAAGCACAAAAGTTCTGTCCGGTATAATTAAAGTAACACAAAAACTGAAATTGGATATTTTATTCATAATTAGAAAAACATAAGAATATCATCATTTTCGAATCAATTTACACATTTTCAATGTTCGTGACGTCGAATAGAATGTTCGTGTGCGTTTAACGCACGTGCAACATGTGTTGTAGGCTCACTGACCTCCAGTCGACATAAAACGCGCAAAGTTTGCTATCTTGAAAGCTTCGTAATAACAACATATGTTGAGTATTTGTCTAAATTTTTACGTCTTTCGATAGGATTATCCTTGGTTACCCTCCATCTGTCCAGTAAAACTTTGTGTAAGCGTCCATGCAACCATGAAAAAAAGTCGACATTTTAATTACTTGACTGCGTCTGATTGGTTAAAAAATTCGGGACCAGTCATTGTACATTTTGCCGCCAATCTTGGTGAATACTGCTAGCACTTTAAGTTATATACGTTGATCATGTCAAGAAAATAAATCAGTACATAGTTTAAAGTTTCATTACTTAAAACTATCTGCCATACCTGCATCTGCCATGCGTTTCGTGCTATCGCTTGATTATTTTTACGCTTTTTTGTGTTCCATGTTACGTTGAAACTGAATTGTCTAATTCATTTGTATTTGTATCCAAGTCAGATTTCGTGCTACAGAAATTATTTCAATATCATAAAATGTTACATATGTTACGCTGAAAACTAATACATGCGCAGAAGAATATATGTCTTCGTTAATATAGTCTATAGAGTTATGTACATATTACAGCAAGGTTACTCAAATGTAACATGTGATTTCACGGTCGGTGTGCCATGTGACAATAGACAAATGTATTTGACTACCTCTTTCATAGCAACATCATTTTTTCTACTTCTTTTTTTTACTGAAAGGCCAATTAAAGTAACTGATACATGTAGAAACGGCATCTTACTTGAAACTGTTAAATAAGCAAACACAATGCCAGACCTCTGATTTTGTCCTGGCATTGGCTGACATTCAACATTTACTGTTGAGAAAATCATAAATGAACTGCAGTTTCACAACTTATTTCATGACTTATTCTCAGTATGATGTACAACGCTTGTCTGCAATTCACGAGTACGAAGGCGAAGGAACGACCAAGTGACTATATCATAATGTTTGTTGTGTCTCGCGCACGGTGTGTCAGTGACAGCAGAAATGATAAAATGTTTTGTGGTTCCATTGCCCTGGCCGTAAATATAGAACATTGTAGTTTTTTTAGGGGCGACAACCGCAAGTGTTTTCGTTTTGTCGCCCCTGCCAAAACGCGGTTTTAGTGTGTGTATAGTGTCCGAACAATTGTTATAACAAAGTAAACAGTTGTCGCCTCGGTTGGAGCGACAAAACGAAAGGACGGCAGAATCGGTAGAATTAAGCTACCATAGCATATTGACGTACTAGTACAATAAAAGAGTTTTTAAACAAATCTTTCGTTCAAATAATGTCTTCATAGCCTCGTTAGAAGTAAGTTTTATCTACATCTATCAGTATTTACCAGGGGCGTAGCTTCCTATAGGCACAGTAGGCACGTGTCTACACTTTTCCTAAAAAAATGAAAAATATCAAAATGCCAAATATGGCATGGGTGGGTGGCTTATGGGATGTATTAAAGTCTCTACTACGAATATGTTATAGGTGATCTACGCAATTTCTTTAAAAAAGGTAATAAAAAAATGCGTGTCAACAGTTGAAACGTGTATTACAATTTCAGTTTGAGGCTTAATATACTTCAAGTGGTCCGCCATTTTATGTAATAACAGGAAGTTACGCTTTATTACGAAATGAAATGTATATATACTTGACACTATTTTTAGAACTTAGATGTAAGATCTGGCATTCAAGGCGTGATGATACTTCATTAGTTCTCTGTAACTTGAAACTTATAGTTTGTGAAATACACAGACAACATATTACTTGCATGATTCACCGAGGGTCTTTGTCAAATGAATAACTTTTGCCAAACATTTTCAACTAGGTTGAATCGTGACTTCATGCATGTTTTTTTGGTTGATTTTAGTCTGATAACGAAAATATCATCTGTAGCTTTATGAGTGGCTTTTGAACAGTCAGTCAAGATTAAATCAACTTGAAGGCAAACATTCAATTCATTTATTTAAAGCCGACTCAAAGTTGGCTTTGAAGTTAATTGAATATACACGCATACGGAAGTGAATATTTCAACCAGACTTTTAAATACACGACCCCTAAGATGTGTCCACTTTAAAAATTGGACCCATTTCACATCCTGCGTCACAATTCTCACGAGACCTTTTCTGGATTTCGCTGAAAACGTCTCAAAAGCTCTTTGGAAAGATTCAGCCTACTCAATTGTTTGTCTGGCACAATCATTCACAGAACCTATCTTGCCAAAAGTTTGTTCATGTGAAAGACATCAGAAAAAAATGAGCTGGAGGGACTATAGTGTTAACAATATGCTATTTTATCATTTAATACCATATCAATTCAGCAGCCTATTTCTTTACAGCCGAATATGGAGGACGATTATCACTAGGTGCATTGTTCACGCCTTCATGGATTTCCTTTTGTGACACTCCTTTCATATGCAAAATATATGGTTGTTCAGTATGACAAAATACCGGAAAAACAGCGGACAACACCGTTCAAGTACTGCAATACTATTATTTCAAAGTCTGGCCAGAAAGCTTATATGAATAGAAATTCGTTTAGCTGACTAAACGTAAAATTGAGAAAGAATAAATTTGTTGAATAGTTCGTAGGCTTTAGTTTGTTTTATAACGTCTAAAACATGTCAGTGATAATGTTTGAAAGTCCTTTAACATCGAATGTTCGATATTATTGTAAACAACTGCACCCAAGTAGCCGCCTACATTAAACAGGAAGTATTATTTTAGGTAGGGGGAGGGGGTATTTAACGCCAGTTTCAGTTACACATTTGTTTCAGTAATGATGTTGTACAGTTTATACAGCCGACATTTTACCTATCCATCGTCTCTGTGCAGGACCAGAAATCGATTTCCATTCTCCATAAGAAACTGTCAACTTTCTCACCTAAACAGCCAGGCCGGTAGCGATGCTTGAATCCGCAACCCTCATTCAGTGAGATTTTCAGTGATTACAAGGCGGCGACTTTAACCGCTTGACCACGGAGCTTTAGTAATAATAATGATTATAATAAATTCTTTATTTCATGAAGGTAAGCACATTAAGTGAAAGTACATACATTACACTTATTTACAATGTGGCCTTCAAACAGCAAATGAAAAGTAAGAAAGAAAAATAATAGAAGAAAAAAGGCACATGTATAAATCATTCTCTAACATACACGAAATAACACATACCTGACAAACACTTTGAGATTTATGGTAACAATACAATTAAAAGTAAAAATCTAAAACATTAACATACATAGTATTTATGTCATACAGACATGTATCAAATGTATCCAACACATTAATATATTTATGAACATTGCAAATGTAATAAAAATTTCTTTAAGTTATATTTAAATGAGTTCAATGAATTTATCTCTTTAATATACAAGGGTAAAGCGTTCCAAATATGACTACTATGATAGGTAAACGTATCCTTCATGTAATTAGTTTTTTGCTAAGATCACGACGTCTTGTAGATCTTAAAGGTGTGCAAACGCTAAAAGATCTGACATATAATCAGGAAATAATTTATTCTTGCATTTAAAGACCATTATTGCTGTATGGTAAATACACCTGTTGTTAAAAGTCAACCACAGTAAAATTAAGCAGCCACTCTGATTTCACAGAATTATCTATTAAAATACATGAGATATCATATCGGTGTAAATTAGGTGATATCTTTTATTGCAACGCATGCTTTAAAATTTCAACATTTCATGCATGGACAAAATTTTATGCACGATGTCTGTATGATACTAGATGTAGAGATAAAATGTAGCCGGCCAATGTGGTCACTTTCCATACTCTTAGTGTATGCACTTTAACAAGCGGAAACATGATTGAAATAATGTTACATAAAACCGCAATCATCAAAAACAAAATTGAATGTACATTTATTTTAAAATAATAATAAAACATAAATTTAACGTGAATAATACTACTACATAGCCGTACAAGTGTTTCTTTGTACATGGTATTACTCTGAACATAGCAAATGATTTTACAACGAAACGTTTCATTGCAAATTTATTTCAACTTAAAGTCTTGTCCGTCGTTTCTGTGAAATCATGAATCTTCGATGGAGTAGATACTCGTTCTATATGTATAAAAATCACTTTCATTTTGAGGAATTCGGCTTTGATATAGCCATTTGTGACAAGAGTCTACAATGATATTTTTTGTACTTTTTGATAAGGGTAGCGTTTTGAAACAATTTATTTCTTTGGGAAACAACAAATCTAGACAATGAGTGTCATACTTGTTACAGCATGTCACCGTCATACGTGCGTCATAAGGTAACATTTATGTCGAGACAAAGGTTGGACATCTGAACAACAAACGGCTGTATTTTTCAATTTTACGATCTTCAAGTGTAACTAAGGTAAAGACATTTTTAACATCTCCCAGTGCACGATTTTCTTTTTTAAGAAAATTATTGTAAAAGTATGTAGCGCAGAATCAATATACCTCTATGGCTTAGAGTGGTCCGTAAAACATTTGTATATAGCCCTAAAATTGTGAAAAACAGCCTCTGAAGGATAATTTCAACAGCTAGTTTTACGATTCATATACTTTCTGATGACGCGGTACTGTCCGTCACATTGACAATTGCACTCTTATTGTGTTTTATCTACGAAATAGCTTAAGGCGACTTCACATATTGATGACGTTGTTAAACAGATATGTAATAAGACCTCCTTCCTTGCTACAAAACTGTTATAATTACTCCAGATTTAACATATCAACATCTGACCAAACGGTGGCAATCTATCACTGCCTAAACACTGCTCTTAGCATTTGTAAATGTTTACAACAAATTTCATTTTTGCGTTCAGATTTTTTTTCTAAGTTCAAACACAAACTCCTTAATAGTTAAAGGCAAGTATGCTAATATTGTTCAAATACAAACTGTAAAGAAGAATTTCGGGTATCAATACGGCTCACGATGCGGACATCTACGAATATTTATTTACTAAGAACAAAAATCATTTATGACCGTAATTTGCTTTTATGGTGCCACTCAGAACAATTTAGCAATCAATTACATGCAATTAAATCCTCACCTATATTGAGCACAAACTCCGTTTACTACACATGTACCATACGTCATAGTGCGACTTCTACAGTACAAAATATTTTATAAAGCTAAAATAATGGCACATCAGTATGTCATGCATTAAATAAAAGCGCTTAAAAAAGCAGCAGAATATTTTGGTTTCTCAAATTTACCACCAAAGACTCAGTACACATTAGTATCAATACTCCATTACACCAACAAGCACAATAAACAATACCCAGTACACTAACGCGAATTATATTTTTATCAATATTTTGTGAAAGAAATAACTTTTGTTGATAAAATCTTGAACACTTATGCCTGGTACCTGCGAAAATAAATCGCTCGATTCAGATTATTCACATCTAAGCACATTAGTGAAATAAAACGGTAGATATTACGAATGGTTGAAATTTTCGAGTGAGCATGCCATCTTTTTGGTGGTATTGTAACATATCAACCTTACATCTTTTACACCTCGGGAATACACTGGACTTAGATAGTCACCGTAGTATCTAATAACCACAAATACATACAAAATAATGAGCAACACGGTGAAAATTCGACTTTAAGTTACCTCCGTTGTTAACCTTTCGTCGCGAAAACTGATACATGTAACCTGTTCAATATCCGGTGGTCGTTCATCCACAGTGGTTTATACATGCATCTTTATGAACTAATTACAGGTAATGATTATTTAATTCAGTATTATTATAGCGAATGTGCATGGTTGGGAGAATTTCGCGGGGATGACGTCAAAATGATGCCGGGCAGGTATTTCACATATTCGGGGCCCCGGAATGAAATTACTGATATAACCGGATAGCAATGTCTTTAGAGTCAACTGTTTTTAATAATTAAAATAAGTTTCACAGACTGCATTTGTCAATTACCTGTACACGTGCTATTCAACATTTAAAGGTAAGGTTCGAACTATATTTTTATTTATCGGCATCATTATTCTGCGCTTCGGTCAATTTGAAAGTGTCTGAGTGTTTTAAATGTATAGTCACTTTTAAAGGTGAAAAAATTGATGTGATAACAAATTAAAAAAACAACATGGTTTCACTCTAAAATCTATGCATTATGACACCTCGTTGTACTTACAGGTGAAACAATGCTATAAAGAGTGCATAAATATACACCGACAACATTTAATATCAACAACGATAGTTTGTTGATACGATAAAAACAGACTAAAAAAGACTTTAAATCTTGAATGACGGAATAATCTGAATAATTTGTTGAAATTGTCAAGGCCGGGCCTGACTTTCTGGTAAGCTGAAAAGTATGGTCATAACAGGTTTCAACCGTTTCGCGGTTTAAACGTAAAAAAGGAAGGTCCTTATACCTAAAGAAATTGAAATTGTATCCATATATGACCAAACGTTCTCAAAGCCCTTGTTCATATCCCGCACAAATATTCAAAGCACTACATGCACGGAGTACAAACAAGGGTATTGTGACTTTTTATTGCTATATGAAGACAAGTTAAAGCTCCTGTGATTATACTTTTTTCTTCATTACTTATCATTACCCTACTAGCTTAACCAACCACTGTATCCGTGTCCGATGGTTGGACGGATTCAAATAAGAACCAATCAGAGAAGGTGTTACATCAGGCTATTATACTGTCCATTTTACACCCAACAAACGTCAACAAGTTAAAATCGGATCGCAATCGGTGATTAGTTTACCTAGGACATGTGACAGGCATTGGGATTTTTTGGTCCAAATACGGATCCTGGATGGAAACAAATAACCATTTTCTCAATGCAGTAGGCTTTTGGGACTGAAATCGGAATACTGACTGTTTAATATTAATATTTCCCAGATATGGATCAATGTCATTTTTATCATATATGTTTGGAAAAAAAAAACAAATCCCGCATCTTCAAGTCTTTAATTGTTTCCAGAAGCATGTTATGACAGTACAGCTACATATTCTCAATACATGTACACATTCCAAATAAGACTCATGCATTTATACATTTATCTGCATTCAGTGGTATTTAATATGCAGACAGCGGTCAGACAAATATACTTTTTGAATAAATTCTACTTTAATTTGTTTATGATAACCAAATGCAACTGCTTGGAACTTAATGCGTGCACCTGCTATAAATTTCTTTTAACAATTTAAAAGTACAAGTTTTGGGTAATACTTAAACAGGTAGTACATGTATCTACTAATGTCGCATCAGCACTTTGGATGTAAAATTACTTTTAGCTCTTATATAACTAAGACAGATATCTTACCGGCAAAATTGACCTTGTGCGAACAATATTAAAACATTGCTTTTAAATCGAATGTTTGTGATATAAACATGGCGCAGTATTTCTTCAATTGCAAAATATAAGAACGCTGTCTGGCAATCCTTTTTCGTGACGAGGGGACAAAATTATGAAAGATAGGTATACGTCCAACCTTGTTTTAAACTAAATAGAACACAGTTCTGTCATTGTCCTATCCGTATATTTATTTGTTCTATATCTCAATCTTAAAGTGCTAAGATGACTTTAAGCTTCATAAAGTCAAGATAGATGCATTCAAATGGAATATATTGGCATGCTGTTTCCTGGTTTACTTAAGAAGAAGAAAAAACAGATATTCAATGTTTATATTTTTTTCTCATAAAGGGATCGTGTACATATATCGTCATATTTTCATATTCAGTTTAATGTTTCCTTTCTTTCGGCAGTATCACAATAAAACTATTATTATCATATACATGTATTTTAATCAAGAATACAATGTATCAACCTCGGGCCAGTCGAAGAGTTTTCTTCATTATAACACAAATCCATATTATATGCACTGACTGATGTCACCATGTACCCGTCAAACTACACTGAACTTAAATATTGCGTAAGTACCTGGGCACACAACAAATACATCTGGTATTTATCACATTTCTGTAAAACGTCGCAAACATATCATCGTCGGTCATTTCTACGATGTGATTGAAGAACCCGAAAGGGTCACTTTGTCTTCTCCGAGTGAGAACTTCCCTTTTTAACACATCCAAAACCTCCTCTCTTGTGTCCGCAGCGAAAAGTTGCTTTACTACATCTAAGTACGTTTCCGGTTCAAGGGAAAAAATTGACAGGATTAATTGCTCACCGACTTCTCTTTGTTTGAAATGCATTTCCTTGTCTTGATCATTTTTTCGCCAGACTTGTTTTATTTCAGGACACCTTAATACAGCATTTCTATCAGCAATTAGACCATCTAAACATTTAAGAAGACGCTTTCTTTGCCTCCCATTTATTCCTCTGTAGTGATTTCGTTCTGGAATCATATAATTCGGAAGACTTGTTTCAACTATGCAATTCCTCAAGAAAATCAAAGACTCTTTTAGCATACCGAAGCTGTTTTCACGATTGAAGTCACTAATGTTTGTCCTTTCACATAGCCAAAAGAAAACATTCTTCACGACATATGAAGTGATTTTGCCAGAGATAACTTTCAGCTGTGATCTGGCCAGCATTTTTAACATAACGTACACTTTGATTTGGACATCACTAAATGACCAAAAAAGTTCCAACTCGATTAACGTAAAAGAAATCCTCCATTGAAGTCTTTCCTCTCTATGACCTTTTACGCCCACAGGTACTACAAGAACGTCGAGTCTTTGCACCTTTCTGATTAAAGGTACAGGCGGCCAGTCACCTGTTCTCTCTCGTTCAATCCATCCATTAATTATAGTTGGACAGTAACTTGGGAATGCTAAAACATCATCAACAGGAACCGATACCTTCGTGAAAGGTATGCGTGCAACATACGGTTTAGAGGGTCCTGTACGCTCTCTGGGAAAATTCAGGTTTCGAGTTAACCAGCCTTGTCTTTCCCAGATAACATTGCGACTAAGCGCTTCCGTAAGTAATGTATTGTTTCTTAGATACCTCCGCCCGTTAATGTTAACTAAAGAATCCTTAATTCTCCTTTCAATATTTCCAGCAGTAACTGTTAAGCGCTGATCTATGAACCATAGTTTTGTATAACCGCTAGGAGTGCTTTGAATATCAAAAACTAGTTTTATAATGTCACATTCGGAACATGCATCATTAGGACTTTCAAAGCACTTCACTGATCGTTGCACAAATAATTTGTCTACATCTGTATCGAAATAAACTCCAATGCCTTCTCCTCTACTTCCAGCTATGACAACATCGATATTCTCATTCGACTTTTCTCTGTATAACAAATTTCCGCCTTGTGCTGCATTTTTAAAAATATTAGTTCTTTTACCTACAAGAGATTCTGAATATCCAAGTTTGTCTAAAATTTCAATTATAGCTGTATCGTTATTTAGTATTGGCTCAACCTCATTCCGAGAAACACACGGCATTTTAACTGTAATAAAATCAATACGCTTTCATTGTTACCACAATGATATATTTTGTAATCCTTCTCAACCTGTAAAACCATATTGTACGCATATTGTAAATATTTGTTGAAAGATAACCGTATCGTGAGGACCGGATTTAGTTACTTCCCCAAACAGAATAGTTTGTTTATCGCCGCGTTTTAATCAGTATTCCTGTAAATATTTTATTCTGTTCCAAAATTTTAAACATCCAGTAGGGCTTTAAATTTGTTTCATTCCTCATTGACCTACGTCCCAGCGATACACTACATGCTTGAAGATGAAGAGACACCAATGGAATTCTATAAATTTAAGATTTCATTAGATTTTTTCAAAAAAATAAACTGTGTATATTAAATAAATTCTCTTTAGTAGTTGTAAAAACTTTATTAAACATGTTGCAAATTTTATATTTTGAGTAATGTGAAAGAACTTTTACAATTTAAATTTAAACAAAGACATTTTTGGTCATAACAATAAACTTTTGTCCATGTCGGCCAGGAGACGGTTGCCAAAACAAGTTAATGTTTTGCACAATTTTACTTTACATGTGGTTTTGATTTTTACTGTTTAAGGGTATGTGAGTGTTTACTGAGCAAACACTGTTTTGATATTTTATATCCCAATATCTATTTTATTATCTTTTTGTGTACACATGTTTTCTACAGTTTAAGACTTAAATAAGTGTAAATCGTTTTATCATTGCTGAAGACTACAAAGTAATAAAAAAAACTCCACACTTCGCGTTTTTTTTTGTTGCAATTTTTACTGTAAATATTCTGGTTCCCAGCGTAATACTCGCAGGTAACCAGTAGTCCTGCTGATTTACAGAACATTCACTTCCATTTTTACAAATTTTCAACGTTTTGGTAGAACTACAACTTTTTATCTGAGGATGAGACAAATGAAGATGATAGTTAAAAATTGATGTTTCATTTTCATTTTTTCATACATCATATACATATTTGATACATATTATATACATATCATATACATATTAGTGTTCTGTAAGAAACTACACAATGTATCACATAAAGTACTGTTGTTTAAAAAAATCTGCTTACCTATCTACCAAACTTCAAAAGGTAGGGTCGGGAGACAGCAAACAAACACTTTTTTTTAATGTGGCAGGTTGTGATCAAATCGATAAACATGTTCTGTTTTTCCATTCCAATATAATTGTCAGATAATGACATTTTAAATAATTGAATAAGCTAAACATATTGTAAAATTGTATGAAATGAATTTCCCGGACCCAGAGACAAGCTATACATAGATAGTCTCGTGGTCCGGGTCCGGACCTAGACACCTTTGGTCTCAAGATCCGGACTCGGGCCTGGAGACACTTCCAAAAAACTTTACTCTCTTCATTCTGACGTACGGATAGCACAAGATATCGATTGTTTAATTGTGCTTATTGGGCCCCCCAACCCCCCTCGGGAAAAAAAGGGGGCCCCCCCCCAAGATATCGATTTAGTGACGGTCTATAATAAAACAAAACTGTGGAACCTTATGTTAGGCTGTAAAACAAAATAACAATTAATTATTCCAATTAATACGCTATTAATATTCTTAGTTCAATGCCAAACTGAAGTTCTCAATGAGCGCATTCGACTGGCCATTTTGTGTTGAGTATGTAATAGTTTCGTCCGTACTAAGCGGACCAATCCCCGAGTTCAGGCTGTTCACGAACACATTCATGTAAGTAACAGCATACGAATAATGTTCCGTCCAAAATTATGTACAGTATGTAATGCATTTATTACAGCTGTAAGAAGCACGATATTGTCCACATGATTCTACCTGGTTAATCAATTATATACAGGTGAAAGTCACTCCATTTTAACGCTCAAGAGCTTCTTTCAGTCACGTAATGATGTCTGCATTATACATTGCTGAATTTGCGGGTGTCCATGACTTCCTTGCTGGATTGTTAGTTCACGACATCCCATGTCCCGGTTGTCGGTTAAACTCAAGGATGGAGTCATAGGTTGTTGTTTTGTAAAGCATATTTAATCATTGTTCAGAAATGACCGTTTAGCAGTAAGTAAAAGTCACAGTTTTGTACAGACAGGTGCACGTAAGTGTAACCGGGTGTCATGGCGGAACAGCTAAGACCTAGAATACCATCGATTTGGCCAACTTTCTATCCATTCCAGCAATGCATGGTACATAACGGTTGCGCGCACTTGAACGCCCTCTCTTACGCTCTCAGCAGTCGTCATTAATTGTATTATAATCGTGTTCTTTTTGTTATAAATTTGTATATTAGTGCTTATTCTTGGACAAGGAGTTCTTAGCGAAAGTGAAAGTAAGGAGGATGGCGTTCGATGTCTGAAAATTCAAATTGGAAATATTCCAGTTCAGTTCAGTTTGTTATTGTTTTAATTTTTTAACTGATCAATATGTATCGCATGGCGGACGGGGGTTGCTGAATGGTTGTGTGAAGCTGTAGACGGGCTATTTTTGAGATGCACAATGCGTTTGACGTGGCCAGCCAATGATAACGCTTGTTGCCGATTACGTTGTTTGTTTCCGTTTTACACATGTTCTTTCTTTTTTCATGATAGAGAGCAGTTCTAGATGACCATGATGTTCCTGTTCATGCAGACCTGGATGAATAGTGTTGCAGTTATTGTTTCACAGTTTCCAAAAGTTCAGTAACAAGTTTTAGCTGACAGCATTTAAATTGTAAGAATACGGAGAAATTTATTCTGTGTTTAAATTTCTTTTACTGCTGGGGTGGTATGTGAGTTCTGCTCGTGTCATACACTCATTGCTATACGTATTTCTTGTTTGAAGAAGTAACTTCATTTAAGAGTATCAATTACAAATGCAGACTATGTTTTACTATCGCATGTTGTACGGCTGTGGTATATGAGTGTAAAGCTCATCTCACTCCCTTACTTATTTAAGCATGCACGGTTTTGATGAATCACGCTCATCTTTGTGCTCCTTCTGCCTTGATGCCATTGTTAAAGACCGAAATCTTGGCCTGGCATGTACAAGTTCAGGTTGGCTTCGGGGTTACAGTGCAGGTACAATGATATAATGTTATATCATGTTACTTTGCTTTTTTAGAATTATTTTTAATCATGTTATTGAAATGCATTATATATGGCTTTTACTTAATCCCCCATGTCTCCCATTCTCTTTATTTATTAAGCAGTTCTTGTGTATATCAGTTCTAGGGTGAAGCGGCCTATTCCCTTAAGAATAATGTTCGCACAGTCTTGGATTTCTTTTTTTGTATGCATCTTCACCTGTGGACCCCTACAGTATACCGATAATTCGCACTGATTTTCCAGTCGAGTGAAAATAGTTACTTAATAATTATATTTTCGTTGAGTTATTTCTCAACTTAGATTCAGGTTCGTTTAGTACTGACAGATAAACATAATCTATAAACTAAATTCTGATTGGTAAAATATTAACAAGGCTAGCTGAAAGAACAGTCATCATTTCTAAGTCATATACACGCAGTATTAGACAATGTTCTAACATATTGATAAACATGTGTTGTTACATTTTAAGAGGGAATTAAAAAAGTCGAAGACAAAACCGTGCATTTTAATGTGTTTGGCTATTGTTTCGTTTTCATCATGTACCATCTTTTAGGGAAAAGGTTTCTCTTTTAAGACGACTCGTTTGACTTTCCAATGCATCTTGGTCATTAATATTATTTACAAGACAAAACATGCTAAACAAAAAATACTCCTTTTTATCATAAAAGCAGTCAAAAATACTGTAGTAAATGTCTGTCGAATACTATCGTTGAAAACGGCTTCTAAAATAGTCTTTTATATTGGACATTCCTTTCCAAAAACTACGGACACCTGTAAATTGCCAGCATGATGATAGTGCATTAACAATTAGACATCCAGTGGATCGTGACTGTTACCCATAACCTATATTGGAATGTTAAAAATCTTCTGTCTGGAAGTTAAGACTTGCACAAGTGAGTGTCTCGATGTATTCTATATATAAAAAAATGTTCTCTGAAACTGATCGTCAAAGTTTTGTTTTATTTGACATACTTTCCCTATACTTATCACCCTCGGGTTTTGGAAAATCGTTGATGACTTGAATGTTGAGTTAAGGGCATAATCAATTAAATTGTCATGACTTTCTTTCTGTTATCAACCCAAAATATGTCCTTATCACATAACTGGATTCTGGAAATAAGTGCGAAAATAGTCCAAATTCATTCTCTAAAGTTCGCAAAACAAACCCTAGGCCAAAGGTCAAGGTCAGCTAAGGTCAAAAATGAAATATACATAAAAAACTGTACTAATGGTTCAAATTTCACTGAAAACAGTTGTAGCTTCAAAAACAGGATTATGATTTAAACAATCTTGGACCAGAACAACTAGAAAATGTTACAAGCCAATTATCTAATCTCTGGGTGTTTTAGTCTTAACTGAAAAAGTAATCTATTATGTAGAAAAACCATTTAAAAAATCTTGACACCAATCCTTAGTCCTAAGTCATATCAAACTATAACCGTAATATCCAACGCGATATGGCCTCTATTGTGCCGATGTGACAATCAATCAATCAATCAATCAATCAATCAATCAATCAATCAATCAATCAATCAATCAATCAATCAATCAATCAATCAATCAATCAATCAATCAATCAATCAATCAATCAATCAATCAATCAATCAATCAATCAATCAATACAGCACTGTGCGCGCTCCTGCAAATGTATGAAATACCAAAAATAATTTATTGAATGTGATGACTTGCCTCATAAGAAAAATTTTAATGAAACAGTTTGTTTTATGTTTGTCTTTTTCCATAAATAGACTTGAAACAACAATAAGTCTATCTGGGTCATATTGATTAAATTATAACACAATGAGCTAATAATGGATGCTTCAAATGAAGAATCAACACTAAAAACAAAATGGAGTTCCATGATGCCATTAAAGAAGATGAAAGGGAACATTAAAATATTGGTTTAGGACTACCTACATCACCAGATCTTCCAGACAAACATGATGGTACATGTACCTACATAGAAACCAAACTAGAAGCTATGACCACCAAAATTACTGAAACAATGGAAAAATAGATAACTACAATGAAAAGGATATTATATTGTTTGTTGTGTCTCACTTACGCTGTGACAGGGACAGCAGAAATGATAAAATGTTTTGTGGTTCCGTTATCCCGGCCTTAAATATAGAATATGTTTTATGAAGAGCGACAACCGCAAGTTAGATATTGTTAAAATTAAATATATTCGTTCTCTCGGTTTGTCGCCCCTGCCAAAACGTTGTCGTCTGAGTGTGTGTGTATGCGTTATATTTTCTATTTTGACAGAATGACCGAATTTAACAAAGACAGCTGTTGTCACCTCGGACGGAGCGACAAAACGATAGGAAGACAGCCGCAGAATGCCATAACATATTGACGTACTACATGTAGTACAATGTTTTTACGTGATCCATCCGTTTCTAGTCGTGCGTATATAAAAGAGTTTGATCCGACCTCGACGCGAACCAACCGGCTAGGCACATTACATAATAAAAACCCTTCTAAACTTAAAACTTTTCTCGTAAACTCAAATAATTGCTTCATAGAAAACCTTTCCGAAATATTAGTGTGCGGCGTCAAGACGTCATCGTATAAAAAATAGTAAGACTTATGTTTTTAGGGCCTTAACATCTTACTATCGCCTATTTGTATTGCACGTACATAAAAGTTTCTGTCAGGCCTTATTTGATGTTTATGCTGTTTTCATATACTTAAAATAAAAGAGTTGTCTGACCTCACGCGTTCTAAACAACTTTCGTTCAAAAATTCTTCATTCGTCAGTTCAGGAAATGGCAGTTTTATCTAAATCTATTAATATTTAAATAAACTGTTTAAAAAACTTCCCATTTCAAAATCCTTTTGAGAATGGCACTTTTATTCATACAAAAATCAGGAAAATAAATCATGTAGAGTGTTTAAACCGTAAAAAAAAAAAAAAACTCGTGACTATCGGAACATGCACAAAAGTCTTTATGGTGGTAGACAATATGCCGGGAAAAGAATAACAGGCAACACCTTTATTAAAGTACTGCAACACTTTTTTTGCAAAGGTGCTAGAATTCCGGGTCAGAAGCTTAGTTTAAACAGTATTTTTTTTCAAGTAGGCATGTACGTAATCAAGCAGTGCAATTAATAAGACAATGGCACGCGTAAAAATTAATACATAGTAACACAGAAAAGGATTAAAAGTCTTTTTAAGACTTATCTTTCCCCATGCTTAAAAGTAACTGGTTCGTACAGTAACTAAATGCGCTAATCTTGAAGTAAGTTGTAATAGAATTAGTCTGTATGCTGCATAATGTCTCAGTATGCCACAATATGCCAATAGGAAATTTATATTAATTCCTTTAAGTCCGACTAAGACGTAAACTTCGTTAAATGAACTCCTGTACTCATAGACATGCTTGTTTCATTGAAAGCTTACTCAGAACTTAAATGTATATAAATTGGTTTAGCTGACTGGACGTTAAATTAAGAAAGAATAAATTTGTTAATTTGATTTGTTGGATTTAGTTTTAACAATCAGTGGTAATTTTGAAACCTTTAACCCCGAATGTTCATTTATTTAAACTTAACCCGTCACAACAGCCGCCTTCAATAACAGGAAATATTTTATTAGTTAGAGGGTATATAACGCCAGTTCACAGACACATTTGTTTCAGTTAGTAATACGTTAATGTACAGTTTATACAGCTGGCATTTTACCTATCCCTCGTTTCTGGGCAGGGCCAAAGACGGGATTTCCGTTCTCCGTAAGAAACTGTCAATTTCCTCACGTAAACAGCCAGGCCGGTTGCGAGGCTTTATCCCACAACTCTCATTCTGTAAGATTTTCAGTGATTTACAAGGCGGCGACTTGAACCCCTCGACCACGGAGCTTTAATTAAGTAGCCACCCTGAATTCATAGGGATATCCGCTTAGGAAGAGAATATATCATATCTCTGAAATTAGGAGATCTTTTTTTATCGCAACGCATGCTTAAGAATTTCAAAATGTCATCCTTGGACCAAACTTTATGCACGATCACTGTATGACACTAGATGTATTGTGGTGATAAAATTTTGCGGACCAATGTAGTTGGCAAAAGGGGGGCACTTTCCATACTCTAAGTGACTTTACTTTATTTAACAAGCTGGAACATGATTCTATTTCACTTTATGACACGATGTTACACAAGTACCTTTCACTTTGTAAAAGTATGTAGCGAAGAATCAATGTACCTCTATGGCTTAAAGTAGTCCGTAAAACATTTGTATATAGCCCTAAGAAATGTGATATACAACCTCTAAAGGATCATTTTAACAGCTGGTTTTACGACTCATATACTTTCTGATAATGCGGCACTGTCCGTCACATTGCCAATTGTACTCTCATTTCGCTCATGGATCTTCATGCCGGTGACCCGGAATTATATTACTGATATAACTGGATAATTTCTATAGAGTCAACTGTCTTAAATAATTACAAAAAGAAATTAAAAAACCAGAGTCTGCATTTGCTAATTACCTGTACACGCGCCATGCAACATTTAAAGGAATTATATCTATAATAAGGTTGGAACTGAATTTTTATTTATCGGAATCATTTTCTGTGTTTCGGTCAATTTTAAAGCGTGTAAATGTTTTACATATATAGTCACTTTTAAGATTGAAAGAACTTGATGTGATAACAAATTAAATCAAAGCGCTGTGAGCGCTGAAGGCCTGGGGGCTATAGGTTAACTCCCCGAAAAACAACTTTTCACAATTTCTACGTGTTCTGGGTTGAAAATCTTACCTCTAAAGCGCAAGGTGTCCAAATTTAGTGCACCGAGTGACCCAAGGACCCAATTCAATATATGACACAGAATGAATCACTTCACAAATATATTGGGTGAACAGGGATTAGTTTAATAAGGTTTTCATGTATGAAATGTGACCTAGTTTTGCCCCCAGGGGCCCCAAACTTGAACTAGAAATAATCACATAGTCAACATTATAAAATGTTTAGGTCCAGTACAAATGTAACTTCTAGAGTCTTAACAAGCGCTTTTTACAATTTCAAGCGACCTAGTTTTGACCTCTGATGCATGTGGATCGAAAATTATTTTGTACCAATGACAAGACCTTTGAAACAGGAAATAAACAAAGCAATACCAGCAATGAAATATAAATTACAGTACTGTGTGACTATATGACCTGTACCCATATCAGATAGAAATCACCAAAAAAACTTTCTGATAAATTTCTGGGTTACCTTGTGAAACCGTTACACTAGGGGCCTCGACATGCAGCGTCCTCGATAATTGGGCGGGTGACCTAGTTTTTGACCACGTTAGTTCCTTCTCGGGAACTTGTACGAAATTTATATCTTTTTTAGACACATTTCCAGGATTTTTAGGCTAAAAATTACCTCTATAGTGTTAATCAAGGTTTGTAAATATTCAGGAAGTTGTCCCAATGACCAATAACATCGGAAATTTGAGCTAGAAATCAAACTACAGACTCTTATATCGAGCTTCGTACGTATTTGGGCTGTAAGTTTCCGTAAATTATCCGTACTTTTCCGTGATATGGGCATATGATTATCTTCCGGTTATCAGCTAACTAGCGCATTAATTTCTTAACAACCTTTCCGGAAAATTTTAATATGTGAGCTAAATGTCACCTCGTAAGCTGTTAACAAGGTTCTTCCTATTTGCAGTCGTTTGACCTAGTTTTACCCCATGTAATCCTATTAAAACTTTAGTTTGATCAACAACACTGTTCTGATCATATTGCCAGGCATTTCTGAAACAGAAGCCTATTGATCCTTAGGTCTGTCTTTTTGCACCTACTTTTTATCCCAGATGCCCATGTTTACATCGTCGTGTTATTACGGACATAGCACCTGGCTAAAATTCTTGCAATGGGTTTGAAATGTGACCACTAGGTGTTAACAACTAAGGCAACTTGGCGACCTTTCAGTCCCCAGGCCAAAAAGCAACAAAGTTTCTCTCTAAAATCTATGCATTATGTCATCTCGTTATAGTTATAGGTGAAACAATGCCAGTGGCATCGTCGGAACCCACAGTTATTTCCTACTGCTTCTCTCCGTCACATTCAATTGGGTAATTGGGTAATGAATAGCCTGGGTTATCGAGGATGTGTCGGGGGCGTAGCTCGACAAATACAGTTTGTGTATGTTAGGGGAGGGGGATGCTCCATCACAAAAATTTAGCAAGTAATTACCTCTAATACAGATAGTGTGCCAACTAAAATGGACGTTTTACCGAAAATGAATGTTGTTATTTTCAAAGAATATTCAAACTGTTAAAATTCATAAAAATCGAGAGACACAAAACTACTTTTATATGCTGGGAAATACATCAAGAAAACAGAGTGAATAAAGTTTTTAAAGTCAAAAATGAGAATCAACAGAAGTAATGTGTTGTATGTGTATACGTGAAGGGCTAAAAACTTCATTTGAGTCAAAGATTTGGTGAAAAATTAAGCAATTCAGTGACAATATGTTCCTTAGTGCACTGGCTAATAGTATGATTAGTAAATGTTTCTTCCTTTTTGGTGCTACTCAATAAACTCCCAGGTAAAATACAGCCAATGTTATTTTGGCAAAATATTCGAGTAAATGAGTGGACAAAATTAAGCGGAGTCCACCAAGTTGGTGGTCTCCAGAAACTGGCGTATAAAACATAGTTTATTCATTTCATTTGGCTTTCAATCTAACCTGTGGCTAAATTTCAAAATGTACAATGCAACTAACGAGATTATGTCTATTTAAGTGTTTGTCAAAATACCACACTAGATTTACAAACTTGCGTAAACTATTTGCTTTTTATCTGATTCAACAATGATGCAATGTTCTCCAAAAATAGACTGTCAAAAGTTTAAGGGGATTTTATGCAATTCGCTTTATAACTTAATCGAACTTTTCATTCGTTGATAAGATTTTAGTATATGTAGTTATTTTCTGAACTTCCTTAACGATCTGGTTTCAGTTATATAAATTTAAATACAAATGTGACACTAGCCTACTTAAACAAGACAGATCTGTTAAAGCGGCTCGCTCTCTGAATTTGGTAAAAAATAAAATTCTTCAAACTGTATGAAAACAACATATTTTAGAACATAAAGTCATATAAAAAGGTTCCAGTATAAATTCCTGTAAAGTATATCTGTAGATTTGAAATTATTGCTACCAAATAATAAAGCGTTGCAAATTAAATGTTTTACTTCTATGTTGATTCTAGCCTTTAGTTTTATATTTATGTAATAGTCCATAGTATAAAGGCGATATCATATTGAGTCCAACTTTGAGTCAGATAGGATTGTGCTGAAACTGAATAAATTTAGTTTCATTGTTGAGGTGTAAATGTTCTATACATCATGTGGTTTCGTTCTGTCTTATCAGTATATCATGCAAGAACTACATAACTACTGTATGTCACAGGATCATAATGCAGCATACAGTAGACCAAAAAACCCTTTTATCTTAAAGAAACAGTTAAACTCTGTGAGAGTATGTAAGTTTTCGTGCCTACCTTACATACTACATAATTAGTTCCTTTATTACTGGTCAAAATTGAAACCATTTAAATTTTAATTGAATCATAATTTGAATAAAAAAAACTCTCATTTCTTTCTATTACCCAAAGATCTTTCTTTCTTCTAATGCTGATCCCGAAAAACGTTCCTTGAGAAATAGTTTGATCTAATCCTTGAGGACTTTGTTCACCTATGTAAATCAAAGCATTTAATAAGAACTGATGAACATTTCTGGCTGCTGTATTCATATATTAAAATACAAATAATATGATAAGGAATGTTTTCATAAAATTAAAATCTTTGAATATTGAATTATATGTTTTACAAACAGTGGACATGGTTCTTCATACTCAATCTCTTTAATATTGGTGATTGAAAAACAGTGGACATGGTTCTTCATTCTAAAATTTGGTATGTTTGTTTCTTTATATACTCAAATTATTATTATTATCTGTTCCTGTTAAGAAGGCACTGTACATTGAAATACGCATTTTATCTTCAAAACACTGTATTCAATTATTCTTTTCCATCTTCAATGCAAATTTATTACTTGCATTACAAGAACAATTCAAAATTTGTACGACATTTTAATCAAACTGTATGGAAAGGCCACAATATTAAGGATATCGCCTCCTGAAGAAATTAAATGAGGTTGAGATTTAAAAAAAATAAAGGACTCAAGGTCAGAAACATCAAAACTATTGATACCGAAACAAGCAAGTCATACAGGAAGGAAATATTTTGGAAAGACCTTACAATTAGGTTTAAAACAATCGGAGGACATTGCTTTGTGTCATCCTGAATGGTACAAAATAACTAGCATTATCTGGAGAATGATTGCAATAGGATGTGCTCCGTGTTTACAATATCAATTTAAGCGCTGAAAATCTCAGGTATGACTTACCTGCCCTTGAAAGTTTTGTTTGATTTAGTTCGAAATATTACCATGAACCTTCGTTTTTATCATGCTTGTAAAATAATAAAACACAATATTGTTTTTATAGCAGATGAGCTTGCTGCTCACAACACCCTTAACTTCCCGGCCCATCAGATTTTACTGCATTTTTACTGTTTTCTTTTCCAAAACAATCTGTAGGCCCGGGCCTACTGTGCCTTATAGCAGCTTCGCTATTGATTTATACTATAAAGAGTGCATAAATATGTTCCAAAAGTTCATATACCGTACATATACATGCTTCAAAACACAACATGCACGGGGTACAATGTTATTTTGACTTTTTATTGATATATGACGACAAGTTAATGCTCCTGTGATTCTTCCTTTATCTTAATATATCTGATTTTGAAAAATCAAATTTGCAAAGAAATCTAGATCGACTTCGACTATACATGGGACCTCGGTTTTAGTCTCATCCGAAAGACTGTTAGTAATTTTAGTTGGTCATCCCCGGGAATCGAACCCGCTACCCCGAGATTACAGGTCTCGTGCTCTACCGATTGAGCCAACCGGGCTGCGAGTAGCTACCCTTAGGCTACTAGCTTAACCATCCACCGTAACCCTATTAGATGGTTAGACGGATTACACTAGGCTGTTATACTGTCCATTTTACACCCAACATACACAGGTGTTTAGTGAGCGCAAACTTGGTTTAAGTGAGAAAAATGATAGCAAACTTTAGAAATCATGGCGGATGACGTTTTGTTTAATGAGGTCAAGCGCATTTATATTTTTCAAATCTCTAGTACGATCCACCAATACTATTGTACGAGAAAGTATGGCAAACTGCAATTATTCTTGCAAATTTCTTTCTGAGGTTACCGTAGTGTTGACAGCTTTTATGAATATAATACTGTTTATAGGATTTAGATTATAAGGAGGCTATTTGCACATGTGCAAATCAGGTGCATAGGATTTAGCTCTTTTAAGTACACCGATAATTTAATAATTTGCTGAAAGAGCAAATAAACAGGCAGAAATAAATTGTTCGAGGTAGTTTCAGGTAGGAATGTAGAGCAAACAATGGTGTATGTGTTGTCAAAGGAGAATCACATATATTTATAAATGCGGTGTTAAAAGATATTCAGGTCGTTCCATTCCTTTGTACAGGACATTTCTTTCTTGGAGTTAACTAAGTGAAGCGCGCGTGACAAGTTTGTCTTTAAAAAGTATTGACATAGAAGTTTGTCGCCAGAATGTGTTTATTCGCAGATATTTGAGTATGAAAACACTCATGAAGATAAATATTTCCTATATATTTTTCTCGTAAAACAAGCGATCTCTGGCCTCAAAATCCATAGATTTGGGTGATAATTTTGAAAATGGCCGGGTAAGTAGATGATATAACCATTGTCTAACGGCCTAGTCATAAAATTTCATAGCGTAAAAAAACGATTTACCCCGATTTGAATGCGCGTGCCCTCGTTAAAAAACACGTCATCCGCCATTTTCTAAAGTTTGCTTTCAATTTTCTCACTTAAACAAAGTTTGCGCTCACTATACACCTACTCCCCTGATACGTCAACAAGTTAAACTCGGATCGCAATCAGTGATTATTTCAAATGTGTAGATATAAACTAGAACATGTGACAGAAATTGGGATTTTTGGTCCAAATGCGGATCCTGGATGGAAACGAATAACCGTTTTCTCACTGTAGTATGTTTTTGGGACTGAAGTTTATATTAATATTTCCTAGATATAGATCAATGTCATTTTAGCATAATGTTTGAAACAGCAAATCCATATCTTCAACTTCTTTTATTTTTTCAAGAAGCATGTTATGACAGTACAATTACATTTTCTAAATACATGTACAATCTCTAAACAAGACTGACATACATTTACCTGCATTCAGTATTATTGAATATGCAGACAACGTTTAAACAAATATACTTTTTTTTTTTTTTACTGCAATGCATAATTTGTTTATGATAATCAAATGCATCTGCTTTGAACTAAATGCATAAACCTGCCATAAATTTCTTGTAACAATTTAAAAGTACAAGTTTTAAGTAACACTTATCAGTTAGTTTCTTTTAAAGGCCCATTAGCACTTTGGATGTAAAAATACTTGTAGCTCTTATAACTAAGACAGATGTCTTATCGGCGAAATTGACCTTGTACGAAAATTTTACCATTGCTTTTAAATCGAATGTATATGATACAAATGTGGCGCAGTATTTCTTCAATGATATTGCAAAATATAAGAACGCCGTCTGGCAACCCTTTTTGCGATGAGACAAAATTATGAAATATATTTCTACGTCCAACCTCGTTTGAAACTAAATAGAACAAAATTCTGTCATTGTCCTATCCGTATATCTATGTGTGCTATATCTAAATATTGAAGTGCTAAGGAGACTTTAAACTTCATAAACGTATTCAAATGGAATATATTTGCCTGCCGTTTCCTCGTAAACTTACGCAAAAACACAAAAACAGATGTAAAACGTGTATAGGGATTGTGTACATATATCTTCATACTTTCTGAGTTAACTAATATTTTATTTGTTTTGGCAGCATCACCATAACCCCAACCATAACATATATTATTAACAAATGTATGATATTAACCTGGGATCAGCCGAAGATTGTTATTCATTAGTATGAATTGTCACCATTTACATGTCGAACTACACTGAACTTAAATATGGCGTAAGTACCTGGGCACACAACAAATACATCTGGTTTTAATCACATTTCTGTAGAACGTCGCAATCACATCATCCCCGGTCATTTCTACGATGTGATTGAAGAATCCGAAAGGGTCACTCTGTCTTCTCCGAGAGAGAACTTCCCTTTTTATCACATCCAACACCTCCTCTCTTGTGTCCGCAGCGAAAAGTTGCTTTAGTACATCTAAGTACGTTTCCGGCTCCAGGGAAAAAATAGACAGGATCAATTGCTCACGGACTTCTCTCTGTTTGAAATGCATTTCCTTGTCTTGATCATTCATTCGCCAGACTTGTTTTATTTCAGGACACCTTAATACAGCATTTCTATCAGCAATTAGACCATCTAGACATTTAAGAAGACGCTTTCTTTGCCTCTCATTTATTTCTCTATAGTGATTTCTTTCCGGAATCATATAATTCGGAAGACTTTTTTCAACTATGCAATTCCTCAAGAAAATCAAAGACTCTCTTAGCATAGTTAAGCTGTTTTCACGATTGAAGTCACGTATATTTGTCCTTTCACATAGCCAAAAGAAAACATTCTTCACGACATAGGAAGTGATTTTGTCAGAGATAACTTTCAGTTGTGATCTGGCCAGCATTTTTAACATAACGTACACTTTAATTTGAACATCACTAAATGACCAAAACAGTTCCAACTCGATTAACGTAAACGAAATCCTCCATTGAAGCCTTTCCTCTCTATGACCTTTTACACCCACAGGTACTACAAGAACGTCAAGTCCTTGCACTCTTCTTATTAATGGTTCAGGCGGCCAGTCACCTGTTCTCTCTCGTTCAACCCATCCATTAATTATAGTTGGACAGTAACTTGGAAATGCTAAAACATCATCAACAGGAACCGATACCTTCGTGAAAGGTATGTGTGCAACATACGGTTTAGAAGGTCCTGTGCGCTCTATGGGAAAATTCATGTTTCGAGTTAACCAGCCTTGATTTTCCCAGATAACATTGCGACTAAGCGCTTCCGTAAGTAATGTATTGTTTCTTAGATACCTCTGCCCATTTATATTAACTAAAGAATCCCTAATTCTCCTTTCAATATTTCCGGCAGCAACTGTTAAGTGCTGATCTATGAACAATAGTTTTGTATAACCGCTTGGAGTGCTTTGAGTATCAAAAACTAGATTTATAATGTCACATTCGAGAGTTGCGTCATGAGGAAGTGCAAAACACTTCACTGATCGTTGAACAAATAATTTGTCTATATCTGTATCTAAGTTAATTCCAATGCCTTCTCCTCTACTTCCAGATATCACAATATCGATATTCTCATTTGATTTTGTTCTATATACCAAATTTCCACCTAGTGCTGCATTTTTGCATATATTAGTTCTTTTTTCTACAAGAGATTTTGAATATCCAAGTTTGTCTAAAATTTCAATTACATCTGTCTCGTATTTAGTATCTAGTATTGGTTCAACCCTATTCCGACAAGCAAACAGCGACATAATCAATATGCTTGGATTGTTACAATTTTACATCTTTCCGAGGAATACCACAGTGATACAACTTTTAAACATTTTAAATCTGTAAAATTTATACTATCAGTCTTGTTGTACTAATATTTGTTGAAGGACAAGATACATATTTGGTTAAAGGGGCACTCCCTATATCTAGTATACATAAGTAATGTGTTTAATGAACGTAAAATGATAAATAAATACAATTTTGAAGAACAACATACATTGTATATCGAAAAAAGCTTCATTTTAGTACAAATAATCAACATAGAGGCCTTTTGTAATTGTACATATTTTATTGAATGGTTAACGGTACTGCAGCATATCTTAAACCGCTGATGTTTTGCAGGGTTATTTAGTTCGATACAGTTATTGGGTACCTTATAACTGATGTCAAACTAAATAACCTCCTAAACATAAATAATATAATTTTATAAAGTATCACAATTTAACCTGAACGTTTCAGCTATGCATTCACACTCGTTATCGATAAAATCAGCCGTTTAAAATATACTGCAGTATTAATGGGTGGATGCGATTTATTACAGAAAGCCTCTATACTGACTAGTTGTGGTAAAACGAGGCATTTTTCGCCGCAGGTTCTTCTTTGAAACAAAAAAGCAAAAATAATATCACAGGGAATGCCACGTACCAAAAACGCAGCCTCCCCAAAACGAGCCCCACAGCACCCAGAAGTGCACACCACCAACACACACACACACACACACGCACACACACAACACACACACACACAATCATGTACACACACAAACATACACTACCAACACACACAAGCATACAAAGCAAACACACGAGGACAAAACAATTAAAGGAACACAGTGGGGCACCGCCTTGGAACGGTCAGTGGCAAAAACACCACTGAAGTTGTATAAATTTATAATTTAACATAATCTATGTTTCGAGAATACAATCCGCTAGATGTAAGAATTGCCTCTATAAATGAAGATGAAACGTTAAATAAATATAATTTCAAAGAAGAACCTATGGCGGAAAATGCCTCAATTCACCGCAATTCATCGATATAGAGGCTTTCTGTAATAAATCGCATCCACCCATTAATTGTACAACAACTCTACACATAGACTATTGAATGGTTTACGGTACTGCAGTATATTTCAAACCGAATGACTAGGAATGCATAGCTGAAACTTTAATGTTAAGTGTCCCTTTAAAAAACACCGTATCGTTTTCTGATAACCTTTCTTGATTTTCATTCATGCTGTATTAACGTCCTTAAACAGAATTGATCGTTTATCTCCCTGAATTATTGATTCTGTTCCAAAAAGAGACACCCGCTAGGCTTTTGAATTATTTTCGTTTTTATTGACATTTCTTAGTTGCGCCGCAGAAAAAAAATGTTATCAAATTTATACAATTGCATTGGTGTCTCTTCATCTACAAAAAACATATAGCAAATTAATTGTATATCTTTAGTAGTTGTAATAACTTTATTAAAAATGTTGAAAAAAAAAAAAAAATAATATCAAACAGGGAATGCCACGTACCAAAAACGTAGCCTCCCCAAAACGAGCCCCACAGCACCCATAACACACACACAACCATGCACACACACACACACACACACACTACCAACACACACAAGCACACAAAGCAAACACACGAGGACAAAACGAACAATTAAAGGAACACAGTGGGGCACCGCCTTGGAACGGTCAGTTGCAAAAACACCACTGGGGAGCCCAAACCGGCCCTAGGCGCGCACCCAACCTCACTCTTACCCCCACCATGTTCCAAAAAAACAAAAATAATATCAAACAGGGAATGCCACGTACCAAAAACGCAGCCTCCCCAAAAAAACAAAAATAATATCAAACAGGGAATGCCACGTACCAAAAACGCAGCCTCCCCAAAACGAACCCCACATCACCCAGAAGTGCACACCACCAACACACACACACACGCGCACACGCACACACACACGACACACACACACACAATCATGTACACACACATATATACACTACCAACACACACTAGCATACAAAGCAAACACACGAGGACAAAACGAACAATCAAAGGAACACAGCGGGGCACCGCCCTGGAACGGTCAGTGGCAAAAACACCACTGGGGAGCTTAAACCAAAACGAGTCCCACAGCACCCAGAAGTGCACACCACCAACACACACACACACACACACACACACACACACACAACACACACAATCATGTACACACACAAGCATACAAAGCAAACACACGAGGACAAAACGAACAATTAACGGAACACAGGACAGTGCAAACAAAAGCAACCCCCGCCAGGTGAATCCCCAACAGACGCAATGGAAACAAAAGCACGGCACGCAAAACACAAAAATGCCCGTGTATAAACACATAAAAAGATATATAAAAAAAAAAAAGCAAACCTTGAGAACCAAAAAACGCATGTACTCAATGCCTTTGCAGCAGGCAGAGCACCAATAGAAACACCCCCAAGGGCCCGACGAAACAGGCCAGAGGACAGAAACCAAAACAGCCTCGCCCCAGTGGGACCTAAAAACTGCCCACCACAGAGCCCCCCCCGCCCCCCGCCAGACACAACCAAAGAGGGAAGCACAGCGCCCAACCGCAAACGGGCCGAACACCGAACACGCGGCGCGTCCCAAAACAGCAGGGTCGCAACCTCCCTCAACAAAACGTTTTATAATTCCAGCAAACACAGCTGGAAAACTGCAAGTTCTATATTTTGAGTGAGTATGGTATTACCTTTAAAATTTAACTTAGTGTTATTTCAAAATAGACTGTCATCTTTGGTCATAGCCAGGTCGGCCAGGAGACGGTTGCCAATACAAGTTATTGTTTTGCATGTAGTTATTGTTTCGGGGTGGTATATAGGAGTCACCCGGTGGTTGGTCGGTCAGGCGGTCTGTTGCATTTTCCTTGTCCGGAGCATAACTTGAAAACTACTAGTTGGAATTCAATACAACTTCAGTTTTGATTTCTGTCCTCTGGTCTGTTTCGTCGGGCCCTTAAGGGTGTTTCTCTTGGTGCTCTGCCTTCTGCAAAGGCATTGAGTACATACGTTTTTTGGTTCTCAAGGTTTGCTTTTTATATATTTATACACGAGCATTTTTGTGTTTTACATACCATGCCTTTTGTTTCCATTGCGTGTGTTAGAGATTCACCTAGCAGGGATTACTTTTATTTACACTGTCCTGTGACTTTGGAACATGGTGGGGGTAAGAGTGAGGTTGGGTGCGCACCATAAACCGGTTTAAGCTCCCCAGTGGTGTTTTTGCCACTGACCGTTCCAAGGCGGTGCCCCACTGTATTCCTTTAATTGTTCGTTTTGTCCTCGTGTGTTTGCTTTGTATGCTAGTGTGTGTTGGTAGTGTGTGTGGGGGGGGGGCTCGTTTTGGGGAGGCTGCGTTTTTGGTACGTGGCATTCCCTGTTTGATATTATTTTTGTTTTTTTGTTTTCATACAACGGTCTAGCACAATGAGAGGAAGTGCAGTGCACAAGAACCATAACTCAATCTTGTCTCATTACAGAGTTATTGCCCTTTCTTATTTTTCCTTGTCTGGAGCATAACTTGAAAACTACTGGTTGGAATTCAAAACAACTTCATACATGAAGTTGTATTGAATTCCAACTGGTAGTTTTCAAATTATGCTCTGGACAAGGAAAAGTAACAAAGGGCAATAACTCTGTAATTAGTCAAGATAGAGTTATGGTTCCTGTGCACTGCACTTTCTCTCAATGTACTTGACCATTGTATGAGGTTGTATTGAATTCCAACCAGTAGTTTTCAAGTTATGCTCCGGACAAAGAAAAGTAACAAAGGGCAGTAACTCAGTAAATACTCAAGATAGAGTTATGGTTCTTGTACACTGCACTTCCTCTAATTGTGCTTGATCATTGTATTAAATTGTATTGAATTCCAATCAGTAGTTTTCAAGTTATGCTCCGGACAAGTAAATGTAACAAAGAGCAATAACTCTGTAATTAGTCAAGATGGAGTTATGGTTCTTAGGCACTGCACCTCCTCTCAATGTACTTGACCATTGTATGAAGTTGTATTGAATTCCAACTAGTAGTTTTCAAGTTATGCTCCGGACAAGGAAAAGTAACAAAGGGCAATAACTCTGTAATTAGTCAAGATGGAGTTATAGTTCTTGTGTACTGCACTTCCTCTCAATGTGCTTGACCACTGTATGAAGTTGTATTGAATTCCAGCTGGTAGTTTTCAAGTTATGTTCCGGACAAGGAAAATGCAACAGACCGCCTAACCGACCGACCAACCACCGGGTGACTCCAATATACCCCCCTAAACTTCGTTTCGGGGGTATAAAAAATTATACCACAGGGAAATAAGCGGAACAAGCAGCAGAAGACTATAAAATCATAAAGCCTACCATGACCTCAAACACCGACATATCCACACTGTTAACAAATTCATTCCGCAGAAGACGCTTTAGCCGCAACAAACAATACCGTACTTTTTGATCATTGAAGGACGCTCGGTATTATACTTTCTTTTCATGTGATGACGTGAATTTGTTGTTTGGGTACGATACACCTTGGTAAAATGTCTTACAATTTGCTTTGTCGTTAGCATCATCGCAAAATCCCTCCTGAATTAATTTTTTGGGATCATATAATAATAATAAAGATTTTTATGCCCCCGAAGGGAGGCATATTAAAATCGCACCGTCTGTCCGTCCGTCCGTGCGTCCCCACTTACAAATTCGTGTCCGGACTGTAACTCTGTCATGCATTGAAGGATTTTAAAACAAGAGCTGTCCCTCACAAGTGACGAATGCCCCCGAAAGAGGTGCCTCACAGTCTGTGTCCTCTCCATGTGCTCAATAAATGTGCTATGTAATTTTAAAATCCTTCCATGCATGACAGAGTAATCATGCATACAGTATTCCATTACTTTAAACACTAAGTGTGACCTTGACCTTTGAGGTAGGGACTTGGGTCTTGCACGCGACACATCCGCTTGATGTGCTAGACATTTGTGCCAAGTTATTTTAAAATCCTTCAAAGCATAATAAAGTTATAGTCCGGACACAAATGTATGCATATATACAGGATTCCATTACCTATAAACTCTAAGTGTGACCTTGACCTTTGTGGTAGGGATGTGGGTCTTGCACGCGACACGTCGTCTTGATGTGCTAGACATTTGTGCCATACTATTTTAAAATCCTTCAATGCATGACAAAGTTACAGTCCGGACACGAATGTGTGCATATATGCATATATAGAGGAATCCATTACCTTCAAACTCTAAGTGTGACCTTGACCTTTGAGCTAGGGACCTGGGTCTTGCACGCGACACGTCGTCTTGATGTGCTAGACATTTGTGCCATGTTATTTTAAAATCCTTCAATGCATGACAAAGTTACAGTCCGGACACGAATGTGTGCATATATGCATATATAGAGGAATCCATTACCTTCAAACTCTAAGTATGACCTTGACCTTTGAGCTAGGGACGTGGGTCTTGCACGCGACACGTCGTCTTGATGTGCTAGACATGTGTGCCTAGTTATTTTAAAATCCTTCAATACATGACAAAGTTACAGTCCGGACACGAATGTGTGCATATATAGAGGATTCCATTACCGTCATACTCCAAGTGTGACCTTCACCTTTGAGGTAGGGATGTGGGTCTTGCACGCGACACGTCGTCCTGATGTGCTAGACATGTGTGCCAAGTTATTTTAAAATCCTTCAATGCATGACAAAGTTACAGTCCGGACACGAATTTGTAAGTGGGGACGCACGGACGGACGGACAGACGGACAGACGGACGGACGGACAGACGGTCAGACGGACAGACGGTGCGATTTTAATATGCCACCCTTCGGGGGCATAATAACTTGGCACACATGTCTAGCACATCAAGACGACGTGTCGCGTGCAAGACCCACATCCCTACCTCAAAGGTGAAGGTCACACTTGGAGTATGAAGGTTATGGAATCCTCTATATATGCACACATTCGTGTCCGGACTGTAACTTTGTCATGCATTGAAGGATTTTAAAATAACTAGGCACACATGTCTAGCACATCAAGACGACGTGTCGCGTGCAAGACCCACGTCCCTAGCTCAAAGGTCAAGGTCATACTTAGAGCTTGAAGGTAATGGATTCCTCTATATATGCATATATGCATCATTCGTGTCCGGACTGTAACTTTGTCATGCATTGAAGGATTTTAAAATAACTTGGCACAAATGTCTAGCACATCAAGACGACGTGTCGCGTGCAAGACCCACGTCCCTACCTCAAAGGTCAAGGTCACACTTAGAGTTTGAAGGTAATGGATTCTTCTATATATGCATACATGCACGCATTCATGTCCGGACTGTAATTTTGTCATGCTTTGAAGGATTTTAAAATAATTTGGCACAAATGTCTAGCACATCAAGACGACGTGTCGCGTGCAAGACCCACATCCCTACCACAAAGGTCAAGGTCACACTTAGAATTTATAGGTAATGGAATCCTGTATATATGCATACATTTGTGTCCGGACTATAACTTTATTATGCTTTGAAGGATTTTAAAATAACTTGGCAAAAATGTCTAGCACATCAAGCGGATGTGTCCAGGCAAGACCCAAGTCCCTACCTCAAAGGTCAAGGTCACACTTAGTGTTTAAATTAATGGAATACTGTATGCATGATTACTCTGTCATGCATGGAAGGATTTTAAAATTACATAGCACATTTATTGAGCACATGGAGAGGACACAGACTGTGAGGCACCTCTTTCGGGGGCATTCGTCACTTGTGAGGGACAGCTCTTGTTTTTTCAAATGACTGAAAGGATTGCCACCAAATCTGGAAGTTTCAGCTAAATATTTCAGCAGACATTGGTAAAATAAGCATACTCATACGAGTTGTAGTTGCATAAAACCTTCACAAAAACAAAAATAATATCAAACAGGGAATGCCACGTACCAAAAACGCAGCCTCCCCAAAACGAACCCCACAGCACCCAGAAGTGCACACCACCAACACACACCAACACACACACACACACACACACACGCACACACACACGACACACACACACAATCATGTACACACACACATATACACTACCAACACACACTAGCATACAAAGCAAACACACGAGGACAAAACGAACAATTAAAGGAACACAGTGGGGCACCGCCTTGGAACGGTCAGTGGCAAAAACACCACTGGGGAGCTTAAACCGGTTTATGGTGCGCACCCAACCTCACTCTTACCCCCACCATGTTCCAAAGTCACAGGACAGTGTAAATAAAAGTAATCCCTGCTAGGTGAATCTCTAACACACGCAATGGAAACAAAAGGCATGGTATGTAAAACACAAAAATGCTCGTGTATAAATATATAAAAAGCAAACCTTGAGAACCAAAAAACGTATGTACTCAATGCCTTTGCAGAAGGCAGAGCACCAAGAGAAACACCCTTAAGGGCCCGACGAAACAGGCCAGAGGACAGAAATCAAAACAGTCTCGTCCCAGTGGGATTTAAAAACTGCCCATCACAGAGTCCTCCCCCTCTTCCGTCAGACACAATCAAAGAGGGAAGCATAGCGTCCAACTGTAAACGGGTTGAACACCAAACATGCGGTGTGTCTCAAAACAGTTGGGTCGTAACCTCTTTTAACAAAACGTTTTATAATTTTAGCAAATACAGTTGGAAAATTGCCATGACCCAAAATCTTACGAAGTTTGTAAACCACATCCCCATAAAAATAGGGTTTTGAAATACCTTCTCGCAGAAGAGTCTTTAGATTACTATTGAATTTCAAAACCAAATCAGAATTACGATAGTAAAATTTAGCAAAATATTTACGCAATTTGTAATAACGGTAGCCCTGTTGAAGAAGTTTATTTGTAATATATTGATTACGTTCATTGAAATCCTCAACATAACTACACGCTCTGGCAAACCGAATTAACTGAGAAATGTATACCCCATAAGATGTAGCATGAGGTACATCCCCATCCAAATGGGGGGAAATTTACAATACTAAAATTAAAATCATCCCTCTTGTCATAAATTTTGGTATGTATAATATTGTTATAAATAGAGAGATGTAAATCTAAAAATGAAGCACCAGTATCCAAATTGTTAGTTTTAATTAACACTTGTTTAATAAGTTTTTGTGTCGATAGCGATCGCTATATCAAAAGTCCATTACTAACACCAAATCGATTTTTTTTTAAAATCTGGAATCGTAACGGACGTCTTCTTAGAAAGAAAAATATGACATACTGCATTGATTGTAACCATATCCTGTTGAAAATTTGAGTCTAAAGGGTCACCCCCTACATATACATATTATATTCTCGAAACATAGATTATGATTTCAATGAACGTACAATGATAAATAAATACAATTTCAAAGAAAACCGATGGCGCAAATGCCTCATTTTACAACAATATAGAGGCTTTCAGTAATAAATCGCATCCACCCATTAATTGTACAACAACTCTACATAGATTATTGAATGGTTTACGGTACTGCAGTATATTTTAAAGCGCTAATGCATAGCTTAAACATTTAGGTTAATTTATAATACTTTCAAAGATTCAATTATTGATTTTGGGGGGTTATTTAGTTTGACATTAATTGTAGGGTATGCCCCTTTAAAGCTTCTCACTCTCAGTTACCGTTGAAAAAAAATATTTATAAAAAAAATTGACATACTTATTCATAAACATAAAACTAAAGGCTAGAATAAAAATATAAGCAAAAATCTAGGGTAAGAATTTGCAGAAATCGATTAAAAATGTCGGCTTTACGGTACCGCTACACTTTATCAAATTTCGAAAGCGTTTGCAACGCTTTTGAATGTGGTAGCGTATTTTTATGCCCCCGAAGGGTGGCATATTAAAATCGCATCGTCCGTCCGTCTGTGAGTCCCCACTTACAAATTCGTGTCCGGACTGTAACTCTGTCATGCATTGAAGGATTTTAAAATAACTTGGCACAAATGTCTAGCACATAAGCGACGTGTCGCGTGCAAGATCCACGACCCTACCTCAAAGGTCAAGGTCACACTTAGAGTTTGAAGGTAATGGAATCCTCTATATATGCACACATTCGTGTCCGGACTGTAACTTTGTCATGCATTGAAGGATTTTAAAATAACTTGGCACAAATGTTAAGCACATCAAGACGACGTGTCGCGTGCAAGACCCACGTCCCTACCGCAAAGGTTAAGGTCACACTTAGAGTTTGAAGGTAATGAAATTCTGTATATGTGCGCACATTCGTGTCCGGACTGTAACTTTGTCATGCATTGAAGGATTTTAAAATAACTTGTCAAGCACATCAAGACGACGTGTCGCGTGCAAGACCCACGACCCTACCTCAAGGGTCAATGTCACACTTGAATCCTCTATTTATGCACACATTCGTGTCCGGACTGTAACTTTGTCATGCATTGAAGGATTTTAAAATAACTTGGCACAAATGTCTAGCACATCAAGACGACGTGTCGCGTGCAAGACCCACGTCCCTACCTCAAAGGTCAAGGTCACACTTAAGTCTTTGAAGGTAATGGAATCCTGTATACATGCACACATTCGTGTCCTGACTATAACTTTATCATGCATTGAAGGATTTTAAAATAACTTGGCACAAATGTCAAGCACATCAAGACGATGTGTCGCGTGTAAGACCCACGTTCCTACCTCAAAAGTCAAGGTCATACTTAGAGCTTGAAGGTAATGGAATCCTGTATATATATGCGCATATTCGTGTCCGGACTATAACCTTGTCATGCATTGATTGATTTAAAAATAACTTGGCACAAAGGATTTTAAAATTACACACCACAATTATTGAGCACATGGAGAGGACAAAGACTGTGAGACACCTCTTTCGGGGGCATTCGTCACTTGTGAGGGACAGCTCTTGTTATACCCCCCAAAACGAAGTTTGGGGGTATATAGGAGTCACCCTGTGGTCGGTCGGTCAGGCGGTCTGTTGCATTTTCCTTGTCCGGAGCATAACTTGAAAACTACTAGTTGGAATTCAATACAACTTCATACAATGGTCAAGCACATTGAGAGGAAGTGCAGTGCACAGGAACCATAACTCTGACTAAATCATTACAGAGTTATTACCCTTTGTACCTTTTCCTTGTCCGAAGCATTACTTGAATACTACTGGTTGGAATTCAATACAACCTCATACTGTGGTCTAGCACAATGAGAGGAAGTGCAGTATTCAACAACCATAACTCTATCTTGAGTATTTACAGAGTAATTGCCCTTTGTTACTTTTCCTTGTCCAGAGCATAACTTGAAAACTACTGGTTGGAATTCAATACAACTTCATACAATGGTCAAGTACATTGAGAGGAAGTGCAGTGCATAGAAACCATAACTCTATCTTGACTCATTACAGAGTTATTGCCCTTTGTTACTTTTCCTTGTCCGGAGTGTTACTTGAAAACTACCGGTTGAATTTCAGTACAACTTCATAAAATGGTCTAGCACAATGAGAGGAACTGCAGTGTACAAGAACCATAACTCTTGAGTATTTACAGAGTTATTGCCCTCTGTTAATTTTCCTTGTCCGGAGCATAACTTGAAAACTACTGGTTGGAATTCAATACAACTTCATACAATGGTCAAGTACATTGAGAGAAAGTGCAGTGCAAAGGAACCATAACTCTTTCCTGACTCATTACAGAGTTATTGCCCTTTGTTACTTTTCCTTGTCCGGAGCATTACTAGAAAACTACCAGTTAGAATTCAATACAACTTCATACAGTGGTCTAGCACAATGAGAGGAAGTGCAGTGTACAAGAACCATAACTCTATCTTGACTAATTACAGAGGTATTGCCAAGAACAATATCTATATTTTAGTGTTTCTTTGCAAGATATTCTCTTACTACGAACTTCCTCAGTTTATAAAGCAGTCTTTCGGTGGTATTAATCACATTTAGTGATAGCTCTAGCTTAAATTTAGAGATATACGTGACAGGAATTTTTACTGGAGCCCCTTTGAATGACTAAATGTTATTAAATACGTTATTTACATCCAGTTTGAAGAACCTTTTTTTACCAAAATCTGAGAGCAAGCAGCTTTAAGATGAATTTTTAGTTTTGCTTGGCGCAAAAAAAACCCCGTTATATACACGTGTAATTTAAATGTCACATTCATTGTCATCTTATTTCAAAATGAAATATATTACGCATTTACAACTGTTTTTTACTTTAATAATAAGTAATATTTATACGTATGCAACATGACACATGATGGTTTTGGGGAAAGCGGAGACTCGCACGAAAACAATTAAAACGTGATTAATACATTATTCGAAATTTAACAATGCAGGTCATCAAAACAAGCTGTGACGTGAGTAAATGAATTTAATGGTGTGTGTATATATGTTTAACAAAAAGTTTTATGTAGTAGAACAGGGATTAAAGCGTAAAGTAAGTGTACATTTTAATTCATTTTTAAAAATTAATCTATTGTACATTTAGGTTGCATTACTATTCCAAATTGCCAGAACTGCATTATGTTCAAGATTTGTAGGCTGCAACGATTCAATGCAAAGCTAGATTCGATTTCTCTTTTCATATTAGATAAACTGCTGATATTCTTGATTCTGTCCATCTGTCTATGGGGAGGCTTGCCGGGACTATCGTTTAGTGTTTTCTCTTTTAAATTTAATTTAGTGGTCTGTTTAATAGTGTTTCTGTAAGTTGGATATAATCTCTCTTCTGTTAACAGACTTTCCCTTGAACGAGCACATTATTACCTCAAAACGTTAACAATGAGTTAATTGTATGTAAAATAATGAATAGATAAGTTTTTCAAGAAGAAAGTATAACGATAAATGTCTCGTTTATATACACAGTACTATGTCAGTATGGCGACTTTTTATGATACATTGCCATCCACCCAAACATGACGAAACAAGTATTGATGAAAGTTTGCGTATGATTATGCATATTTTACCGATGTCACCTGAAAGAATCAGGTTTGGTGGCAATGAATAAAACATGTTTCGAGGTTATTTGAATTGATACCAGATTTGTAGGGGTGTGCCTCTTTAACATTAACATAATCTTTATTTTTTAAAAATCGCAAGAGCATGATAATGACTAGTGTTAGCATTTTTAAAGAGGCACAACCTAAATCTGGTACCTTGAAAAACATCGAAACCGTTTTGATTGGCAAGATTTCGACCAAACCTGATATTTTCAGCTAAAACATCTGTAAAAAATCATAATCATATGTTTTGTAGTTCTGTAAAACCGTCATAAACACTTGTTTAATAATTTTAGGGTGGATACAATGTACTGACATGAATTTTGATATACGACGCAAAACTCACTGAAGAATATCAGGAAAAAATTAGTAATGTAATGTATCTTTCTTCAAATGTTTTATGGTTGTTTTCTACATCTAGCGATTTTAATATCAACAGAAAAAGGGAAAGAACTGAAATACTCAGTGAATAGGGTTTTCACTCTGTAGTATATTGCGCTTGATGTAGAAATAAATAGAACAATTATGAAAATAGTTATAGATAGATAGATAGATTTATTTTAGTATATCACAGATGTACAAACATGGTTAAAACAAACATGATGCATACATATACAGATAATTAGATCTATTATTTGTGACTAGTATGTTGTATTTGTGTACATTATTTTCTCATTCAAGGGCTGCAGTAAAAAAGGGAACAGAAAGCTATCATTGCACAGAGAAGATGATGTTTCAAACGTATAATATTCTTATTGCTCTGTCAATCGTTTTAATTGCAGTGCCAGCACACTGTGGAAAAAGATGCAGCGAAGTGTAGGTATAGTTTGGCCCTATGTTTTATTTGACCTGTATCGGAAAGCTTATAGTTTGCCGTTTTGTGTAGAACGAAAAACTAGGATTGATAAAAGCTCTTTACATATGTCTTGAAGGAATAATTGAGCATGTTGTTTAAAGGCAGATTACATTTTGTTTTTGCGAACAGAGGTGAACAGTTAAGCGTCAAATAATGCTATCCAACGGTGTGTCAAGACTCATTTGCGGCGCTGTTTCGGCAAACGTACGGTCTGCACAGTTCGTATTAAATACGATATGCTTGAAAATGAAGCGTACTTGAAAGCTAAGGCTTGAAATAGATAAATCAATATTAAACAAGAATAGTGATAGTACATTAGTAACCATTATTCATGTATAATATAAGCGTCGTATACAAACCGCCAAATAAAAGTTTCAATGTTTATGATTCAAACAGACATTTTCTACTATACGAGACATTCTAGGCAATACGAAGGATGAGTGATGTTTGTTTTTGATTGCAGGAAGAAATAAAAAGTTTTTAAAAGAAACTGCTAATTTCGATTAAATTTAAAGGAGTAATACATTTTAACATTATGAATTTTATGTAATACTCGTTACAATATTATATTCTATCTTCTCTAAAATAGAAGTAAAGAAAAATAATGGAAGTCATCTTATAGTTTTAGCGAAAGTAATGCATACCGACTACGTATTGCAATCACACGGCTAGGAACATCATAAATTAATATTAATAAGGGAAATTTTCTTGTATAAACCATATGAAAAGTATAGGTTGCGTTTTAAAGCATGAGTTTTTCAGTTATCAGGTAAATAATCCTAGGATCGTTACTGTTGCATAATTTAATAAACAAATCACATTTGTTAAATTTTGTTTGACCTCTTCTTCTTTGGGGCCATTGATATAAAACCGAAGCTGGCATTGCTTCATTTATCTGACAGTACACGTTGTTTGATGTCTTACCAAAATACCATGCGAGACGCTTTCTACCTTTTTCTTTTTACAGCTTACCTTCTTTGATATTACCGTATTAATAAAATACTCTTGCGTTTTCTTTCACGAATGGTTTCATAATTTTAGTAAGTAACTAGTTCATATCTATTAACATAATACGTGACAACATAATTAACCTCAAAACTTATGTAATTATAGATGTAGAGTAATTATACTTCATCGACAAGTGAATAACGTTCAATAAGTCGAGTCACATGTTTGATAAGAATACAAAGAACTAAGATTGATTTCATGATGCACAAGTCACGGTACGGACTTAATCACAATTGGGGAAAAAGGATAGCTCAGTCGGGAGATAGCTGTGTCAGGAGAGCATTCGCCATGTTAGCAAAGGGATCCGGGTTGGAGTCCTAGTCAAGCTTCACATTTTTCTCACCCTGTGGCATCTGGCGCCCTCTTACTGCATACAGGAATTTTACTATGACATTTAGCTACTAGTGCCTATCTTTTTCATATACTCAAACTTGCGCTGACCATTGTTTTTTAAAGATAGTTCTTGATGACAATGTGAATATAATTAAGACATAGAATGTCAAAAGGAGTGTATGTTTATACATATTAAACAATAGTTCTAGGTCCACAAAAGTAGAAAGGTGCGCTTTTGAACGAGATTTACGGCTCCCAACTGGTTCTTTTTGGAACCTTGGGTGTACCAATACTTGTTGAAACAGAATGTCATAGCGAATTGGCAAGACAAAGCTTTCAAGTTACACATGGTAATGAAGTTTTATGTGAATTATGTTACTTTGCGCAGTGTAAAACAAAAGCAAAGGTGTGTGTTATGATGAAAACTTTTACTTGTGCTTTCAAGGTCTGATTGTGCATGTGGAAGACAGTGTGTTAGGATTCCAAGTAATGGAAACGCTGATCGCATCTGCAATGGCGGCTATAAATGCGAATGTTTGAAAGGTAAACACTATTAAGCATACATATTAAACCCAAGTATGTCAAATGACTTGCCTATGAGTTGCCTTTGTATGGAAAGGGATAATAATGGGCTGGGACGGAGCTGGCTTTGTCCAAACCCTGAGTATCTTTGCATCATAGATGATCACTTCTTAGAAGCATACTGAATACAAAAAAAAAATATATATTTTTTAATTATACCCCAAAAAGAGAAAAATTAACGGGTACCCCCAATAATCTACTATCTCTTTCCAGAAATGAACAAAAGGGTCTTTTGAACAGAACCTTTTTTATCTCTTAATTACGTAGAATGGTACACGAGCATAAAACAATTCATTTGTTTTCATTACCTTTGTCAAAGCTTTATAAACTTTTGCAAAGATTGAAACTGCGATGTGGAAATTGACTGTGAATAACTATTATACTCTATATTTCTTGTAGTCAATTTCTTATGTGCATTTAACGTTTATCTCAGATAAATTGTTAAGGTAGTAGCCTGCGGGCGAACGCCTTAATAAAAACGAGAACTTTTCGCGGGATTCCGGTCACCAGAGACACCTAAATGTAGCGGCAGATCTGTACACAAGGTCTATATTGTAGCTGTCTGTCTTAGTAAGCACCCTTTATTGCTAAATTTTAGCGTGATCTTTGATATATTCATGTGAAAAGTACATATTAAATTCCAGTTACAAACATGAGTTTAGCTATTGGTTATATTCAAAATGTATTTATTTAGTAAATAAATTATCATATATAAATTCTAATTATACCCCCGAAACGAAGTTTAGGGGGGTATATAGGAGTCACCCGGTGGTTGGTCGGTCGGTCGGTCGGTCTGTTGCATTTCCTTGTCCGGAGAATAACTTGAAAACTACTAGGTGGAATTCAATACAACTTCATACAATGGTCAAGTACATTGAGAGGAAGTGCAGTGCACAAGAACCATAACTCCATCTTGACTTATTACAGAGTTATTGTCCTTTGTTACTTTTCCTTGTCTGGAGCATAACTTGAAAACTACTGGTTGTAATTCAATACAACTTCATACAATGGTCAAGTACATTGAGAGGAAGTGCAGTGCACAAGAACCATAACTCTTTCTTGACTCATTACAGAGTTATTTCCCTTTGTTATTTTTCCTTGTCCGGAGCATTACTTGAAAACTACTGTGTTTGGAATTCAATACATCTTCATGCAATGGTCTAGCACAATGAGAGGAAGTGCAGTGTACAAGAACCATAACTCTATCTTGAGTATTTACAGAGTTATTGCCCTTTGTTACTCTTCCTTGTCCGGAGCGTAACTTGAAAACTACAAGTTGGAATTCAATACAATTTCATACAATGATCAAGCAGAATCAGAGAAAGTGTAGTGCACAAGAACCATAACTCTATCTTGAGTATTTTAAGAGTTATTGCCCTTTGTTACTTTTCCTTGTCCAAAGCATAACTTAAAAACTACTGGTTGGAATTCAATACAACCTCATACAATGGTCAAGTACATTGAGAGGAAGTGCAGTGCACAGGAACCATAACTTTACTTTGACTCATTTCAGAGTTATTGCCCTTTGTTACTTTTTCTTGTCTAGAGCATAATTCGAAAACTACTTGTTGGAATTCAATACAACTTCAATCAATGGTCAAACACAATGAGAGGAAGTGCAGTGCACAGAAACCAAAACTCCATCTTGACTAATTACAGAGTTATTGCCCTTTGTTACTTTTGCTTGTCCGGAGCATAATTCGAAAACTACTGGTTGGAATTCAATACAAATTCATACAAAGGTCAAGCACAATGAGAGGAAGTGCATTGCAAAAGAACAATAACTGTATTTTGACTCATTACAGAGTTATTGCCCTTTGTTGAATTTATTGTCCGGAGCATAATTCGAAAACTATTGGTTGGATTTCAATACGACTTCATACAATGGTCAAGCACATTGAAAGGAAGTGCAGTGTACAAGAACCATAACTCTATCTTGACAAATTATAGAGTTATTGCCAAGAACAATATCTCTTTCTAATTTGTTTGCAAGGTTTTCTGTTACTACGAACTTCCTAATTTTATAAAGCAGTCTTTCGGGGGTATTGATCACATTTAGTGATAGCTCTAGTTTAGTTCTGGTCGAGGTCAGTTATTTGATTGTATTGCGTTGGTAAAGGCGACACTTCCACAATATTCTGAGAGTCATAAGGGGGAGGTTTCCCTGGTGGATCCCCGTATTTAAGTAGTGCTGATAATTTTATAATATATTATTTCAATGACTGAAATGTATTTGTCGTGAAACAGTTGGAATAAATGCATAGGTTTGATATGCATTAAAAGATTCAGCTTGGTAGTTCATTTATCCTGGAGATACGCAAGTCAGACATACAATGAGTACGAACCTCGGGATTGTAGCCACCCTGTTAAGTGACCTTGACCTGAGAGTTTAAGTATATATACCCCTGTAACTCTCAGTGCAGCTTCGGTTGCATTTGCATTATTCGGAGTCGAACTCGAGGGTTGTAGTCACTACACCGACGGAGTCAACTTGTGACGTAGCTATTCTCCTATATTTAGGGTTTACGAAACAGAACGGCTGTTTATCTCTTTATTTTCGTGACGGTAAGCACAATACAGTTTAAATGATTAAATCACAACCAGTTTGTCGTTTCCTGACATATTTTTTTTTGTTTTTTGATATAGCCATTCCTCTCACGTATACAAATTAAACATCGCGGGGAGATAGGCATTGTTTTGCCAGAGTAGCTGAAATATACAAAATTAATATACATGTATAACCTTACGTAAATAGAATTTCGTATACGAAAGTAGATTTTGGGGTTAAATTATGTGTTAAATTGGTAAAAGGTCTCATCACGTAAACAATTGAATCGGTACATTACTGGCCAAAACTGACGGGACTAAGTATTTTAAAATTAAAAAGCCGGCGTTATATAACGCCTGACATTAATGTGATTCCGCTATACGTTTTTCTCTTTAAAGCCCATGTAATAGGTTTGCACACCTGACCGCCTTTTAGTACTTGAGTGCTTTGATTGTTGTTGTTTCTTTTAGGTTGTGGTGTTGGAGACTTTTTCATTCCGAGCGGTACTGAAAAAACAGCACATTGCAATGATTGCGATTGTCCTAAAGGTCAACATGATGGGACACCGGCGGTAACAAATCTAACTTTTACACTAATTTAATACAGTTCTTGCATTTTACCGTGGCAGAACCCGGAATTCCAAATACATTTGCTTTTAAATTTATATCACATTCAGCTTTTACAATAAAGCGAATTTTGTTGATTTATACCACAGTGACTAGTTAGAGCTCACTAATCTCTGTCCGTTGCACCTTCTTATTACATCAGTTGACAATGTTCAAATTTCTGTCTAGCATCTAAGTTCTTTCATGTGTTTGTTTCAGTGCACAAAAAGGGCGTGGTGTAACCTTAAACCTGGATATCCCTATTACGATAACCCTGCTTGCAAGAAAGGCTACTACTGATGTATGAAATATGTAGCAAACACCTTTCTGTATACATGTTTCAATGAATAAATTTACAGGAGAACGAATTAGCTCTTTTATCGAACGAAACGACTCTGAGCGCATATATGCTCAGTTGGGTAAAATTGAACGAGAATGACCCCGTTAAATATTCTTTAGTATCGTTTTTGAGAATAAATACATAGATTTGCCACGTGTAAACGACTGCTAAGCATTTGTTTGACTTCCTGACTGCCTACTCAGTACTAGGTGAATCTCGCTTGTGCAAAACACATAATGAAACGTAAATGACTGTACCTTTGGAAGACAGTGTGTTCAAGTTTATGGAAATGCTGGCGGCTATGTGAATGTATGAAAGGTAAACACTCATGAGCATACATTATAAATTTGACACATCATCCTATTGTAACCGCACTTATGGCTATATTCAGGGTCGTCACTCGAACTCCACCTCGACTCATACTCCGGAAAAGGCTTCCTTGGGGGATGCTCAAGGACGCCTCAAGTTAGGTGAACTCGAGTGACTAATTGGTATTCATAGTCAAAATCATCCTTGACTTTCTCGAGGAAGGTTTGAGGCGTTAATCACCCGAAACAAATCTTTTAACAATTGATTCATACATAAATATGGAATACACATTGCAAAAGAAAACATGACAGTTTAAAGAATTGTGTAATCAGATACGATTCCGTTTCCCGCATCTTCAAGAAGTAAACCTATGGATGGATTTTAACAGAAAGGATGTGGAGGTTACTTAAAATATTACTAATTTATACTTAACAAAAAAATAAAGAATCGTTTTTTTTTAAAGTTGATTTTCGTTTACGTAACAATATGATCTGATTTGAAAATAACAATGTTCTTGGTTGTAACCGCATCAGTCATCACACTATACATTTATTTAAAAGTATGAGAAAGCATAAATTGAATGTGTCGCTCTACTGACGCCATTTGCAAGATCACTGTTTTACGTGTGTACTTTAGCAAAGCTTTATAAACAAATCAATGCACATTGATTTGTTTTAAACAAATACTTAAAAAAATGGCTTATGTAATAAGATCAGTACCTGGCCCTACCAGAAAAGCATTTGTTTCATTGCAACTGTCTCACAGTATATTATTTACTTATTCAAGGTTTTGTCTTTCAAGACATTCAAATTATATGTAACTGACCCTTTGATTTTTTTGTTGAGTATATTTTAGCTCGATTACGCAACAAATTCTCTTAGCTTATAGTTATCGCTCTCGAGACCCCATACTTGGCCGAACCTATCACTTGTTAGAGAGAATTGAGATTTTCATATCTGGTACACAGTTACAGCTGGATAAACTGAGACACCTGTGGCATAAAATGTTTTGGTCTAGGACATTTGTCAAGTGGCCTAACTGGGAATCGAACGCGGAACCTTTAAGTTGCGAATCGAATGTCGTAATCACTGCACCAATGAGGCCCACACAGTTAGAGAAAGAGAGAGAGTAAAGAACGAACGTATGTGTCTCTGGGGTCGGGGTGAGTTTGGTGCGATGCGGCAAAAATATTTAATACCGTGTAGTGAATCCCTGTGCTAATATGTACAATTTAGCAAGATACGATTTTGAAATCAGAGAAATAAAAACAGAGGGATATAATTATACTGTTGTATCCTGATCGTGCAAGTTTTATTTCATGTTAAAATATAGTATCCTGGTCTGACTCGGCGAGGAGGGGGAGAACCAACCTGACCCCCATTCCTACGCCTATTTTTTTCTTGTCTTGTCCATTTGATTGCATCGAGTGTACTTCACAATCCCCTTGGTTGGAATCCCCTTGGTCAAAAAATGGCATAATAGTCATAATTCCCTCAATGGATTTTACAAGTGAAAAGGCATATTTTGAAAGAATGTTTATTTGTCTATAGTTTTACTTTATTATAGCGAATGAATGAAAAAAACCTGCGGAATTTGTCTAGGGTGAGTTTTTGGTCATACAATATGTTTTATTGCCTACTGAGCTTTATTTCGTTTTTTAAGTACTAGTATAATATTTTAAGAAGAATTCCACTTCATTAAAATCATCTAAGGGGTTGCCTCTTTCCCTTAAAACTATTCATGGCATACGGACCTATACAACTTCATCTATTTTATGCAATTCGTCAATTTCTCACTGGAGTCATATTCAAAATAACACATTGAGTGCAGCTCGAGGAAGCTGTTTCGCTCCTCGAACTATCTGTCCTTACTCGAGGTTACTCGTCCCTTCCTTACGTTTATGAATACCAATCGCTCCTCATTGGAGGAAATGGATCGACCGTTAGCAGATTAAAGGTAATTATCTGTTCGAGTTTGAGTCGAGGAACGTTTCTGAATATAGCCATAAACTCGTATTTATACATAAGAAATTAACAGTTACTCTTCAAAAAACAATTCACCCCATTATGACATATGACACGCGTATGAGTTACCTTTGTATTCAAATGTATTACAATATTACAATGAGCCAAGACGGAGCTGGCTTTGTCCAAACCCCGAGTATCTTTGCATCATAGATGAAAACTTCATAGAGGCATATTGAATAGATCTAATATCTCTTACAAGAACTGAACAAAATAGATCAGAACCTGATCTGAATTGAAAAAATAAATCTTAGTTCTAACCCAGTCAAGTTACAGCCGGAACTGCTGCTTTGAAGAACTTTACATGACTATTGTTTAAAGAAGCTCCTGAGCTCAGATGAAGTTTTATCCTCCAAAATCTTCAACGGGTGTATCTTTCCATCTATGTTAACATTTTTATACAGGTCTTATATTATATCTAATATTGTCGTTGCAAATACCCCAAATTATGTTCATCACTTACTAGTAGTAACATTTATTGTAACTTATAAACATAATTGCATTATGTGCCGCACGTGTTGCCCATGGAAAACGTGATGTAAATTATCGTAAATAAGTGTACAGATTCTTTTCCTCTATATTTGAGTTGCGGATCGTGTTAGAATATAGAATAAATCGATTTCGTGTCGTTTTCGTCGAGCTATTGACAACAACAACCTGTGTTTAAAGATTCTAAAATACTCTAAACGATCTTCTTTCTGAAATACTCTTAATTATCTTCTTTCTGAAATACTATAAATTATCTTCTTGTCAATTTAATCTTATACTACGAACTTGTCCATCTTTCAATTTGCATTCTAACACTATCAGCACTTTGTCTTACATATGCAAAGAAGGATTTACCACATACAAATACATCACGCTAAAACGTCTTCGGAATTATTTCGGCTTTCGAAATTCCCTCCCGCGTATTTTTCACACAATATTTATTGATATGTATATGATTGAAGTTTAAATATGTTTACAAATCCTTAGGCTAGTACAATGTACAACATTTCTGTCTGCAATATCATCAGCAACAAAAAGTCAACAAAATAAGACAGCCAAATAGTTTTAATGGGGAATATATAATAACAGCCAACAGGTGTGCGTATATCAAGGGAAGCGACTTCATGTTAGCGCGGCAAATAGTTTCAACTCAGTCTTAACCCTTCGAACATTTAGTTTCATTAAATTAAGTAAGGAAACACACATTACCTTTGAGTGATATACCAGATCATATAACACAATTTTTCTGCCGAAGACATTAAGTCGAAACATGTACAAAGAAATTGTTTTAACTGTACTACAAAATGTATATATGCATATACATGTATACATTATAAGGATCCGTGGGAGGAAGACTAAAACTAGGAATAATTGTCATACTGGTTCGACTCCACCATCAAGTTTTCAAGGAAGAAGCGGTTCTCAGTATAACTCGAACTGCTATAAAAATATACATGTAATCTACAAAATTACTTTTGCAGTCCTTGGTCTCCATGCAAGTTTACCCGATGAGGCCGATTACTATCGGACACCTCTTAGAATTCTATTTCGGTAGCTACTCCTAAAACCTTGGATGACACAAAACCTTCGCCAGTGCAAAACCTATATGAAAGCATGCTTTAACTTTATGAAATATCTTGCTATTATGCATAGGGAATGGTCAATCGTATTCAGGAACTCAACCAATTCTTACAAAATGATAAATTAACTATTATTTCTTCCTGGAAAGTACCCGCCATGATGGATCTGTTAAAAAAGTCTGTTTTTGTTTTCGGTTAATTGGAGACAGTTGCTCCAATGACGTATTCGGATGCATCACCATCTGTATAACGTGATTAAGAGATATAACTTGTCTTCACCTATTTTATTTCCTGGTACCCTTGTTAAAGCTGCTCGCTCTCAGAGTTTGATAAAAAAAATTCAGTTCTTCAAACTGTTGGTAAATAACGTATTTTAGAACATATGGTCATATGAAAAGGCTCCAGTAAAAAATACGCTACCAAATTCAAAAGCGTTGCAAACGCTTTTGAAATTTCAATATAAACATATAGTGTAGCGGTGCCGTGTAACCGACCTTTTCAATCGACTTCTGCAAATTCGTACCTAGATTTTTGTGTATTTTTTATTCTAACCTTTAGTTTTATATTTATGAATAACAATTTCAATTTTTGGAAATATATTTTTTTCAACGGTAACTGAGAGCGAGAAGCTTTAATTGAATTGTCTTAATTTAATTGAATATATCTGTATGTCAAAAATGCGTTACAGGTGTCCGGAGAGGTTCTTGTATATTTATTATTAACTTTCATAGTCAAGCATCATTTTGTATCCAGTTAATTTTATTTTCATAACAAAAAACAACCAATAACTGTGGTGAGGTTTTCGGACATGTAAAGAATGGCCATCGGTCGAAATTGACATACTAGGACCATGTGGACTACCCATCAATTGGTCGAAATTAACATATCCTGGCATTCAGATTTATGTATGGTTACAATTATGTTGAAACGAATGGATGGGTGACCTTTTTCTTCGTTGTATGATTGACATACATTATGCAAGCCAACCAGGTGTCCAAAGAACAGACTACTTAGCATTGATTGGCATTTAAGCAACTGATAGTAAAACAGGACATTGTACAAGTCCATCATGAAACGGACGAAGCTGCAATCATATATCCGTCATCTTATAACATACAAACACACGTGGTGTTGGACGAGCAATATGTACCGGCAAAGAAGTGACATGCGGGAAGGAGCTGCGAAGTTGCTGAATCATAATATGGTTATAGATATAAAATTCCAGAGACAAAATTCATGATAATGATGCATCAATATTGAGTGACAAGTTAATGCAAAACTATGACAAAATCCCATGCACATCCTAAACAGTATCCTGAAAAATATTGTAACTAATTCATGCAAGACATATCAAATTCGATTTGCTATAAAAGCTTAAGGGTAGCTAGGGTAACTTCTAATGTATTATTATAAATATGTTGTCAGCAAATGTATTCCCCGCTACAGTATTCAGGTCTTAATTATAGAGGTTGGATCTTGAAACTACCAAACATATTCTAGAAAAGTTACAGTCATATTGTTACCAAACAAGGAACACAATGAGAATATAAGAATTTATTGTTCTAAATTTTCTATAACTGTTTAATATTCCTTTTGTAATTTTTACAAAGTGTCATGCATCCTGTTTGATACATGTATGCTATATAACCATTGCAAATGTTCAGCATTGAATCAGAAATCAACAGAAACACTCAAATTGTAGAAAAAGTTAAAATATTCCGTGTCACTGCTTATTGTACAAACAGAGGAATTTTGAATCAGTGAAGAATGAATGGTGGTTAATAAAGAGCATAATAAAATAATATCAAGTTTTATATCGTCAGGTGGTTGTGTTCTTCCTATCCTATGAATACTGTACACTGCCTTAAAACTGCTCGCTCTTAGTTACAGTTGAAAAACTAGAATTGTGTCCAAAGGACACGGATGCCCCCACTGTGCAGATGTGCTCATAAACAAGAGCAAGCATATCTGTATGTAAGATTTTTATGTGGAACTTTTTCATTCCACTGTTTCATTTCTGTACATATACCTAAAATGATCTACAGGTAACCTTATGTACATGTTAAATTAAATTACAAATGTAAAATTTATATGTTCAATTATTTATATGGTATATAGTGAAAAAATCAACAAAGGGCCATAATTCTGTTAAATTTGGTCGCAACAAATTTATATGGTATATAGTGAAAAAATCAACAAAGGGCCATAATTCTGTTAAATTTGGTTGCAACAAAAATTTCTTCCTTTTACTACCATCTACACATTAAAGCTGTTCATCCCTGGAAGTTTAAGCAAAATCTGCCATCCGGTTTAAGAGGAGTTGCGTTCACAATATTTCTATATGGTATATAGTGAAAAACTTAACAAAGGGCCATAATTCTGTTAAATTTGGTCGCAACAAAAATTCCTTCCTTTACTACCATCTACACATTAAGGTTGTTCATCCCTGGAAGTTTAAGCAAAATCTGCCAACCAGTTTAAGAGGAGTTGCGTTCACAAAATTTCTATATGGTATATAGTGAAAAATCAACAAAGGGCCATAATTCTGTTAAATTTGGCCGCGCAAAAATTCCTTCCTTTACTGCCATCTACACATTTAGGTTGTTCATCCCTGGAAGTTTAAGCAAAATCGCCATCCGGTTTAAGAGGAGTTGCGTTCACAAAATTTCTACATAGTATATAGTGAAAAAAACAAACAAAGGGCCATAATTCTGTTAAATTTGGTCGCAGCAAAAATTCCTTCCTTTACTACCATCTACACATTAAGGTTGTTCATCCCTGGAAGTTTAAGCAAAATCTGCCATCCGGTTTAAGAGGAGTTGCGTTCACAAGATTTCTATATGGTATATAGTGAAAAAATCAACAAAGGGCCATAATTCTGTTAAATTTGGTCGCCGCGAAAATTCCTTCCTTTACTACCATCTACACATTAAGGTTGTTCATCCCTGGAAGTTTAAGCAAAATCTGCCATCCGGTTTAAGAGGAGTTGCGTTCACAAGATTTCGGGACGTACGGACGGACGGACGGACTGACGGACTGACGGACGGACGGACGGACGGACAAGTGCAACGCTATATGCACCCCACTTTGTGGGGGGCATAACAATAATTTTCAAAAAAAATGAAATTCTTATTCATAAATATAAAACTAAAGGCTAGAATGAAAAAATAAGCAAAAATCTAGGAAGGAATTTGCAACGCTTTTGAATTTGGTAGCGTATTTTTTGAAATTTAGAGATATACGGGACATGAATTTATACTGGAGCCTTTTTATATGACCATATTCTTAAATACGTTGTTTACATACAGTTTGGGGAACTTTTTTTAACCAAATCTGAGAGCGAGCAGCTTTGATAGTTGGGATGATTCACTTCATCTTTTAGATGTTTGATACTGTAAAATAAATGGTGTTAACTTCAAGCTGAAACAAATTGTCCAAAGCATTTTTTGCAGTATTCTGTGATGTCATTTTACTGACATCATGACACTTGCTAGCTCGTTTACATATTTCGCTTGCTTTCACTACTTTTTCACTGCTTTTTTTCACAGCATTCAATTGCCTTTCCTTCTATAGTCAATTATAAAAAATATTTTATATATAGCGTAGCGGTGACGTTAAACCAAAACCAACAACATTTTCAATATATCTTTTGCAAATTGCTGCCTAGATTTTTACTTATGTTGTCGTTTCTAGCTAATACAAAATGTACTTTAACATTTTATGCTATTGTTCATCATTTTTGAGAACTTGATTTTTTTCCCGGAAATTGTGAACGAGCAGCTTTAAAGCTTATTGTAAGTTAACTACCACACGAATACTACATACATTCGTTAGAGGTTGTTCTCTTGCAGGCACCCTGGCAGCGTAACAATGTGTTCATTATTAATAGTCAACCTTAGGCTACAACTCCAGGTTTATCATTTTTCAAATAAATGACACGTTCTCTTATCCGCTATTATTAATAATAACTACTCTATGTCTTCGGGGCTTTAATGTAAAATACACGACTCAGGTGATCTTTTTTTCCGATGTAAATTTTACCTTGAGCATAATTATATGAAACATATTGTGCAAGTGATTTGAAATTAATAATAACGTAGCGGAAAAACAAATGTTAACATACTGTATTTTCATTCCCAGTTAAATTTTACGTTCGGGATATATTACATTAATAAAATTAGTGACATCAAAATTTAACAATGCTGGTCATTAAAAATTCAAGCTGTTACATGAAAATGTATTTAACGGTGTATATATATATATATGTATAACAAATAGTTTTATGTAGTAGAGCAGGGATTAAAACCAAAAGTAAGTGTACATTTAAATTTATTGTATAACACGGGTGGTTAACTCTCCCCACCACCTCAAAATGAGATGCAAATAATTGTGGGGAGCACACTTCCGAGGTGGTGGGATTGTAGCAAATAAACAAGAAATGTGAGTATGATTTTTGTAAATTTTGTTTTAAATCATTTTGTTGAAGAACTTTCAAAAATCGGGCAATGTAGTTACCAGTAGAAATGTTGAGACTACCATTTGCACGAATTGTCGGAACAAAATTCTATAAATTGTAGTCTCTAGAACGTTTATAAGTTGGCTAAAATCTCGATTTTCAGTCACCAAAGTTAAACTATCCTTATTTTTTGGTCCAAAATCCTGTTTTTCCGAATATATTTTGCATGCAACGTACGAGTACATATACAAAATAGCCATTTATTGTGTCTACACGATCCGGCGAGTAAATAAATTGAAATTACAGCCAATTTCTCAAATGAGGTGGTGGAGTGGAGTAAGAGGCAGTGGAGAGTTGATGGTGGTGGGGTGGTGCTATACATATGGCAAGTCTCCTGGCATGTAAATTCCTATTTAAAGTGTCAGTGCGACGGAGAAGAAATATTATTTTATTCTCTCACGTATCTGTTCACTGCGAATTGACAGTGCTCCACGCTGATAATTTATTTTAAAGATGAAGGCTGCTTTTGTTTTCTTTCGTAGTTTCTGGTCGGAAATCATTATTAAATAATGACCGGTATTAAATGTTTTATAATATTAACAGATATCCATTACTGAAGCATAAATGCGCAACCAATTGTTTTACAGGTAAGAGGATTAATGATAACCGAGTCTGTCTGTTTGCGTCTGTCTGTCATCTGTCTTTCCACCCTTAACCATTTGTATGTAATAGACACTATATTTGTCACTGGATCTTCACGAAACTTGGTAAGAATGACTACCTTGAGAAAATGTAGGTCGAGTTGGTTTCACGGGGTAAAATCATAGAAAAACCTAGTGTATCCTATATGGATTTGAATGTTCAGTGGATGTTCATGAAACTTGGTCACACTCACTATCTTGATGTAATATATACTGAAGCGAAAAAGAAACACAGGGTAACAATATATGTAATAATATCAAAACGGCTACTAGTATGTGTAGAAGTATGAAAATCGGTCAGATAATTATCTCGGTCACTGTGCTCATCGACCTAAAATCACTCAAAACCAGTTTAAATAGTAAGTGCATGATATCACTACTTCTACACATAGTGAACAGATACGTGAGAGAATAAAATAATATTTCTTCTCCGTCGCACTGACACTTTAAATAGGAATTTACATGCCAGGAAACTTGCAGTATGTATAGCACCACCCCACCACCACCAACTCCCCACCGCCTCTTACTCCACCCCACAACCTCATTTGAGAAATTGACTGTAATTTCAATTTATATACTCGCCGGATCGTGTAGACACAATAAATTGCTATTTTGTACATGTACTCGTACGTTGCATGCAAAATATATTCGGAAAAACAGGATTTTGGACCAAAAAATAAGGATAGTTTAACTTTGGTGACTGAAAATCGAGATTTTCGCCAACTTATAAACGTTCTAGAGATTACAATTTATAAAATTTTGTTCCGACAATTCGTGCAAATGGTAGTCTCAACATTTCTACTGGTAACTACATTGCCCGATTTTTGAAAGTTCTTCAACAAAATGATTTATAACAAAATTTACAAAAATCATACTCACATTTCTTGTTTATTTGCTACAACCCCACCACCTCGGAAGTGTGCTCCCCACAATTTCTTTGCATCTCATTTTGAGGTGGTGGGGAGAGTTAACCACCCGTGTATAAGTTACTATTACTATTCAAAACTGCCATAACTGCATTATGTTGTAGACTTGTAGGCTTCAACGATTCGATCCAAAGCTAGATTTGAGTTCAGGCTTGGTGGCAATGAATAAAAAATGGTTTGAAGTTATTTGAATTAATACAAGACTTAAGGGCGTGCTTCTTTAACATAAACATAATATTTATTTAAAAAATCCAAAAGCATGATAATGACTAGTGTTGAGTCATACAGTTTCTACACACTCTTAAGAAATTTAACAAAAATTTAAGAAAAGCTAATGATTCTTGAAATGATTGAAAACTCAACATCATGCTTCATTGAAGAAAGCTCGCTATCATACCTTTTAATGCATTCTTGCAGAATACCCTATGAACTAAAACAAGAGGGCCAAGATGGCCCTATATCGCTCACCTTGGTACAAGTCCACTTGCCTGGTGGAAGATCACTAGATAATGTTATATACCAAATAGGTTAAGGTCCACTAGACAATGCTACATGTCAAATATCTAAGCTCTAGGCCTTGTGGTTTCAGAGAAGAAGATTTTTAAAGTTTTTCCTATATAAGGCTATGAAAAACTAAGTGACCACCCGCGCGGGGTCAATTTTGACCCGGGGGTCATAATTTGAACAATCTTGGTAGAGGTCTACTAATCAAATATCTAAGCTCTAGGCCTTGTGGTTTCAGAGAAGAAGATTTTTAAATTTTTTCCTATATAAGGCTATGAAAAACTAAGTGACCACCCGCGCGGGGTCAATTTTGACCCGGGGGTCACAATTTGAACAATCTTGGTAGAGGTCTACTAGACAATGCTACATGCCAAATATCTAAGCTCTAGGCCTTGTGGTTTCAGAGAAGAAGATAGTTAAAGTTTTTCTTTTTTGTTGCCATAGCAACCAGAGTTATGCATGGAATATAATTCTTTGAACAATTTTGCTAGAGCTTCATGCAGGGAACATTCCTGCATAGTTTTATCAATATTGGCTTAGTAGTTTCAGAGGAGATGTCATTTGAATCAAAATGTTGACGGACGACGGACAATCATCAATTAGAAAAGCTCACCCTGGCGAGCATATTTAAAGAAGCATACTCTAAATCTGACATCTATTTGAATTACCTTAAAAGCAATTTTTATTCATGAGTTGGCAGGTTTTCCACCAAACCTGAAATTTATAACTAAACATTCCAGCAAACATCTGTAATAGAACATACGTATTCGTGTTGTAGTTCTTCAATAAACACTCATAAACAATTGTTTCATACTTTTTGGGTGTATACATGTACATTTGTACTGACATGAATAACTACAAGTAGTACTGTACTTTTTCTTCAAATGTTTTATGGTTGATATCTATATATGTATCTAGCGATTTTTAATATCAACAGAACGGGAAAGAACTGAAATACTCGGTGAATAGGGTTTTCACTCTGTAGTATATGCGATTGATGTAGAAATAAATAGAACAAACATTTAGCGTGGTACTATTATTTGTGACTTGTTAGTTGTATTTCTGTACATACTTTTCCCTTTCAAGGGCTGCACAAAGAAAAGACCAGAAAGCTATCATTGCACAGAGAAGATGATGTTTAAAACGTACACTATTCTTATTGCTCTGTCAATAGTTTTGATTGCGGTGCCGGCATACTGTGGAAAAAGATGCAGCAAGGTGTAGGTAGAGTTTGGCACTATTTTTTATTCGATCTGTATCGTAAGTCTTAAAGTTTGCCGTTTTGTTTGGACAAAACTAGGATTGATAAAAACTGTTGAAAAGGCATCCCGACCTGGCTGTTACATTTTGTCTTGAAGGAGTAATGGGGCATGCTGTTTAAATGAAGAATACATCTTGTTTTTGCGAACTGGAGTTAACAGAAAGTGTCAAATATACTATCCAACGGCGTAGCATCTGAGAACATATTATTCTAACAGAATAATCTACTACATGTAAGCCGTGTCTGCTATACTAGACATTCTAGGCTATACGAAGGATGAGTGATGTTTATTTCTTTTTTACTAGAAACTGCTGATCAAAATTAGCTTCAAAGGGCTAAATTTGTGATATTATGATTTTTATAATGATGTAATAGTCGTTGAAATATTATATTCTCTATCTTCTCAACAATAGTTAGAAGTAAAGAAAAATAATGGAAGTCATCTCCTAGCGGGTTACTATCTATTATTCACATAAATGACACCCCTTTGTTCCATATTTGTATTATTAAACCTTCAGCCTATAATTGAGTATTTTTCAAGCAAATATCTTGTTTGTTAAAGGTCCATTACTAAGGGAAAGTGAGGTGGCATTTTTTTCATAGCCAGTACATAGACTTAGGCGAGCCACTAAATAATGAAGATTGGCAGGTCAAAATTTACAGAAGGTCTTTGGAACTCAAAGAAATGTATGTGTATTATGTTGAATTTCAGTGAATCGACAGAATGACCACCCAGGTCTTTTTAACTTTCTTCATAATTCATAGAAAAATAATTGTACATTTTCTGTGATTTATTTCGAATTTCTGCATACCAACTTTCTTTTTCCAATAAAATGAAATAGTTTCTGTGCTTTTCAAAAGATATTCAAATTTTCACTTTCCTTAGTATTGGACCTTTGATCTATATACGATATTTCTAGCATTTACTTGAGCTATTAGTAATGTATGTACTATACTATGTTGTATACTTACATAACAGTATGGTTAAAATAATCCAGGCTATCTACTTTCTGCTCTAAACCAAAAAAACATTTCTTGCGCATTGCCACAAACTTTGAATAAACATTTTCATTTTGAAAAAGCTTATAAAAAGACTTTTTGCACAAAACTACTACGTACATATATTACTTCTGTTCATTAGAATTTATACAAATAGACCAAAAGTTCCGTATTCTATTTTAAACTAGAACGGAACAAGATTATGATACCACTGTCTCGATATAACATATAATTTGGAGTACTCTGCTTTAAATTATATTAAATGCAGAAACAATTTATATATTTCAGTTGAAATCTATTAATAAATATCAATGTTTTTGATATCCCACACTGAGGAGCCATACACATTTATCGGAACAAGTATTGTATTAAAACGTGTATTCGCATATACATTTATAGACTTCATCACTGAAAACATAGATTTACGAACAAGATCAATTAAATAAGACTTGCCATTGTGAGAGAGCTGAACGCCAAGATATGAAAAATGGTCTGCGATTTCTAATATAATACCGTCGAAGTCAAAACTCTAACCAAGATTTAGCTATGTGTCATAAAACCGTCGGACTTCCAATACAAAATCATGGTTGATAATAGATAATCAGTCGGCCAATTAAAATCCATGAACACCACTTCGCTGTCATGATTGTGTTGCCGTGTAGAAATATTTGTTTACAGTGTAGATTTTGTAAGATGGTGGACATTACATCTACGAAAATTTAAATTCACACAAGCCTATAAGTCTGCATGTAGGCGGTGCATTTTGTAAACAAAACGGAAGTCGAAGCGAGAGCGACGAGTGTTTTGCTTCTTATTTTCTGTCTGGCCAATGCAATACCACAAGTGATTTACCACAAGTAATTTTGCTTCTGGTATTGCATTGCCAGGAAAAAGAAGCAAAAAACTCGTCGTTGTCGCTTCTTTTTTTGTTTAACAAAATACACCGACTTATTTACCTGTACTTACATTTTCATAGATGTATCGTCCGCCATCTTACAAAATCTACACTGTAGACACATTTTTCTTCGCGTAAACACAATCATATTAGTGACTTGTCGATAACCAATCAAATCTTATGCCCAAGCTTTTGACTGGGAGTTGGTAACCTTTCACCCGCATGAACGTATAACATTTTTTGATTGAAAATTTACTCTGTATGGCACCTTTTAATTGGATATTACTGCATGAAAAATGTCAATGAAATACTTGCGTTTTCTTTCACGAATGGATTTATAATTTTAGTAAGTAGATAGTTCATATCTATCAACATAATACGTTTTACCTACCAACTAATGTTAATTATAAGTGTAGAGTAATTATACTTTCTCGGCAAGTGAATAACAGTCAATAAGTCGAGTAACATGTTTGGATAAGAAAATCAAAAACTAAGTTTGTTTTCGTGATGAGGGCTTAATCACAATTGGGGAGAAAATGTGTTTTCTCACCCTGTGACATTTGGCGCCCTTTTACTGCATAAAGATAAGATATGACAGGAAATTTTACATTAAGATTTTGCAACTAGTACCTACCTCTTTTATATCTATATATTGCGCCGACCATCGTTTTTAAAGAAAGTTCTTGTTGAGAATGTGGATGAATTTTAGACCTAGAATGTGAAAGCATGAAAGTGTATGTTTATACCAAATAAACAATAATTCTAGGTCCACAAAAATAGAAAGTTGCGCTTTTGAACGAGATCTACAGCTCTCAACTGGTTCTTATTTGGAGCCTTGGGTGTACGAATACTTGTTGAAACGGAATGTCATAGCAAATTGGCTAGACAACTATCTCGAGTTTTATATGGTTATGAAGTATTATGTAATGTATGTTACTTTGCGCAGTGAAAAAAAGGCAAAGGTGTGTTGTTAGTATTGAAACTTTTACTGGTGCTTTCAAGGTCTGATTGTGCATGTGGAAGACAGTGTGTTAAGATTCCTAGTAATGGAAACGCTGATCGCATCTGCAATGGCGGCTATAAATGCGAATGTTTGAAAGGTAAACACTCTTAAGCATACATCTGTTCTAAATTTCACACATCATCCTCTTGTAACCGCAGTTAACTCGTATTTATACATAAGAAATTAACTGAAACTCTTCAAAAACATTTCACCCCAGTATGTATTATGACATGACCTATGAGTTACCTTTGTATTAAAATGTATAATAATGAGCTGGGACGGAACTGGCTTTGTCCAAACCCGAGTATCTTTGCATGACTTCATTGAAGCATATTTAATAGATCTCTGTCCAGAACTGAACAAAATAGAACAGAACCTTTATTATTTCTTAATAACGTAGAATGGTATAGGAGCATACAAACAATTCATTCTTTTCATTACCTTTATCAAAGCATTGCAAACTATTTAAAAGATTGAAACTGCGATGTGGAAATTGACTGTGCATAACTCTTTTTCTCTATATATTTTGTAGTCCATTTTCTGTGTGCATTTAACGCTTATCTCAGGAAATTCATCGTCAAGTAATTTTGTTGTTGTTTCTTTTAGGTTGTGGTGTTGGGGACCATTTCATTCCGAGCGGAAGTCATAAAACAGCACATTGCAATGGTTGCTCATGTCCTAAAGGTCAACATGATGGGACACCGAGGGTAACAAATTTCACTTTTACACTTATTTAATAAAGTTCTTGTATTTTCACCGTGACAGAACCCAGAATTCCAAATACATTTGCTTTTAAATTCATATCACATTCAGCTTTGACAATAAGGCGAATTTTGTCGATCTATACCATCAGTTAGAGTTTGCTAAACTCCGTTTGCACCTTCTTACTACATCAGTTTTATGTCTAGCATCTAACTTCTTTCACGTGTTTGTTTCAGTGCTCAAGAAAGGCGTGGTGTGGTCTTAAACCTGGAAATCCCTATTACGATAACCCCAATTGCAAGAAAGGCTACTGAAGTATGAAATATGTAGCAAACTTTTTTCTGTATACATGTACATGTATCTATGAATAAATCCAGACAGACAGGAGAACGAATTAGATCTTTATAGAACGAAACGACTCGGAGCGTATATATGCTCAGTTGGGTAAAATTGAACGAGAATTAACATAAATTATTCTTTAGTTTGATTTGATTTGAAGCAAATTTTATAAAGGTCCGTCCATGAGAGCATATATTAGCTTTTATTCTTGGATGAGACCTCGGCATGTCTCCTACCATGCCTATACCTAGCAAAATGTGATTTGTCTTTGTCCAAAAAGGAGAGATTTACCTGACTGCAATTTCCAGTCAGTTTTGGCCAAAGATTGAATTTGATTGGTTGCCAAAACGTAGGTCAATCGCGGTGACCAATGAGATCTGTGATTGCGATTTATTCTTTAGTATCGTTTTGGAGAATAAATACATAGATTGACTGCTAAGCATTTGTTTGACTTCCTGACTGTTTGGGTAAACTCAGGACAAAGCCATGTGAATCTCGCTTGTGCAAAGCACATTATAAGTGCCTGTTTAAGACAGTGTGTTAAGGTTGATAGTTATGGAAATGATGATGGCATCTGCAATGGCGGCAATGTGAATGTATGAAAGGTATACATCTATTCTAAATTTCACACATCCACCGCTTGTACCCGCAGTCAACTTGTATTTATACATAAGAAATGAACTGAAACTTCCTTTAAAAAAATCCACCACATTATGTCATATGACATGACATATGAGTTGCTTTTGTATTGAAATGTATAATAATGAGATGGGACGGAGCTGGCTTTGTCCAAACCCCGAGTATATTTGTATCATAGATGATAACTTCATAGAAGCATACTGAATGGATCTACTATCTTTTTCCAAGACTGAACAAAATAGAACAGAACCTGATCTGAGTAGGAAAAATAAATTCTTATTCTAATCCATTCAGAGTTAAAGCCGGAACTGCTTTGAAAAAAAACATGTTTAAGGAAGCCCCTTGGCTCAGCTGAAGTTTTATTCTCCAAAATCTTCAAAGAGTGTATCTTTCTTACTATGTTTAGAAATTATGTAAACCAAAACATTTTTATAAATGTCTTTTACGTCTCTAAACAATATATTAAGCAAACCAAAACATGGTGCTTATGACTATAGAAAGACATATAGTACTACATGTTTTACATTTTTAACCTGTCTTCATTTTAGAAACAGGCTTACAACTTTTAGTAACCCCTTTATCCAAACATTGTATGGCATTTTATACATTATTCTCCGCTAGAAGGAACCCGGTGTTACAGATGTTTGAAACATGTTTGCTTCAATTTTATGACCTTTTTGTATGTGTGGTTAAGGATAAAAAGTATGATTGATTTTCCGTCACAGATATTTTGGAGATTGAAACTTCAGTGTAGGTCATGTGCTGACAAGATCAACAAGAACGGTGCGTGCGAAAATTATTGCAGTTCAACGCGGTTCAAGCGTAAGTTATATGAAATAAAGAAGGACGTACGAGTGTGTTGCATTGAACCCTCGTTGTTATGCATATACACATTCAATTGGCCTCGTCTTGATGAGAACACATAACCTTTCAACCCACAAAGGAAAGCACAGGTTCATAGATTTTGCCGTAGCGTCTGCCTTTCTTTGGTACATGCCAAACGGTGCTTTTGTTATGAAATACGGCGACAATTCTTTTTGTGATTTCAGAATTGCATGCATAATGTGCAATGATTTCGTCAGGGCAAATTCATATATTTGTTTTAGAAAAGTGCTTTGTCGGGGGAATAAATAAAAGAAATCTACTATTTCCTCCGTGGAGTGGTTACATCCCTTCCTTTATCTGATATATAGTTCTGTCGCATAAAACTATTATGTTATCTCTCTCTTAAAACAATATGATTGTTTTCAAACATCAGTGTTAAGTTTCATTAAAATATCTTACAGTTGTTTTGCAGACAGGAATTTTGTATTGAAACCTTTAAGTTAAACCAGGATATGCTGGAAAGGGAGTCATGGGATTTGCTGATGTTAAACGAAACTTGTCATCATCATGGTACATGCCTCAAAATAGTTATTAAAAACAGTGTAAATCGTTTTTTCTCTGTACTTCGTTGATTCAGATTGCAATATACAAATAAAAAAAATGAGATTTTAATTAAAACAAGAACCACCTTTAAAAAAGATAGTCGGCGCAATTTTTATTCAGTAGGAAGACGCAAAATGTCACAAGGTGAGGAAAACAAACAGAACCTGGACCGGGATTCGAACCCGTGTAACTTCCCTTGCAAAGTTGAGATAATGCTCTCCCGACTGAGTTAACCGTCCACTTATCAAATTTGTCTTAAAAGTAATTAAACATCTATCGCGACTTGTGTATCAGGAAAACAAACTTAATCCTTGTTTTACTTATAAATATGCTACTCGAATAATTGACCGTTATTCATTGGCCGAGAAAATATAAATAGAGGTAATAACATATTATGTTAACTTGATAGATATGAATTATATATCGTATTACAAATCAAGTAAAATGACAAAAAAAAAAGACCGAAAAACAAATTTTGTCATTTTCAAGTAAAATAATGTCATTCTTGTTTCGCTTTCACTTTTCCAATACATCGGTTTAACAATAATTCAGACAAAAAACAAACAATTTCGTTTTTATTCGTTATATATTACACATGGCATAAAAACGAAAGCATGATGTTCTGTTATAAAGGCAATCTGTTTGTTAGATTCCATTAAAAGGTCTATCTAAAACAATAACTTAAAGTCTACAACATAGCAACACTAAGAAAATATAACATTTTGCACGGAACATCTCTCGAACACAGCCGACGTGTTGCATTTATCACACGAACTTCCATTCATGTATTTCTATATACAGTGTTTATTTCAGAAATAATAAACGTGTCTATTTTATCGTTGATTTAAAAAAGCCAGGAGTTCGGATGCGTTGTAATTAAATCACGACGCAAACGAACGACTGACTGTTTTTTCAGTCAGCGACAAAATACTGGAAGGCATTTATTATTTCGATTGTTACACAATATATTCTTTGAAAAATACCCAAAATTATGTTCATCGCTTAGTAACATTTTATAATAACTTATAAACATGGTTTCATTATTTGCCGCACGTGTTGCCCATGGAAAACGTGATGTATTTTATCATAAATTATTGTACAGTTTTAGAATATAGAATAAATCGAGTTCTTGTAGTTTTCGTCGGGATATTGACAACAACAACCCTTTTTTGAAGATTCTGAAATACTCTAGACTATAAGAATATTTTACTGGTTGCACGTGCAGATGGGAATATCTGGCTTGAAGGTAACTGTTTTTGGCGGTAACGAGGCTCTGTGATAGATTCTTTTTCTTACATACCATATTCGACTAATAGAAGCAGAAATAAAATATAAGTAATGACTTATATTTACGTGCTATTTCCTTGTAGTAATGTATAAACTTACACTTCATTCATAAAAGTAGTTCGTTCTGACGTAATAGTCGTCTTACACCTGGGGGTGTAAGATGAGATTTTGAGCACTGGTAAAAACTGCAGATATCCCGATTATGCGAATAAATTATCTTTACTCTAGATTACCTTTTACGAATATATCACGCTAGACGTCTTCGAAATTATTTTGGGTTTTCGACATTCCTTCCCGCGTTTTTTTCACACAGCATTTACTGATATGTATACGTTGACTAGGCATTGAAATGATTGAAGTTAAGAGATGTTTACAAATCCGAGTACAATTTACTACATTTCCGGTATCGTCTGAAATATCGTCAAAAAAATAAGACAAATAGTTTTAAATGGGGAGTTAATAATAACAGCCAACAGGGTTGGTGTGTGTGTATAAGTGTAATAAATCAAAATAGCGACTTCATGTTAGCGTAGAAATAGTTCCAACTCAGTCCTACCCCTTCGAACATTCAGTTTGATGAAATTAACCTTTTAGTAAGGAAACAGATATTTCTTTTGAGTGATAAACCCAGACCAAATACAACGCTTTTTCTGATGAAGACTTAAAGTCGAAACATGTACAATGAAAATTTCGTGATGTCTTAATTATATATGCATATACATGCATGCATACGTTAAATGTTTAAGGATCCGTGGGCGGAGGACTGAAAACTCAATGCCAGCATGTGTTGCTTGGTAAATATAGAAACATAAATTCTAACACTATTGACATTTTCTCATATACATGTATAGGCGAGGCCGAAGGATTTGAGCGTGACATATCTTGTAAAGTATATAAGTATTTAGGGGTGATCAAATTCTCTCCTGCGTAACACTTGGCTTTTGTTGCGAGTAAAGTCATCCGTTCTCGCCCTCGTAAATTATTCCGCCCGGCACATCATCTCCGGAGAATGCTTTTTCCAAACAATGTATGTTTTTTTATGTAAAATATTCTACCTGCAATATCAGCAACATCAACAACATCAACAAACAGAAATATATTAATGGAGAGTAAGAAAGAACAGTCAACGAGTTTATATATCACGGGAGCGGCTTCGCATTACTGCACTAATGGAAATGGATCTTTTAAAACCATATTACATGTAACGCTACTGCAGTAAATAGTTTCAACTCCCTTCGAACGTTTTAGTTTGAATTAACGTTTAGAATGGAAATAGATTAGACTTTTCAGTGATATACTAGTACCGGATCATATACCTAGATTTGTCGTTCAGATGCTTTGCAATTAATTGCTAAAAAGGCCGATTAGATAACTACACATCGTGATATACGATCCGGTATATCACTCAAAAGTGAAATTTATTTTCTACCATTAAATCTTAAAAGGGGTCTTACTTATTTCATGACCTACTGAATAACGAACGGCTTATTACCGACACAGATACAGATTAAACAAATCACATTGTAATTGTTTCTGTTTAACTAAAAACATGCGGTATTATATCACTTTATTGGTAATCGTTTTCTTTCACATAAGAGGCATTTAGAAATTTGACAAAGATAACTAATTCGTGTACCTGAATTTTTTTTAAGGAAACGACACCGGAACAAAGAATTCAAACGTTGTTTGGCAACACACTCATGCATCTCAAGCATAGACCAATCGAGAATACCTCGCATGTGAGATCAATGCTTTTTTGAGTGGGTATGGAATGTCTGAATGGAAAGTGATACAATTTTGTTAAGTTAAAATGCGAAAAATGTATCCATATCTACATATAACAAACACGTTTTCTATTTATTTATGCTATTAAAACAAATTTTAAACTACATGTAGCACTGAATAAAAATACTTCCAAAAAACCTATATCACCACACTGTCACTGATATGAGATCTATATCATCAAATTCTAAATGAGAAAATATGAAAATATTTCGCTATTTCATTAGCATGCAGTTAAAATACATATTAGCTGCAATAGCAAACAGGGCTTTCTTGAAAAGTTAAATAAGTTAAACCCGGATAGCCGCGGTGCTAAATTGAAGCATGAGCGAAATGTTGGCCACATGAGAGATCGTGAGACCCGAAACGGAGTTTCCGAGGGTTCGGCAAGATAATTTCTCACTCTTTTGGCCGGCTGTACAACTAGAGTAGGATTTTGACCAGTGAGCTAGGACCTATTATATAATATTTAAATATAAAGTGCAGTCAATGCGCAATCTTAAAATCGATCTATACGTCAGTTAGGATAAGTTTACTACGCTGCCGAAACAAAAGAAGACATAAATATAGTTATACTAAATTCAAATTCAAACGTCTGACGTAAACAAAATTAGAGCTATTACGCTCTTAACAAACATTTCTTTTCGAAAAAGTCAATTGTATTGCAAAAACGCTATGATCGCATTGAAAGATGTTTCCAGAATTTGATTGAAACACCTACGAATTTTCAAAATAAGAATGATTTTCTTTCAGTTTTTCAGTGGATGTCATGATATTATTCCCTATAAAACATATGACAATTATTTATTCCAGTTTTTTTAGCATGAATAATTACACGATAAATGTAGGACCGTGGTTACACAATTCTGAATGTCACCGTAAGACTAATTCAAAACCAAAACCATTATATGATATGCACGCAAATGATAAGCGCGGTTGTATCTTTTTGAGTTAGCTGCCAAGTACCAACAATGCATTATATATGTCATGCGTAGTATACTTGACGAACATACATATTCATATTCATGCAGCTTCAAGAGTGTACTACCTTGGACCCCTACATGGTTTTTCGTCTGTTAAAAGTAGTTTATACCGGTTGAAAAATCGTGTCCGAGACTTAAAATTTAAATTGATAACGCTATATACATGTACATGTATTTTGGAAAGCGACATATTTACTATTGATCACAGATCATTTAGACATAATTCCGTAGCTCTTACATTGGCAAAGAAGTTGACGAAATGAATGCGTGCAATTAAACGATAATACCGACAGAATGATAGTTTCAAAGGGTAAGCTATATAGGGGTCCAAGTTACACTCTGAACTCCTTCGGTGCACGATGGACTGCGATTATAGGAAACAGAACATTTTGATATGGCTTGATAGAGTTATGCAAACATATACAATTCAGTAACGATATTGTGACAGTGACGTAATAAATTTATGCATAAACAAATGTTTATAACCACTGCGTTACAGCTATATCGCACATGGTACAAAAGATTAATCCTTATATCAAATTAATTCAAACAACAATATTTTACTATGCTGTGTCACTGTCACATTAACTTAAATCACTTGTACTAAGATAATCAGGTATACATTAAAGGGGCACTCCCTACATCTAGCAGATTTTATTTCCAAACATAAATAATGTATCAATGAACGTAAAATGATAAATAAATACAACATAATATCGAAAAATGCCGCATGTTAGCACAAAATGATCAACGTACATGCATTCTGAAATAAATCGCTATCCACGCATTAATTGTACAACAACTTTACGTAGATTATCGAATGTGTTACGGTATTGAAACCTATTTTAAAATGCTGATTTTACCGATGATGCTGGAATATAAGGCAAGGCAAAATAATAATTTGATTTTAAATTAAAGAACTTGTTAAGAGAAACACACTGCTGAAAGAATTTCTAAAATCGGGGTATTAAATGCAGGATCATGGAGGCGCCCATTTTGAATTTTGTGATGTCATAGTGCTGTAATTAAATATTCATGCAGGCTACACTGGTAAGTTAAAAACAGCAGCTTCAAAACTATATTAAAACATGGTAACCTACATGACAATGTTATCAATTTCTGATATAAAACAATCATGTAACAATGATTAATTGGGGTTCATAATAAAGTTTTGAAAAAGGGGCCTGTCTTATAGCGTGTCTAATTTGCATATATTTGCATATCAACTAAATCTAAGATTTCTCATAACTCTGCTAATTTTTATTCTATTTAAAACAGTGTGTTCGTACATGTATTAACAAGTTAATTTAATGCTTTAGCATAACTGAAGTTATATTCTGACTTGCGTTGCGCTCCAAAACTTTTACATTGAGTAATAATACTTGCAAATATTCTAATTTGATTTGATGCCACTTTTAGGGAGTGCCTCTTTAATAGGAATAGGATAAAATCCTACATCAGCAAACACGTCTTTGAAATGTATAATGGCGTTATTCATACGGCTCTACAAACCGTTCTGTCTCGATTTCATGGTTTGTAGGAAGTACTGTCATAATCACTCAACAACCATATAGATCTTACTGTCTAGAAACGCGTTCGATCTAACACCTTTAGTTATAATGTATCTGTACATATAACAGCGTCACATTTACAGTATATACATGTATAGCACTTAAAAGCAACTTTTTATTAGCCAATGAATTACAATTAACACTAGTCTGTTATATTTTCATTCATTATTCATATGTGGAAGCACATGTTTCCGCAGAGTTTCACTCGAATATTCTATTTATATTCCTAAGCACCACAAATAGATTAGCACAACATCTTAAACCAAGAACTCTTCATTATATGTATGCCTCCATGAACTGAACTCTTAAGAAATACAAAATACAATGTATCCCCCAGTACTGAGATTAGCCGAGGCCGTTAAGTACATTTATCATAGAAAATCACTCGTTCTTTTCCGTACGGAAAGGACCGCATTTTGTTTCGAGACACTATTCATAAAATTATACATTTCATGTCCTGCAATTAATGTATAACATACACCGAGCTTTTAAAATGACAAAGTAGATTGTTGGTGATCCGCTAGTTGACGGATTTTCAAACGCATTGTGTCTTTGGCTGCATCATTTGCACCTTGTCTGCTTGCGTATGCTGCAAGCAGCATCAGAAAATATCAGTCGCTACTTCTCTCTGAATTGCTTTTCTAATAATTATTTACTAACGTTACAACAATCGTCCACGCGTATTGTACATTTCATATACATGCGCCCCTTATTTATAGTATACAATTTATTTGTAAGAAACGACATAATGTTTTGTCTGAGAATTGTTCTTTTGAATTCCGAATGTGTGACTAAATCTTTACATCTGAAATTCTTCAGAAATCTTTTGTATGCGACATCTGATATCGCTAGTATATTAAGTATATCATATTCCATGTATTTGTTTGCTTTTTGCCCACATACCGGTATTGAAATTATTTCATAATTTTGTATAAAAATGGCATATCTTAAACTCTTAATATATTAATTCATCGTGTATCACTTTCTTCACCATTGCTTTTAGCATATTATACCGCTGCATAACCGTTGCTCTTTTTGACATCTCATAGTTTTTATAGAGATTATCTATTAAATCTCGTATAATGGCACATTTACGGCGTAATTCTCGCTGCTGATCCTGAAGTTGCACGTTCTCCTGTTGCAGGTCCTGTCTGGACATTTCTGAAAATATATTAACAATAACCATTAAAAATATGGACCTATCAATACTCACTTTTGAAATAAAAAGAAAACTATGCATCGGGGAATAGACGGCCAGTGCTCGAACCATAACATATTAGTAGCCTAAAGTTTTGAGAGTGTATGCCAACAAAGTTCCGCCTAAAGTTGCCTTTCTCACTGCCTGCAGTATGTTGTGATGGCTAAATTTGTGGAACATTTTTCGCGAGACGAAAATTAAGCAGAATTATTCTCACGAAAAGCATTTTTCCGGTCGCAGGCCTTACTGATTTCACCTTTACTTCCGCTTTATCTTCAGGTGGAGGTTTATTAACATAACGGATAATTGTTATAAAGTTTGGCGGAAAAAGTGAATAGTGTAAAAATATCCGTGGCTCTTTACTTCAATCGAATGTAAAGCAGGCACGCGGAACCCTTCGCTTATATGGTTAGTGCTTTACAGACTGAGCTGCCCTGTGTGCCCTTCCGTCATTATGTTCTATGCCTTTAGACCGGCACAGAGGTAAACAAAGACCTCGTCGGGTACTTTTATTAAAGACAGTACAGTGGTCGCATTCCAGATAAAAATTCAAAATGTGAATAAAATTAACATAAAGTGCCCTTTTACAAAATAAGCTGTTTAGTCAGAACAGTGTACGGTAGTTGCGAAATTATTCTCACTTTTGCTACAGTATACTTTTTAGAGGCATGTTTCACGGGAAAACGGCGTGGGACTTGTTTCTTTTTTAGGCCACTCGCGTCTACATGGTTCATATTGGCTGTGTATATTTAACCGTATGTTTTCTTCATCGTGTCTATTTTACGTAAGCACTATGCAGACAGTTTAACAAATAAGGAAACAAATTAATTAAATTCATAAGTTCTGGAAACTCATATGAATACCAGACGAAATTAGTCACGGAAGCTTACGGTGGTCTGAATATTTAAGGCAAGAAAAGTTCAAAATATATCCAAATATGGTGTTTTACAAATGCATGTTTTTGTTAAGTCTATAGTTATTAACGTTAGCTTGTGTGTACATGTTACCGTCGTTTCGCACTGCACTATGGGTTTATGCTAACTTCTGCCAGTGAAAAGTATCTGTCTGAAATAAGTTTCAAACACATCCGAACATCACCGACAATAGTCTTAAAGGCTTATAAATGGAAGGTCAATATTGTGGTACAATACTTAATGTATTAGAGAACGGATGTAAACAGCTCATGTATACTACAGTAAATTTATTCCTACTGATAATAAAACTGCTAAATACCAATTTTGGGACGGTTGTCGAAAGACAGCCGTTCCAGAGGGAACAGAACAGAATAGATAAGAACAATAAATATACGGGTTTTGGCGGTACTGCGTTCCTAAAACACAGGCAACTTTGCTGAAAGAATAGTTCGAAGCGGAGTAATATCTACAGTATATTTGCCTATGAAATCCCCGATTAAATTGCATGTTGAGATACCGACATAAACCTTCATGCCACTAAAGTGTTCAATGTTCTGCTTCAGACTTATATTACGTATATTTTACATAAATTAGCATACCGACAGTTTTTAACCTTTATCCATTATCAGAAAAAATTACTACACTGGTAAACATTCGAGCACCATATAGATCAGTGTACGCGCGCGCGCATTTACTGCTTTTAAATTGCTATGTGTGGTAGTGTGCTTCGTGTTTGTCTGTTTTGGTGTTTGTTATGTTCGTGCTTTTTTCCCGACAATATTTTACTTAAAGGAACCAAAAGGACTATTGTTACGTATCTTCGATAGCGTATTGTGTTCCAAACGTAATCTGAATTTAAAATAGTTGTCACTGTTCACTTAGATCTAAAGTTATCCGTAGTTGCTCATTGTTTATTATCCATTAGGCGTTTACACTCGCAGCAGATGTGAAAAAATATACAGTGTATACTTCTGTAGCTGTATGAAACCATTCTCATACATCAGTGGTTTGCCGAGCTTTAAATAAATATGAAATTATATAATGAATGCTCTGGATGACGAGAATGCATGAAATAAGTAGGCTATGTTCTTCTTGTTGACATGCGATACACAAAAAATGCGTAAATAAAACACTGTATGGAGTTAAAGCTCATATAATTAGTTGCATTTGACAGTCACATCGCCAGTTTTGCTATATACTAGGATTAACTAGCTGTTTATATAATTCAATAGTATCAATACTGTATTTGTCAGACTAGCGTAACAAAATCACTCGAAAGCAATTTGAGACATTAGCTACTGTGACGGACCGCATTTTGTAAAGTAATTTATATTATTCATGTCATGATGACATGCAGATACATTAACCAAATTGAATTTGTTAGGCGGCGTTAGGACAGCTGTAGCAGATTTTAATTTTGCTTGTAGAAACTGAAAATTTGCAATCTGAAACACAAGTTTACGAGAATTGCAAATCAGTTTTAATTTCCTTGACATTGATCTCCATGGTGTTCACATTTTAAATCGCAAAACTATAATATTGACCGAAACATTAGTCTAAAATCATTATAATTATCGTTATTATATCGTATACCTTATAAAAAGTAGTTAAAATAATGCGAAAATATAACAGAAATGACGTCTTGAAATCCTTGCAGGTCTACACATCATTTTGCAGGTCTACACATACTTTTGCGGACCCGGCATGTGAGCGATATCCGCAAATCAAGATTAAGTATTTATGACAGGTTTACGATATTTCAGTATATCGCTTGGAGTTAAACATTTCAGTATTGCTTGCCTAAACTTAATGTACAAATGCCAACACAACCGTCCCATCAGTACTTTCAGTGCTTTGATTGTGTTAATGCTGCTAAATTACTATACCGTAGTCACACAATAAATCAAACAGTGACTGATGCTTTTGGTGAATATCAAAACTATGGACATGATAATATTACATTCCGCGGGTCCATAAGTTGTATATTCACCTCATCATTAGTCAATATCTTTATATACATGTTATAGTCAACATAATAAAACTGTTGTAACACGGACTCGTATATTGTAGTAGATCTTATACAAATTTGGTATTTTATCATTTTTTCTATACTCTAAATCACTGCTAAATAGCCTTCCTTAAACTGCGCTGGTCACTTTAAAATGTAATGCAACTTTTAATTTTATCTTGAAATTGCAAGTATTACTTTGCGACTTTTCCAAAGGCCAATTATTCTCTTAAGTTCTATTATTATTACGATTTTTCGTTGAGAAAAACGAAAGAAATATGTCAATATCGTTTTCTAACCTGCGCAACAGAAGTAGTAAAATTAAATTACCTTCACGCCTCTTTTTGTATACACATAGAGGCTTTTCTAACGCAACACTTTTTAAAACCGAATTTCTTGGAAATTGTTCAAAGTATTGATTTGAAATTATGCATGCAGTTATGTGGCCATACAAGACGTGCAAATATGACAAACTTATTCAACCGTGACGGTTCAGTAGCTTTGCACCTGGGCTGTGCATAATTTTTACACTTTGCACGTGGAAATATTGGCGGAAAATATTTATTGGTTATTTGCTCATTCACCTTTTGTACACGTCTGGGCACGCCGAAGAAGCACATAACTTACACATTTTGTTCAACTCAGAAAAGCATTGCGCGAATGAATATTCTGCAGTCGGCATGTTTCAGACAGGCCAATCTTTTAGACACGTATTAAAGTTAAAGGGACATACCCCACACTGTATCGGCAAAACGCACTGGCTCCAATTTAACGATAATGCTCCGACTAACGTAACGAACCGGCTCCGATAAAAAATGGCTGATTTAGTAAACAAAACCCAAGTCAGTATAACAGATTCGTGTATTTTATATGGTAAATCGCAACTTCTGAAGAAACGAATACTCTTACGGAATGCTCACTTCTGTCCTGCATGACCGTAGCTAGTCTACGGTGTCAGACATCGATGCGTGTGAAAGTAATGCAAGTTGAATGCAGAGGATTCAACGGTAAAAAGTGCAAAACACACCCAGAATGCATGGATTTTGCTCTAAATTATCGAAGTTAAGGTGTTTGGCATGGAAGATATGTATTGGCATGTAACTTTGGGTCAAATGTCGTAAGCATATACCAACACTTTACCAATCTGCTATTTTTATAGGCAAAACTTACCCATTTAAAAATACAACGATTCAGGCTCCAATTGACGATACAACGAAAATGTTCCAATTCGTGTTTCACGGATCATTTTCACAGACGTTTTTTTAAACAATTACAAATATAAGAGAATCTCTTATCGAACAAAATGTTGAGCTTTATGTCACCTTATACCCACTCTCTTTAAAAAATAATTTAAAGGAGAACATCGCTCATCCAGGGGATGCGAGTTCGAGCCCCACTGGGGTCACGACCGTACCTCCTCATATGACACCAGTACTTTTTTCCATGAAGTAGACTCGAGTGTGACTCCAAGCTTTACGCTTTCTATACAATCGAGCCAAAATAAATAAGTATAAACTAACATTTAAGTATTCAAAATACTTCCTAAAATAACAGGATTCATGGATACCGTATACCGCTCTGCTCGGTTTGTTAGTGATAAACTGAAAAAACATTTACGTATTGTCTACCTTGACTATGTCGCTGTAGAGCTACAGAATGTAGGCATATAAATAAATCACCGTAATTGTTTTCTTCCACTTCTACCTCGACTAATTGGGCAAATATTCTACTATTGGATGGTTTTATGCGTGTTTTAATAATGGCTTAAAGTCTACAGTACTATTTCAGTAGATATCAAGTGCCAGTACCTTTGCCATTTTGTATTTGACCAGAATAAACTCAACACGAACTGGCTGGGTGAGATTTCCAGAAAGTTTATCGCAATAAGCACACTCAGGCAAAAAAGCTCACATAGATTATATTGTGGTCGTGTACAAGTTCACAGAAAGATGATAAAGCATAAATAGCGAATGCAAAATTATATACTTCTTCAACCGTCGCTTTCCAAATTTTCATTAGATGACAATTTCGATTTTAGTCTAAGCTGCATGTGATTATTGATAGCGGTCAAAACGCTAGGTCAAGTAAAACCTTAAAGCTGCTCGCTCTCAGATTCTCGTAAAAAAATAATTTCTTAAAACTGTATGTAAATAACGTATTTTAGAACATATGGTGATATAAAAAGGCTCCAGTATAAACTCATGTTACATACATCTCTAAATTTCGAAAAATACGCTACCAAATTCAAAAGCGTTGCAAACACTTTTGAAATTTCAATATAACATATAGTGTAGCGGTGCCGTGTAACCGACCTTTTCAATCGATTTCTACGAATTCCTACCTAGATTTTTGCTTTTTTTATTCTAGCCTTTAGTTTTATACTGATGAATAAGAATGTCAATGTTTTTGAAAAAAAAAAAAAATTCAACGGTAAATGAGAGCGAGCAGCTTTAAACACTGTGTCCACGAATCCTGCAGTTTTAGAAAGTATTTTGAATATTTAAAAGTTCTGACTTGAATTTTCAATTTTTCACTAAGAAAACACGTAAATTTGTCCGATAAGAGTTACTTTTATATTTGTAATTGTTCAAAAACGTCTTTGAAAATGATCCATGAAACACGAACTGGAACATTTTCGTTGTATCGTCAATTGGAGCCTGAATCGTTGTATTTTTAAATGGGTAAGTTTTGCCTATAAAAATAGCAGATCGGTAAAGTGTTGGTACATGCTTACGACATTTGACCCAAAGTACCATGCCAATGCAAATCTGTTATGCTAAACATCTTAACTTCGATAATTTTGAGCAAAATCCATGCATTTTGGGTGTGTTTTGCACTTTTTACCGTTGAATCCTTTGCATTTAACTTGCATTGGTTTCACACGCATCGATGTCTGAAACAGCCGACTTGCTACGGCCATGCAGGAAAGAAGTGAGCATTCCGTAAGAGTATTCGTTTCTTCAGAAGTTGCGATTTACCATATAAAATACACGAATCTGTTATACTGACTTGGGTTTTGTTTACTAAATCAGCCATTTTTTATCGGAGCCGGTTCGTTACGTTAGTCGGAGCATTATCGTTAAATTGGAGCCAGTGCGTTTTGCCGATACAGTGTGTACCCTATAACTGATATCAAACTAAATAACCTCCAAAACATAAATAGAATTTTTGGAAGTATTATAACTTAACATTAAAGTTTCAGCTATGAATTCCTAGTCATTATCGATAAAATCAGCGGTTTAAAATATACTGCAGTACCGTAAACCATTCAATAATCTATGTAGAGTTGTTGTTGTACAATTAATGGGTGGATGCGATTTATTACAGAAAGCCTCCATAATGATTAATTGTGGTAAAATTAGGCATTTTCGAAATTGGTTCTTCTTTGAAATTATATTTATTTATCATTTTACGTTCATTTAATACATAGTCTATGTTTCGAGAATATAATCTGCTAGATGTAGGGAGTGCCTCTTTAATCGATTTTTATTAATATTTTTTTGTTATTTACAAAAATTCATATTGCAAATATTTATCATTGTAGAAAAAAACCCACTGCAGCTATTCCTGATTTTGTATTCATTTAAATCATATGCATTCTATCCTATTTCGGATAAATTTCGCAAATCATAATAATTGGTGATGTAGGCTTTGTAGTACCGTGATAGAGGATAAATACAGTACTTTCTGAATGATAAACATTTCAATAAATTCCACAGACAAATTTTATTAACATGCCAAACATTTACATACAGAAATGCAAACGGTTCATTTCAATACAAATTAACATATTTACCTTTCCACACCATGTGTTGAAAACGTTAAACTGCATTACGTTTTGTGACTCATTTCTACAGTGATGTTTTTTTCTGTTCATTTTTTATACGTTTTCATCAATAAAATGCAAATAAATTTCGAAGAAGTAAGTATGATGCCTTTAATTATTATTCTCTGAAATTTCAACGAAATCCATCCACAAATAAGCAAAATAAATTTAATTGAACGGATGTTGCGTTCGAAAAGCCTCCAAGTGTATAGTAGCCAAAATAACGCACTGCCTTTCTTATTTCACGAGACTTACCTAAATAAATTTTTTTTTACAGGAAGACAAAAATATGAATTTGTCTGCTAACGCTCTTTATTAGCCTGTTATTTTTTGTAGTTTAGGCGTTTTATAGTGCCGTTCAAAGAGTCAAACTACTTTTGTTATTTCTTAAAAGCGCTTAAAATACTGAATTTACTGCTATCCGGTGATAATTTGACCAGATTAAAGTTACTGAATTTAACTGCTATCCGGTGATAATTTGACCAGATCTCAAAGTTGACATGGAACTAACTACCTTCAACACACAGCTGCCTTCTTTGAAAGCATTGCCTCCAATGTTGAATAAAACTTGTCATTTATTCGGCGTACTTGTTTGTTTGTTTCTCGGGGTTTATATCGCCCGTTTCCGAACTATATTCCAGTCAATTTTACAAGCAGTTAACCTAACAACCGACCCTGGGAAGGACCAGTGCTAAAATCCCTACCCTCTGCCAGAAACTATTAACTTTCCAAATAGGTTCAAGCATGGTCAAAGAACTCGTTGTGCAATTTCCACTCCATATGTCTTTCGTCATTCAAACCTGTTATTTAATGTTGTGCATGAATAATACAGGAACGGACCTGGATTTGCCGCAAAGGTCAAGGTAAAGGCATATGTACTGTTGGAAGTGAAATACTGAACTAGAACGGAACGAAAATGCGTTTAACAGCTATATGGACTAAATGAACAAGGATTATCGACAAAGGCACAACTTGTTTTAAGTAAAGCCCGATGGTAAATGTGAACATATAAAAATGAAAAGTACGATGTTAATATGAACATAAAAGAATGTCTTATAAATAAAAGAAAAACAATTAGTTGTGTTTAGCGCTAATGCAAATTCCTGGTATGTATCCTTTTCCGTAATGATTTTACAAAAGAGGGCGCGAAGTTGAAAATGGGTGTTGATCTTTATTTTCTGATATCAAAATGTATGTTTAATTCTAGTACAGTGATCCGTAGAGAATGTCTGTATTTAAATATATCCGGAAACCGAACGTGTACGTTTTCTTAAAATAACGGTTCATGAGCTTCAACTGTCTGCACCTTAAATTAGATCAGATTTATTATATTTGAAACTTTCAGTTTGTTTTTCTCGCCTGTCATGATTGTTCCTGCATATATTCCGAGCTTCTTGTTTTAAGCAGACTTTGGTCTGTATCAACGGCAACGTCTTGTCTTGGATTAGCCTGTGCTTCATGCATTTTTTAAAATGTTTGTTTTCCCTAAAAGCTGTTCACTGTATTTTGAGTTGCTGTACACAGAAAGGGGAAGTAACCGCCGCAAATGATATTACAGAAAGGGTTCAGGTTGCTAATAGAGCTCTATCCAATGTCCACCAGCAGCGAGATGTTACATCAACTTGTTGCGCGTGAAATCGATGGAGATTTCTCTATTAAATGCTGTAGTGACAGGAGATTTGTTTACATTAGACTAGTACCTCTAAGTTTAACTACAGAAATATGTAGCGAACATTTTTAGCAAAACATTTCCATGTTTCAAAGACTTTCTTTTTAAACTGACATACTGATTGGAATTGCGAATAGGCAATTTCATAGATTGTCATAATTCTATTGTATATTACACACGTGTGAATCGTGTACAACTTCTGTTCCTCTTTTCTGAGACTAAATGAACAAGGATTATTGACAAAGGAACGAATTATTCTAAGTAAAGTTATATGACAATTGTGAACATAAAAGAATGTCTTTTAAATAAAAGAAAACAAACTCGGTTGTGTTTAAATGATCACCATTAGCGCTAATCCAAATTCATGATCTGTATCCTTTTTCATTATGATTTCACAAAATGGGCGTGAAGTTGAAAAAGGATGTAGTTCGTTATTTCTGATATCAAAATGCATGTCCATGTTCATAACTATGACAGTATTTCGTAGAGAATGTCTGTATTTAGAGACATCCGGAAACCGAACAAAAACTTTGTTTAGTGTACGTTTTCTTAAAATAACGGCTGATGAAATTCAACTGTCTGCACCTTTAATTAGATAAGATTTAATTTATTTTAACCTTAGAATTTGTTTTTATTGCCTGTCATGATTGCTTCTGAGTATATTCCGAGCTTCTTTTTTAGCAGACATTGGTCTGTATCAACTTTTGTATTCCATAACGTCTTGTCTTAGATTAGCCTGTGCTTCACGCTTTTACATCCACAAACATGTTTTCCCCTTATAAGCCATTCACTGTGGTTTTAGTTGCTGTACACAGAAAGGGGAAGAAACCGCCGCAAGGATATTACAAAAAAGGTTCAGGTCGCTAATGGAGTTTTATCCAATGTCTACCAGCAGCGAGATGTTACGTCAACTTGCTGCACGTGAAATTGATGAAGAAATACTGTGGTGACAGGAGAGTTGTTTACATTAGACTATTAACTCTTAGTTTAACTACAGAAATATGTAGCAAACATATTCAGAAAACACTTTCTTTTTAATCTGACATACTGATTGAAATTGCAAATAAGCAATAGTCATAATTCCATTGCATATGACACACGTGTGAATCTTGTACAACTTCTGTTCCTCCTTCCTGATCGTTATTGTTCTTGACCGTTGTCAAGTTAATGCATTAGTGCTTGCTGAGAAATATGTAAGCATGGCATACACATGCAGTAAAATACAATTGGTAGGACGTATAAAGTTGATTACAAGGGTAGTTCAGTAGATTTGCTCTAAGTGTTTTCTTACGCTTATGATAATGTTATGTCAACTAGGCAATGCTACATACCAAATTTCTAAGCTCTACGACTTGTGGTTTCAAGATAAAACAATTCCTATTGGTTGCCACAGCAACCACAGTTCTGCATGGAATGAAATTTTTTTAACAGTCTTGATAGAGCTTCATGCACGAAACATCCTAGCCAAATATCATTAACATTGGCCCGGTGGTTTTAGAGGAGTTGTTTTTCGAAGTAAAATATTGACGGACATCGCACGGACGGCAGACAGTGGATGATAGGAAAAGCTCATATTATTGTACCACTACCTACATTCCTACGTTTATATTAAACAATGTCCTATTTATTACTATTGTCGTCTGTTTAGATGCTGTTGGTTCCTTACTGTGTTATAATGGCATTTTACAGTTTTGGGTCAAAAGTGATTCCACAAACTCAACATTTACTATAATAGTATATCATATGAAAACAAACGGTTTCAAAAACGTATGTAGACGATATTTTATGAAATATACATTAGTATAAGCAGAATGCATAAATGTTTCAACAGACATTGACGTCCACATTTATTATTGACATTTAGGACTGCTGCAGTACTGACTTTCAAATTTACAAATCTATGTCTCAGTTGTAACAACTTTTAGAATTAAAAAGATAAATCTATTTCAACTATAGTAAATTAATATTTGATATTTCTAAAAGTTTATCGTTTAAATCTGATAATGATAGCTTTGAATTGAATTCGGCAGACATTATTTTATTAAAAACAAAATTATGGTTTTATATGAAATATGGAGAAACGAACAGACTTTATTTCATAAGTATCTAGACTACAAATAATATATATGTTTAATACAAAATTTAATTTAAGCCTTTTCGTCCCTATTATTAATTTTCTAACTCAGTTACGTGCATCTAAGTTGATATTTGGTTTGAGGTTTTAAAATTATTTTCATGAACTGTACAATTGTTGTCTGTCTTTCAAACATTTCTTATTGGTGCCACTCCTGTCGATTTTGCTACGGGACCAGTATTTTTTCCGTCTTGTAATAGATCACAACATTCAGCGAGTCCAGTCTGGTGCGGGAATAATAACTAGTTTAGCAAGATTAAGTAGGTCCCGACCTACACCCACAACGTACCGAAATAATATCTACTGTACGCTGGTTGTCCTATATAATTATTGGTCCATTCTCCGTTTCTGTTTGATTCGAATACTCATGGTATAGGAATATACGTGTCCTAATGGCGTTAATGATTACTTGGCATTTTCGCTTTAAGTCGCCACGGCATAAAGTAGTTTGAGCGGAAGCCAGACAAACTCCAGTTTCAGAGAATACAGAATCAATGTGAGATCAGAACAGTCTAGACTAAAATCACAATTTCTGTTCTTCCTATCGTACAGCTATTATCGCAGAATACAAGCGTTTGCTTTTTAGCAAGGTAGCGTGTCTGTACATACCCCCGGTGTTATTACCTTTATTGTATGTTGTATTGTTAATATGTTTGAATATCAATATTTGTCCCTTTGCAAAGAATAGTTTAAGATATGACTAAATAAATATTTTGTACTGATTGCCAATATACTGGAAATTTGATACTGCTTTTCTGTTTCGTTATTTTATGTCTGTTTCAGCTTTGAATATTTTGATTGCGTTTTTAGAATCGTTTTGTTATTACTTATTTCCTTATTTTTACTGTATATTTAAAATTTAAAAATAGTAGTTTTTACTGTTACAGTATAATGCACGAACGTTCATTACGGGTCCGAAATCTTCGCCCGCCAAAAAAAGTACGTAAGTTACCGCAAAAAACAATTATGCAAGAGATAATGAAACAAATGGACATATAATCTTGAAAAACTACTTGTATCAGATGAAATAAATCTTATCTTAATTATGTTTCACTTCATTTCCGATTACCACTATACATGTATTAGTAATTGTTTTATATAGAGGTATTTTAAATAATCTAAAATCCGTTTGGAAATAATTTCAAAATATAAGACTTACTTGAATATTTATCTTCCCTTCGTCTGGCACTTTCGGCTTGGTGACTGAAATCCCTACATCCTTGTACCAACCCTCCGAGCCCGATATTTTGAATCATGTTTGGCTCGTCCGGATTCAGTTTTAGGTGCATGATTGTCCGTTTCACCATTCCTTTTAGTTTTTCGTATCTCCTTAATGGGTCATATCCTTTCGAATCTTCGTAGTCTCTTGACAAATGTTCAACAATTTGTTTCAGTTTTTTATGATCACGTCCTAGGCTGTCTATCTCAGCACATAACTGTTCGTTTTCTTTCCTTGCATCCTCTTTTGCTCCTGACCGTTCTCCCGAAGCTGTGGCTAAAATTAGAGAAGGAAAACTCATTGTAGTCCGTGAAAAGTCCTGAACTCACAGATGGTATATTCTTTGAAAACTAAGAATCTGTTAACACGCCTCTATTTTAAACCAGAACGCCTACCTCATCAGCAAACATTAACCTCTAAGTGTGCCCGGAAATAAAAATTCCAAAGACCAGAACATGCAGGGATAAAAATGCTACAAATTAGCACATAATTGATAATATCTCAGGACCGTTGCTGCGCGACGCACTTCATCTGTTTCTAATTGTTAGACAAAAGTTCCACAATAGTCTAATATTAAATCTTCTCCTTAGTGAAAAATTCACGAGAAGCTCCGATAAGGCATGCTCTAATTATTCTCTGCTAATAGAGATAGTAGATTAATCGTCTGCGGATATTATGGCGTCTATAACTTCCTGATCAATCTATAACTCTGATTCCAAAAGTAGCTGTTTTACCATGTTCTCGAATACTAATGGTTTGTTTAAAATTACAAAATTGTTTTACGAACACTAACTGTTAGATATAAGCATTATCCTGTACCCACATCGAAGTTAGATTTAATTCTCGAATGCAAATGGTTTGTTTAAAATTACATAATTGTTTTACGAACACTAACTTTTAGATCTTAGCACTATCCTGTACCCACATCGAAGTTAGAGTTCTGACCAAAACTCTCTATTATATTCCGAAAACAGTCGCAAAAAGTATACTCTAGAGGAATGTCTAGAGCTTTTCCTACAACGTTGCAAAGACGGAATCTCGCCAAAAATTTAATTACAACATTGTTCACGTGATAATCTTTCTATTTCATTTCAAAGTAATACATACGGCTATTGCCAAGAGACCTCCATAATCTCCGGCCCATAAAACATATTGCTACTCTTGTAATATGTCAGACTTTGTCTCAAATATCGGTAAAGGAGACTCCATCCATCACCGATGAAACAAAGTGTTATGTAGAAAACATTTTATTCTTTCATCCAATTCCCCTGATAGCAATGGTTTTAAACGCAAAGATGCTGATTAGTAAATACAAGAATACCCAGCGGTGGATAATATTTGTTTTCAAGTATTCAACACCGTTATGTTTATTTAAAAGAGATATGCTGGTTATTTAATGCATAACAATAATTAAATCAAGATCATATAAAATAAGAGTATTAAACTGTCATAAAATACGCCCGTCAGGGAGGCTTAACACAGTATCTGGCTATTTATAGGTTTTGTAAAATTGTTTGAACTATAGAATGGAGAAGGCAAATTCACCTGTTTGATCTTAAAGCTGACAATGATAGTTTCATAATTTTTCGATAATTCAAGGGCCATAACTCTCCGCCCCTCCCCCGTCTCGAACCAACAAATAGGAAAAATAAGAGATAGTATGTTTTTAGACATGTTTCAGAAAAAAATGTTTTTAAAGAATGAAATACAAAGTGTAATTAGAAATTGTGAAATTTCTAATAAATGTTCGTATAACATGTCCATCTCAAACAATTTAGTTCCAGACCTAAAAATGGCAAGTGTTAAATCTTGACAACAAAAGAATTGTTAATTAGGTGCTGGTAATTACAGGCATGTCAGTATTCTTAACATAATTTCAAAATGTCTAGAAATATCAACGTGCGTTAAGTAAGAAATAAATTATAATAAAGACAAAACCTCAACAGGTGTGTGCACTGGTATGGTAATGTTATACATACAAAAGGCTTTCGAGACACTGGATCGCAATATATTGTGTCACAAACTGCAATTGATGGGCAAAGGTTCCAAGTATATTTAAGTAATCGCTCTCTAATAGTAAGTATATTGGTAAAACCTTTCCGTAGCCTCATGCAGTCAGCTGTGGGGTGCCACAGGGAACTTTCCTTGGTCAACTGATATATTAATGTTATGTTAATGAAATGGTTACAAGCATACATCAAGCTTGTGAGCTAATTTTTGATGCTGATGATAGTGTTATATTATTTTCTAAAAAAATCAACCTTTATTTAATCTAATTTGAGCAATGCCCTTAAATTATGTCACTCTTTGCTTGTTCACAATAAACGTTCCTTTGTCCATGAAAAACAGAAAGAGTGAGTGTGCTTTTTGGTCCAATAAGAAAACTTAAAACAGTTGTTTCTTTCAATATTAATTGTAATGGTCATGTTATATCAGCAAGTAAATCTAGAGTATCTGGATATATTTATTAGGTAGATATTTCTTAATCAGGGGAACTAATTGTGAAAAACATTGTATCAAAACTATTTTATAGAATTGTCCTGATTATATGTCTGAGAACTTATGTTGCAAATAGTTCTAGATTCAATACCTGAACAAGCCCTTTTAAGTTTGTCTTGTCAAGGTAATGTCATAATGTTGGCATTCAATCAATTAAATAGTGTACTACTAAGGAATAAAACACTCTCCTGGCAGCGTGATAGGTATAAATGAATTATGGAAGTACAAAAATGCTGTTAAGGATTACCTCTGGAACATGTATTCAAATATTTACAATCTATATGTTTATTATTAGTAAATTATGCAATATATAATGTACAATTCTAGTCAGTATTGTATTTATTTTTAGTCTTTGTGATTATAATCATGAGATTAACGTGTAGTAAATCTGGGCATAACTTTCTTATGTCTGTTATTCTCAATTTCGAATTCATTTTGTTTCTGTACTGAAAATAGTCATTTATATTACTTCTCGGACAAGCATATTTACGACTATACTTTAGCTCGACTTTGCAATGCTTTGTGAGAAGTTGATATTACACTTATGAATATTATATTTACTCTTGCTTTTAAAGATGACGAAAAGTATATGATTTGATGTAGACTAATATTTATTTATTTAAAAACTCATACATATTTACATTGCAAGTGGACGCTCCCTAACCTATATAGCACCCATGACATGGAAAGTAAACGGGGTGACCCCGAAGATTGGCTTCAAAGATAAATATAAAATACATTCTGACGCACACATGCTATGCACATATGTTAATGAGCAGTGTGACCGTGAAATATGATAATGAAAAGCCTTTTGTCGCAAACAATAAATTAATACATTTATTGATGCAACGATATCACATGGAAAGGTGATTTATAACCCAATGTAATGTAGAAATATTGACAAACAAATGTATGTACCGTACGTGTTTTCTAGTAAAAAGCCCTCGTTTTAATAGTTTCAATACGTGAAACACATAAAACAAAGTTAATAATGTTTCTGATTCAAAAGGATGGCTTTCGGACCTGAAAAAAGATCGAATTGAACAGTGCCAATCGCAGTGACTTAATGACAATATTCTATAAGTTGATGTAAGTTGACTATGTTCCAGAATACGGGGCAAGTTTTTCATGTTATTCAGTGCCTTCAAGTTTTCCCTCAGTGATTTAATCTATGATTATTTTCCTAATCAAAATAAATACTGCAAATTAAATCGTTTAAAAAACGTGATCCACCTCCCATTGCAGTATATTTCAACGATCTTTTCTCTGCAACATCTGTTTCAAAAATGTTCACCTTTAAGATAGAGTACGTCGCAAACTCATAGAGTACATTGTGCACATTGTTCAGAGACTTTACAAGATTCATGTAAGAGCAAAATAGTGTCATGTTGTTAGCACATGCCTCTTTAACAGCGACGTCAATCTAATGATATTTGCAACACTTAAAAAAATCAGTTTCTCAAATATTGGCATAGCTATGCAAATGGTAAATCCTTGCGTTTGTGTTATAGACGATTAGTAGCTTTCAAACGCATGCTTTATAGCTTTCACAACAATTTAGAGAAATTGGAAGATAATCCATATAGAACTAAGCCAAAATCGTTGACACTTTTTCGTATATCTTAATGTTTCTGCAACCTAAGAACAACGTCAATATCTTGTTTTTTATCCTTGATATCATTTATCTATGGAATACATGTTGTAAACGTGTTATTCAAATGTTATGTCATATCAGTAAATGTTGTATTATCAAATAGTATTAAGCAGTTTTAAACAGTATGCTATTGTATGCTTTTTCTTTAGGATCTTATTGATCATATATCATTACACCATTTCTTTAAAGAACGGAATAGGCTTGCTTGTGATGTGACTTTCCCCCAAATTGTACAGTACAGTCATCTTTTCACCATTAACAAATCACCATCACCTCGTCTAAGTACATGTCCATTTACCTTTCTATTAATTTGAAGACGTGTATGCTATAGAATCAAAGTCCTGTTACATGTTACAAAAATGTTCCAAATACTTCGTTATATTGTTCCTTTATTGCGATCATCTTATTACCATTAAGTATTGATCCTATAGAAGATGTACAAAGCAGAAATGAGATAGTAAGACTATATCCCTTCATTGCTTGTATATAAAATGTGAAATAAGTACCTATTTAGTGTGCTTCTGCACTAAATTCGAATCACGTTGATGAATAGATTTATAATGAGAGTGAAAGTAATAAAAGTGACGACCATAACTTGTAACAAGATGTGATAGATCGAGTAAATCTATATTGTTTCAAAGTTGAAGCACCGAAGGTTTGTCAACAGATGTCGTTTATATTGGAATATATAACGTACATAATAATATGGTTTCAATTTTGAAGCACTGAAGGTTTGCCAACAGATGTCGTTCATATTGGAATATATAAGTAAACTTACATGAAAAAGAACATGCATATTTAGTATTTTGCTACTTTGAAACTGTTGTTGTAGTTTTTAACCATTCCAGTCATCCAGGGTTCAAGATTGCTGGCTTGAAAAATATAGCTTCTGAACGCTATATTTGGACAAAAAGCTCTGCCGCCGGCCCGAACGTCGTAGGAAAGGGGCCATGGTAACTGGGAAAAGTTATCAGAAGAAATTAATACTGTGCCTTATGATGCTGCAAAAAGACAGACAAATCAATACAAACCCAGTCTTAATGAACACTCCTCTTCAATAACAGCTGATAAAAATGATATTGTTAACGTGGTATACCCTACAACTAGCATATTACTTCATAATAATGTTAACATGGGCTACATATACGTAAGATGGTAAATAATTGTATTTTTCAAGAAGAGCATTATGTATACAAATGTATCTCGTTTGTACATTGTTCGTCCATATGGTGGCCTTTTCTAATACATCGCTATCCTCCCAAAATTATCAAACAAGCGTTTACGAAGAAAAGCCGTAGCCAGAGGCGCGTTCGCTTTGGTTCAGGGTCGACCCCACAAGTGCCCATGGCGCGGTAGTCGTCTTGAGGTCGAACAGATAATTTTAAATTGCATTTCTCTCTATTGGAGGTTGATTCCGCCTGGAGCAAGTCTCGAGAGCGGTTAATATTAGTTGTAAGAACTTGTTTTGCAATCGAGATTAAATAAATTTATATAAATCTAATTATGCAAAAGATGTAAATTGACACCGCGAATAGTAGTCTATGAAAATACTCAAGTGTATTTTACATACATTCGGTGTCCTCGGTCTCCTCCTCCTTGTTGGAAACACGGTTGCGTACCCACCTCACACATAACGAAAACAATGACTCACTCCTCTCCATTAGTTACTATTGTCTTAGTATCAGAATTAACTTCCATACTGAAATTTAGGATTTGTTGCTACAAGTAGCTTACGACAAAAAGAATGTTTGAAAAAAATTGTTTCAATACCAAATTTGTACTCTTGATTATCCATCCACTTTTATTTTCAAACAAATATATATTCCTCGTTATTAACTTTGAGTTTGTTTTTCGCATATAATACCAACATAATCGCATAAATACATCTAGCGTTAAAACCTGTACGTCTTGCAGGAAATTCAATGAGCTCTGTTACGGCAATAGAGATCATTTAACTTTAGTAAAAGCTCAGGTACATGTACAACACGACAAATAACACGCCTTTATATTCAATTTACATCCGTATCAACATTACTAAGTAGCATACATTTACAACTGTATTCATTGTTATAATGGCCGCTTCGATCGCAATATCGCAACAGCTGTCTGTTTTTATACCTGTACGTTTAGAACTGCCGTCATGTATGCATATCTAGCAAGATCAATGTAACTTACATATACTAAAATAAGTTGATTAAAATAGGTCAACCATATTTTACTTCAACATATGCAAGTGGCAATATGAAACACTCATTTATAAATGATTGGCTATACCTTGCTTTACTAAGCTTAAAATAGTGGTTCAAATTCCTTGATATTTCAAAGCGTTGGAAGCACTGTCATGCCAGAAGGGGAACAGGACAGAGGTGGATGCAACCATGCAACAAACAGTTTTAAGGGCGTCAAATGTATCTTTTATAAGCGTGCTCATTTTTTTTTTTTAAATTGTATCACATTTATGGCGGTTTATGAAAGTGAAAATAAATGGATAGTTTACAGCTGACTCATTATATACTTAGACTGTATGTACAAAAAACGACAGCTGGTAGAAAGTCTGCACTGTATCGACACATGTGTTTATATCTAGTCCAATAATTCAAATGTCTTTGTCGTCAATGATACTGTAAATTAGCACATTTTTGCGTGGCGTTTATTTAGAGATTTGATAACGGACATTCTAATTTGAGTATTTTCAAATTTGAGGAGAAATATTTGATTATAGACTATGTAAAATGAGTATCTCCCGGCAGCTTTGAATAAGCAAAGAGGAAGATTTGCTAGAATATAACGAAAATAAAAAATATGATAAAATATACTGTGATAGTAGATTCACCTCTGCAAAGACATAAAGTAATAAAAATAACGACAATGTTGACTGCACGTTTTAACATCCATCCAACAAAAGTTTCTAAACTAGGCCTGTCCATATTATTATTTTGAGAATATCACCAATTGACCAACTGAGTCAACGTTGATAATTCATTTACTAAATAGCGACCTGTTAGGATCATGATGTAAAGCCTTGTTGTGATCTAGACCGTTCGCAAAGGCAGAACCGATGACACCTGAAATCGAACCGCTCTATGTTTCACCTTTTTTTGTTTTTGAGTCCAGCGTTTCACTTGTTATTTCACTCAAATTATTTGTGTACAAATCTAGGTCATAGAAACACCGGGATCAAGAAAAATGTCTTTGATTGCCGTCTTAAATATTTTTACCAAGTATTAAAGCATCTGATAATTTTCTTTTCAAAGTTAACTTGTTCGCAGTTTCAAATGGCATTCGTGGTTGAAAGTTTTAAGAACAACGATTACTTTGGCATTGCAATTCAACTTTGAATGTGTTGTAGGTGAGACAAGCTTTACCGGCTACTTTTGCCCTTTTATCTAAATGTTTTGTGTATGGAAGATTTTTGTTATTTCGTTTAACAAATAGCTTTAAGTCTTTTCAAAATTGCATCAAGTTCTCGGGTATATACCTTTAAGCAATATAATATTCAATTTCTATTTTGAAACTTTAGCAGAGTAAAACTGAAACCTACACTAAGCGCAGATTTATTAAGTTCCTGGAATGACTTTAAGGTGGAAAGCTATTGTATTTAAATGATTTAAAATGACTGAATTTTCAGTCTTTTGATAGAAGAAACCTTTTCAGTAAAGGTTTTTTTATTTGCTTTTCACTACGGAAGTAATTTTGCTATAATATAAAAAAAAAAAAAAAAAAAAAAATTCAGCGTATTGTTATATTCTGTCTTAAAAATCATATTATTTAAAAATCTTTTCTGGTATGTTTATTGAAATAAGAAATACTTGATACCATTTAAAACTTCGAGTGTACTGAATAGTGGCTTATTGTTTGATTTGTTACATGCTTCATTAAGTTGGCATCTGAACTACTAGTGATATTCCAATAGTTCAATCCATAACGAAAGATGTTATTTAACACTTGATATTTAATTTCTATGTGAAGAAACATTAATGAGAGGTTTAGCAGACCGAAATTATTCCCTGTCATGCTATTAAGATTTTAATAATGTATAGTAATCATGTATCACCAGCTCTATGGCGTGGGTACAAAGCCATTTGAGAAATTACTAGTGATGAGACATGGTGTCAGAAAAGGAAAGGAAAGCGTTAACCCCGTCTAAAATTCACATTTTTTACAATTATTTATCAATTACGGAGTCTGAAAGTTTCACATAATGATACTAGTATATTTCAACATCATATAGCACTGGTGATTATAATTGCAATAGTACATGAAGTCAGACACTTTAGTATATAATTCTGTACATGGTACAGAAATATGAAAGTATAAGTGGTTGTTGAAAAAAGCAATCAAATATTTTATACAGTAATATTATACACGATAATAGTCCTAATAGTCTATTTTATCTTTTCCAACATATACTTTTGTTTCAATTTCAGAAATATTTACTGGATAAAGTATCTAAGTGCTACAAACTATCATGTCCCATTTTATATAGAACACTAGTACTTAGTAGTTACCGTTCAAGTACGAATGACGTTTGTAACCTTTGGCAAAACTAACCTCGTAAATAGGTGATTTAAATTCATTAGAATAATCGGGAGTCCGCAAATGAATTTGAACTTGTGGGTATGTAATATTTAATGGTTTAAACTATGACGAGCTGCGTTAAGTTAAAACGATTCGTAAGAATTGCTAAGACGGTTTTAATTTAGTTTTACACGAAACGTTCACTACTGTTACGACAGGGTAAATAATCAGGTACTTTTGATCATTTCCCTATGTAATAGTAAGGCGATTTTGTTGGTAACGTCTGTCTCATGAAAGTCCCATGTGTCCTATTGCAAAAAGCCGTTTTGCCACTTCAGCAGATCAGATGACATTTTAGCTACTGTATCATATTACTAGTTCTTTCTTTAGGTCATAACAAAGCCCCCTAGAGCACACTGATACCTTCTATGTCACATATGTGTCAAAAATGGTATAATAGCGCAATAAATAATTAATGAATATTTCTTAAACGCGTATAGAGACAACATTTCTTCGTAACATTGGTTTGTCATTCTGTCTTAGACAAAAGAATTGTCGTTTCAAATCTAGCTTGTATGTACATGTACCATTAACTTGTCTGTTACAATTTCTCTTAACCCGAGCTAGACTTATACATCGGTGACACTAGCCTAGATAATGTTTCTTTACAAAAATGATTAGACTTAAACATTGATAATATCTTATGCTGAAGTAAAAAATTCTGATACTGTTTGTAAAAAAAAACTCTTAAAGAATATATTTGCTAAAAAGATCTTTCTACTTTAATTCTGATATGAAGAAACTTTGTTGCGTCCATATTTGAATATCATTGTATCATTTTGGGATATTGTAATAAATCTAACATAACTAGAATACTTACATTTATAAAAAGAGCTGCAAATACAATACTTATAAAGCCTATGTGAAAACAGACAAATTTTAAAGAAGTATTCCAAATTTTACAGTCTGGTTTCCTTTGATATAATTACCATACTGGCGGCCTTATTTTCATAAAGCCATACACTATATGGCCCTAAGTATATATCTGGTTTACCCCACTTGTCCAATATAACCAATCAACTAAGATCTACTCAAAACAGGGATTTAAACATTTATTTATGTTAAACAGACTTTGTTAAAGTTTCGTGTTCCTATACTAGCATGTCAGTTTGGAATAATTAACCACTGAATGTCAAAACGTCTTCATCTTTATAAACCTTTAAAAAAATTAATGAAACATTTTATTGATTTTTCATTTTTACACAAGCATGTATACATTGTGCATTTAACCTAAAATGTGTCTGTCTGTGATAGAGTCTTGAATAATGTAAATTCTATAATTATAGCTTTTTTATCATAGTGTTTGATATCAAAAGATGTTTGTTTAATGAATAACCTTCTTTCATCTTTATAAAGCTTTAAAAAAATTAATGAAACATTTTAATGATTTTTCATTTTTACACAAGCATGTATACATTATGCATTTAACCTAAAATGTGTCTGTCTGTGATAGAGTCTTGAATAATGTAAATTCTATAATTATAGTTTTTTTTTATCATAGTGTTTGATATCAAAAGATGTTTGTTTAATGAATAACCTTCTTTAAACAAAGGTATAATAATTTATGTTTTATTATTATTATCATTATTACTATTATCATCACTATTATAATTTTTAATGTTATTATTTATTTTTATTATTACTTTTAAGAATCAAGTGTGATAACTATGTGTTTGTTCGTTTGCATGAACGGGTGCTCTTTGTTTTAGGAGTTGGAATACATTTACATTAATATGTCAAAAAATTGAGTGTATGGATAAATGTTTTATTTACAACTTTCTGACGTTTCGTCCAACCGTAATTTCTTGGCTTTTACTTATAGATTAGATAAATATTTTGTTGGTAACTGTTACTTTCGGTGTAATTTATGTCGTTATCAGTTGTTTCCGAGGAGTCCGTCGTTCATACTAACACATACATGTACAAGTATTTTGGTGGACGGATTTCCTTTAATCACAAATGTTTCAAATATACTGGACGGTAAATCTCATCATAACAACTTCTTAAACACTGGTTTAACTGTACTTGTTGATCTCCATCTTTACATTTGTTTGGCAAAATTACAAGTGTAAAATTATCGAAATGAGTTATTGTTTTCTTTCTTTTGCAGAAACATTTCTTTTAATTCCCATCCCGTTCGAAAAGCTATCATGCCAACTATCGTGCTGTAATTTTGTTGTTTGGCAAAAACTGAGTCTCTGTGAAGAAATGATTTTACATGACAGCGTTATTTTGTGTGCTATCGCTCGCAACTTAAATTTGCATTGTGCATTACAAATGACAATGATATGGTTTCAAAGAGTCATACAAGCTTTCTTTGTAGACAAACAGTTCCCAAAGACATCAGCATAAAAGGGACAAATAGCAGTGAAATAACAATCTGAAATTTTGAAAATAAAAATGTTTAAAAAATATTAGAGCTTAAGGTTGCTTTACTGCCCGACATTGCCATAAATCGGCTTTCTAAGCAAATTCTCCAAAATCAATTAATGTTTTCTTACAACAAGGTAGAAATACTTTATGATGAGTAACTTCTCTACTTGACAGAGAAATGAAAATATTCCAAACAAATAAGGAACATTTTATTTTTGACCAGGATAGTCTAGAAGGATTTTTATGGTATTACACGCCATACAGTAGTAATAAACCTCTATATGTTTATACATTATGGTTGTAATTTATGCAATGTTCTTGTTTTAGGGGTAACATTTGTGAAATTTGGTGTTCACTTTGAATACTTAATATGTATATCAGTAATGTTTTATGCAAGGTGAAACGACTCTACAACTTTAAATTTTATGTGCCTGCGATAAGTCGTATTAAGTAAACGTGCTCATAGTTTAAACAGAATAGGACATTTAGACTAACACATAAAGTGAAAATATTTGTTCACTGTAATTTAACAATTTATCAACAAATCATTTTATTTAGAGCTTACATGTAACTTTAAGAAACAACTATTTAAATTGCATACTATCAACGACAATAACGTCAGTTTATGGCAATATCAAAGAGATTCAAATGTTCTCACGCAAAGACATGACAGTCACGCAATCGTTGTCCGTGATTTAGGAGTACAATAACTGGTTTGCTTTAATCAGAGCCATGTTTTGTCATGAGATCTCACAGCTATGTGTTTGATTTTTGTGCTTGTTTGCCCTTTGTATCCAAAGCATCAAAAAGTAATATCGGTATCAAGAAATCAACATTTCCTTTGAATGTTTCCTTAAAATATTGTTTTACAAGTGCTTGATATCCAATGAAAACCATCTGATAAAATGCTTGTTTAAAAAGGAGATGTTACAGATGAGACAAGTCAAATGTAATGCATGGCATCAAGACGAAGTAAATTCAGCAAACATAAAAATGGTGTAATTGTTAATAATGCATGTACATATACACTAATTTACCCTGTACGAAAACGTCTGGGCAGGTTGGAACCAGATTATGTACAGACTAAAATACAAAAAGTATGTGCAGATTTTGTACAGAAAATAAATATTCTTGTTAATTAAAACATAGTTGAACTAGAATTCTATAAATACATTTTTAACATAGAGACAAAGAACAAAATCTGTACAGAATTTTGCGAAATATTTGAATTAGGCCAAAACAAATCTGGGCAGAAAAAAGCAGGATGATATTCTGTACATAATAAAATTCTGTACAGACAAAAATTGTAGCATAATAATTTTTGTACGGATACAGAAAAAACTCTGTACAGAAAAGTGGTTGTGAATTCCTAACATGACGTGTGCAGTTTTCGCAATACGTATATTTCCAACTTCTATGCATGATTTTTGCACTTTAATGCTGTTCCAAGTAAAGAAATCCTATTGCAACTTGTAAACTTGTAGATACTAATTTCGTCATTAGTCTGCCAAGTACCTTTATTTAATTCTACGTACTGTTGCAGATTTAGGTCATTTTATCTGAGTAAACATGTGTAAACTTTTCACTGGCGGGTATGACATATTGATGAAAAACTGAATTTTATTTTAACTAGCAATTTTAAAAATGGCAAATCTCTCTCCTCATGGTATACACTGATCGCTTACTAGTATAGTGTTCAATAAGCATCGTATTAATCCATATACATACAAACTTTCGTAAACTTTAGTAGAATAAGTCTAAATGGTTGGAGAAACTTGAGGTCAAATGCTGCTTAATCTAAGTTATTTCTGTTTACTCTCTGAACACATTTCAATTTTAATGACTTTGCAATGAAATTTCTCCCAAAGGTGAAACTGCGATGAATCTATAAGGAAACACGATTTAAAATGTTTTTAATTTTTAAGGTCATTTGAGTGAAAAGTTATGTCTGTAAAAGTTTTTTTCACTTGCTTATATGCACAACGGAAGTAATCTAGGGCATTGTATTAACTGTAAGCTGAACGAACCTAAATTCATGGTTACATTCTGACACTAATCTTACAGTTTTAATCCATGTTATTGTATAAAACTTCATTAGTTCTACATGTTATGAGCTATTTTAGAACGAATGACATAAGAACGTCAACAAGTTTTAAATTAGAACTTTTTACAATGTAGATAAGCAAAGGAAATCGATTTCTGAACGGCTGTATTGTTCGTACTGGTTACGTACAAGGTCAGCTGAGACACTAATAACAAATCAATTTGGTGTCAGATAGTATTGCATACGCGTCAAGCTCGTTTCATGGTGTAACGTTATTGAGACAAACAATTTCAAACTGAAAATAAAAAAGCAGTATGCGTGTACCTGAACTAATTTTCACTCTCATTCTGTTTAAGTATGTCTATAATCTAAGGAAATACAAAGAGTTTTGCAAGATGGTTAAGAATCATTGAGAGAATGCTAATAGGAACAACAAACATTTTGCGACACTTACAAGTTTTCAAAATTAAAATTGCAAACGAGAAAAGCATTAAAGTAACTGCTAAACGTTTGATATAATAGGTAAAGAAGGTGTCTCAAAATGTTCTGATTTACTCTCTTATAACACTCTCAGTATATTCAGACAATGGAACCCACATCCATTTCCCCTTGCACATACAGATGTAATTTCTTAATTACCTTTGGCACCCATGCTCCAGAACTTTCGATGCATGATTTCTACGTGATTCTAAGTTTATAGCATTACAGGGAATAATTTCGGTCTTCTAAACCTCTAAATTATCCTTTCTCCAACAGAAATTAAACATGAAGTCTGAAATAATATTACTACAGATGACACCTGACTAAAACGCATGTTACAGGCCTGTGTTACAATGTAGTTTCCTGTCAGTAGACCGACAGCTTAGATAATGTCGAGTATTTCGTCGTTTAATTTACATAACGAACACCTTAATTCATACCGGTAACATTTGTTAAAATAAACACATATATGATATTAACATGTATGTTAGTAGTATATAATACATATGTTACTATATACAGTAACACATTTGTATAGTATTATGATGATTATCTTTACGGTCAGAGCATTATAAAATAATTGGCCCGCGCGTGAGGGCCGATTATGCAATAATCGGCCCTCAGAAAAGGGACACGCGACGTCAACGGCTACAAATGACGTCACCTCTTGAATAAAATGGCCGCCAGCGATAAATCAATTGAATCGCGATCAAAACAGATCATTTAAAACAAAGTGATAGAAAATAGATATTCAATTATGAGTGTTACAAGATACACACGAGTGTAGCGAAAGTATAAATACCATCAACACCAGGAAAAAGATGACGCGTAACGATAAAAGCTTTAACGAATGATCGTGAAGTGAGTAAAAATACCAACTTTAAATCATCATCACTAAATGAACATGATATGGGCATACGAGTGTTTTTTCTAGTATCTAATAGTAGTTTTGCACATTGTAGGATAGAATACTGATTAAAAACGTAAGATATGTATTATAGACGTTAATTCACGACTGGACCGGGCCGGGACGTATAATCGGCCCTCAGTCGCATAGCACTGGCCAAAGCCCTCGTGTCATTATGCTTCCTGCGGGCCGATTATCACGTCCCGGCCCGGCTCAGCCGTGTATTATCCTCTAAATATCAGGCTTGGCTATGTTTTGTGATCATGATATAAAACAATGTGATGATATAAAGTAACTTATACCTGGAAGTTATTAATGGAATTTTTGATAAAACGCTCTCCTAAAATAACATAAATTTAATTGCTTTTCAAACACATTGTCTCTGAATACTGGAGCAAGTCTGACTGTACAGAACGTCAAAACAATCAGGCACAATTGTGTTGCATTAAAGGTTCAAAAAACCTTTATCCATCACGTCGGAAAATTTGAAGATTGGATAAGTCAAAAGGATATATATACCAGTATGTAAATATACTAGCCCATATTTATTTAAATTGGTCGAATAAAAGATTTTTTGTCTCAAAACCTTATTTTTCATTTCCATTGCAATTCCATTCACTGAAGTGACTTTAGAAAAGTGTTGTGAGTTACATGTCATTGAAAATACAAATATTTATTTAAATTGGTCGAATAAAAGATTTTTTGTCTCAAAACCTTATTTTTCATTTCCATTGCAATTCCATTCACTGAAGTGACTTTAGAAAAGTGTTGTGAGTTACATGTCATTGAAAATACAAAATGTATATATTTTACATCTGTTTCTTTCAGGTTTTAAAGATTTATTCTTATCTCAATGAGTTGTTATTTAATGAAAGTATTTAGACCGCGAATTCGTTTTTATTACAATTGTACAATGTATTTTAATCATGTCGTAAGCCACTAATGAGCTCTCGTCTTAGTTTATGCGCCTTAATTATCAAAATATATTATCACTATCATGGAAATTAAACAATTACAGTAACTGTCACATTGGATGAACATGAAATCTTAGTAGAAGCTATTTCGTGAGCGTATGTGATTCATGTATAACAATGATAGTAAAAGCCTTGGTTTAAGCATTTCTTGAATTAACACACGAATAAATAACTGAAACGAAAATATTTCAAAACTGCATCTTGTGACATTTAATATTATAAGATTGAAACGGAGTTCCTCGTTCGAGTTTCTTCCTTAATTATTTGTTTCACCGCCTGCGGAATAATTTTGTGTACAAAACTTTTAAGATATTAAAGTTTTAATAATCTCAGAAGACTGGCAGAGCTTGTGTTGTTATTTCCATTTGCACTTTTAAGACAAATTAATAAAGCGCTGTTCATTGACAGCCACGTCGATTTCATTACGACCTAAGTTCGATCTATATTGCCAAAATACACGCTGTTACTGAAAGCAATTCTACAAATGGATTAAACGTAGTATATCTATAGAGATCTGTCTGTATGAAATAAAATGTTTTTATTGTAACTTCTCCGTTACACAATATATCGTAACATTATATGTTGGCTTTGAGATCTGAGCGATAAGTGATTGATTGGATTCCGGCTTGTTATGCCTTCCTGTGACTGAATACTCTTTCGGTCCATATTCAGGATTTGGGTTCAAATCATATAAGTCTGATTCAAGTACAGTTACATTTTGTACAGTAGTATTTTTCAATATGTTTATAAGTAACAACAGTAGTTTCTCTTGTTACTCTAGGACGAAAACAAAAACTTTCATAACATAACAATGGGACATAAGTCATTATTATTTCACCTTAAGCATTTGAGTCTGAAACTCAAAACTTGTCATTATGAAGGTGTATCTGCTCAGTTTAAGAACAATTTAAAGCTAAATAATAGATTTTATTTCACAGGATTCACTAAGAACGTATCGGAGTCAAGGAGTTTGCTTCTGTATTTATCGGCAAGGTGATGATAAAAGAAGGAAAACGAATGCTAGTTCAGGATTCTGGCTAAATAATTCAATTCAGTTATTGATGCGGTGAATAATCGAGTCATCGTATTTATTAAATTTAGTTAAACTTCTTCTAGATACTGTTTTCATGTAGCTCGTTACATAACTTTAGAACTTTTGAAGTTAAGCCCTGTTACAATACCGCCTTATAGAAGCTGTATGTCTTTACCAGAAACATAAGTGCTATAGAAGGAGCCACATTGGCTACAAAATTAAGTTGTTTTGTTTAAAATGATAACAGGTAATTACAAAGGTCTTTCAACGCGTATGGGATATTGTCGTTGCCGTGTCAATACTTCACGAATTATTGATAAACTAAACAAACAAAAATAAATTTTCTAGTCCATTTTATAATTTTAACAAGTACAAAAAGACAGCTTCTCTGCTTTTCTCCTCTTTTCCGATTTTTTTCTTTTGTTGCATTTATAGATAGAATAAATAGACTGGTATAGCCAAGTTTAAGTGCTACAGTAGTTATGCAATGTATAGAATACTATTGTTATGTAATTTTTACTCCTGATCCAGTGCTGAATTTTAATTCCGAAAGATGCCATAGGTTTTTTTTAAAATGTATGTAACATCAATCTTTGAAAGCTCTCATGTGACCGGTTATAACAATCCGTTTTGCTATTTCAACAAATCAGGTGGCATTTTTTCTACTTGTCTTAATTCTAGCCATTTGTTTAGGTCATTGTAAATTCCTCTAGAACATTGTTTCAGTGATACTTTCTTTGTCACATGTGTCAAGAAAATGATATGGTAGCTAAATAAATAGTTCATGATTTTTACTTCAACGTATTGAAACTTTGGCATATGTTCTTCGAAACGTTTATTGATGTTTGACAGAAGTGTTTCAGATTCAATTTTACTACCAACAAAATACATTCACTTTTTGTGCTATTTTGGTTCGTGTGTTTGTGGAATAACGTAGTTCTTGTTTGCTTATATGTGTTGTGCTTATTGTTTTCAGAGATGGCATACATCTTAAATGATTTTTCAATTATTGCTATAAATGAATACTTTAGTAACAACTTTCTAACTATTTGGTAAACCGTAAGCAATGTCTTGAAAATGAATTCCCTTCTTTCATGTGCATGTAATTCAAGAGTATTAAGGGATGTTTGGACCTAAGAAGAACAACCTACAAACATGAGACTTAAGATATACCTGACCATGGCACGCGTGCGGAGTTTAACACACATACAAACACCATCTGATGTGGAAGTCATTCGTCTCAAAGCATACCATGTTTAATGTACATTTATATTGTTTTGTCATAGAAAAATATTTACTTCTTGTTGAGCCTAAATTACTTAAAGTTTGTAAGCCAGTTTTTGTCTGATTCTTTATGGAGATGTAAGATTATTTATAACGGAGCTTAAAGCTTTACACTGTTGCTTTATTTTTCATCTTTAGGTTATAATAAAAGCATTATTTGATTTATTGCTAGACTTGTCTATTACATATAATACATAGAAAAGCGCATCTCTGTCAAAGAGTACGGCCTCGTTTTGACAATTGTTCTACAATGACTTGATTTTATAAATAATGCAATCTCTTTACTTCATTAAGATTGCTGTTGATAAAAGCGTCCTTTGGCTGTTTAACTAATAAATACATTTATTTCTTTGATTAATGGAATCAAATATCTTAGGCTCGTCTGGAAACATTCCCGTTCTGCGCTTTAGATGACATGATATGGAACTTTCTTGGAAAAAAAACAACATATCTGCCGAATGAATCACTCTCTCAATCATATATTGCTGATTTCATTTCAATAACGTTGAAGCTGACTACCCTTCTGGTATCAAACTTGGTTTTTTCCAGTGAAATGTTATTAAATATAACGGATCATTTTTAGACAATAGTCAGTAAGACCATGACAATATAGAAAATGTCAACACCGTAACTGTCACATTGATAAATTTACAGGAAAAGTATTGACATTTACAGAACTCTAGTATTTATTTCACAAAACCCAAATACAGCATCTATTATTCAGTTCCTGTACTGACGTTGAAGGCGTTGCACTTTTATAGTCTCTAAGCTTAATATTAATTTCCAACACACACAAGCAATTTGTCAAACATTATTTTGACACGTGTGCGTTGCAATCCTTCATAGCGGAACATTACAGCTGAAGAAAGATCTTTTTAGATATTAATTAGAAATTCTGTTACTTGCGTCTTGTCTCAAAAACAAACTGAGCTTGATAGATGAGCCAGAAGATGTTTACTAAACTTCCTTTATTTGTTAAAAACTATCCTTGTGAAATCAAGAATATATGAGCCAGAAGTACTCTTTACTAAATATTTCGGCCTATTGGCCTTCTTCAGTAAAGTGAAGTAAAGTTTAGTAAAGAGTGAACTTTTGAATTGTATCCTTGTGTATATTCACATAATCTACTTAAAGAGGCACTGCCCTCAAACTGGTGTCAAATTAAATAACTTCAAAGCATAAATTGCAGTATATTTGCATTATTACTTAACCTAATACGTTTAGCTATACATTCAAATTAGTTTGCAGTACCATAAAGCATTCAATAATTTATGTAAAGACGTTTTTGTACAATTAATGGATTGATAGCGATTTATTACAGACGGTCTGTATGTTGATTGTTTGTGCTAAAATGTGACATTTCCGATATATGTTGTTCTTTAAAATTGTATATATAATCACTATACATTCATTGAAATAGCTTTAATAAATGTTGTTATTTCATGACCGAAACATACTTTTTAAATAGTTCATTAGTACTTGATGCTTGAAATTACGCTGGAGTATGTCTAGTATGTAATATTACATTTATGATCTGGCCAATGTTTAAACCCTAGGCAGAAAATGTTTTTTCAATAAATGTATCTGGTGTTTGACGTTCCTTGGACTTCGAATACATGAATACAACTGAAGGTTTGATTAAGAATGTATTGAGGAAAAAGCTATACTAAGGCTACAGATCAATAACATGTCATGTGATGAAAGCAGCTATAAACATCCAAACAAGAGAGCCATGATGACCCTATTTCGCTCACCTTAGTTTCATAGCACTTTTAAAAGAAGAGTTCTGACCACTAGGCAATGCTACTAGACAACAATTTAAGATTTTCATATATATCTCACTGTAAAATCAAATGAGCCCCAAGGCGGGTCGATTTTGACCATAGGGTCATGATTTGAGCATTCGTTAGAGGACCAGTGGACAATGGCATCTGTCCAATATCTAAGCTCTAGGCCTTGTCGTTGTTTTTTTTAAAGATTTTCTTTAATACGCCTATCTGTTTTATTCTGGGGTAATTATTTGTATAACGTTGATAGAGGCCCACAAGACGAAGTTACATACGGATTATCTAAGCTCTGAGCCCTTTGTTTTGGAGAATGTTTGTGAAATTTCCTTAAATATCTTTATGTAAAATTAAGTGACCCCGGGCCAAGGTCTTGATCTGAAATTCACGATCTGAACACTCTCGATAGAGGACCAATGCTACATGTACAATCGAGATGTCTAAGTTCTGGGCCTTGTGGGTTTAAACTATAAGAATTTTTAAAATGGTCCCTTCATTAGCCTAATGTAAAATTAAGTGACCCCAAGGGTCATGTTTTGAACGAATTATGTAGAGGTCAACTACACAATGCTACATATCAAACATTTAAGCTCTGTATCGTCCGGGTTTTGATACAATTCTTATATAATTGTATTTCAATTGCCGTGGCAACCAGATATCTGAATGAAATGAAAGTTTTTAAACAATATTTGAAGAGAACCACACAAGAAACTTAATTACCAATTTCATTAACTTCTGTCGGACGATTTAGAAGCTGATCTCGTTTGAAAAGAAATGTTGACAAACGACACAAAGACGCACGACCACAATAGGTTCGCACTCTCTGCTCAGATTAGCGAATAATGAAGTCAGACTTCTCATATTCTTATAAGTAACGTTTTTTTATTAATACCGTCTTATAACGGTCCGATAGGTGATCTTATTACCGGATCACTACAGTTAACTGTAGTTCCTCTACAACATGCAACTTGAAGGACTTGTGAGATACATTAGTGGAATCACCTAATGTTTTGCAACAACGGTTATTATATTTCTTTAGTGATTTTGAAACAATGATTTGGAAATATTAATATTCTTTGACTAAAACATGACGATTTTTTCAAGATTCGAAACATTTTTTCTATTTCTAAGAAAGCGTTCTTCCACAAATAAAATGACGTTTGGAGTTATCGTGTACAGTCTAATCAAACTAAAATAAAAATAATAAGCTATTTCGGGATTGAAATGACAAAAATGTATTTCCTACTTTGTCTTTTGTTATTCCCATGCTTGTTCTTGATGTACAACTGTTTGTATAATGGCCTTCTGTCTGGAGGCTTTTTGACAGTGATATCTCTACCGAAGAAAGGTTATTTATTTTAGAGCTGATGGGTACACACCGTCGAGCATGTTTTTAAGTTTTAGTGTATGCAAATGAATATTGTTTGTATTAGAGTCTGGCAAAATATAAGTATTTTCTTACCAAAGTATGCAGACAGTGTAAACAAACAGTAATGAATTCTGTTGCTAAGGCATGAAGCCTTTTCTTAACAGTTTTGTCTATTTTAATAAGATTTGTTCATCAGTTTTTGTAAGAGACAGCAACTAAATATATGGTATTGTTTAGGCACTCTGATAAAGCGCTTGATTCTGAAAAATTAAGCCATCTTTCAACTTCACTTAGATAACTACTGACTAAAAGGTGTCATTTGTCTAAGGAACTAAATAGGTCATTTATTTCTTTGGTTTATTTAAGGAATTTTCGCTAGAATATTGCTCTGCAGTTAGAAGATCGTGAAATAGATTTTCTTCGTGACTAGATAAGCTTCTAGCATTCTTCACAATCGAGCTGAACATTAATATAAACTAAACTAAAACAATGCTATCCTTCTTGTCATTGAAACTTTAATGTTTATTCCTGTACTTAGGTTATCGAAATAAAGAGATTCCTATTGTATTCAGTGAGCTTAATCTTGTTAACTCCCTGTCCGTTTTAATATCATAAGTACTTTTTGTAAAATTTCCGGGTAAATTATTTAAGAACTAATTCTATCAAGGGTTAGATACATTTCATATTCACAGGAACCAATTTTGAGCAAACATTTAATTTTTATGCAGTACTATTTTGAGTAATTAATCCGCCTGTTAAGGATGTTGCGATTGGACCAAAGGACTTCATGACAAAAACTTTGTCGTTTATAGTTGATTAAGATTAATTTGTTCACACGCAAAGACATGACAGTCACGCAAGCTTTGAACATGCCTTGAGGGTATTATAACTTCTCTCAGACTATTCGGTTCCTTCAAGCAGAAAACTATTTGCAATTTGAATTTCCTCATTTAATAACAGCGTCTTCCGATTCACATACATATCGTTGTGTGAGAGGACTTATATTTTAAAGAAAAGAAATTTATTTGGAAGGTTGGAAGTCACACAGCTTAGTTTAGGTTTTGTAATTATATGCGTTCAAGTATTATCACCATTTTCCGTAAGAGAAGTGTTTCATATACCGAGAAGAAAACATCTCCATCAAGAAAATTACTTTGCCTCTCGTGCTATTTTTTTCTTGTTAACAAATTGTTTAAACTTTAAAGCGGGACATTGGATATTACAATGTATTCCTGTTCTGTCCGCAGTAAAGTACCAAACGATCTTTTTGCCAAGGTTGAAAGAGAGCCGTAACAAAGTACGTAACAGAACTGATAATAAATGTGGAGATGTAATTCAACATTCGTAAATAGTTTGCTGAATCCACAGAAGTCAATGCTTTCAGAAATGCGGTGTGAGCTTCTCCTACATGTATGAGAAAGAATTAAAGAATTAACATATCACGTAATAATAAATATTGACGTTTTGACGTCGATGCTTTTACCGTTACATATGACCATGAACTTGAAATATCTCGAAATCAATGTACATGTATTCAACTGTAACAGCTCCTGCAAAGGTTGTTGAGATTTATAAGTTGAAATGGGCTTATTGATGAAATTTATCCCACCTACTACAGACAAGAAACACTATTTGGTTTACCTGACTAAGAAATAAAACATCTTGCAATAAAATGCCACGGATATTTTGGAAGATGATATATGAAAATGTTTCAATTTCTAACATGCCTTGAGTAGAAAGTTCAGTATTTTTACTTTCTTATCTGCGCAACGGAAGTAATCTTAGGTATTATGCAAACCGTAAGCTGAGATTACATAGTGCAGTCTAATCCCAAAGGCTAAATCCATCTAATTGAACAAGTTTCTCTTGATATGCTTACACTGATATGGAAAGCCAGACGTATGTTTAGGATAAAATCTTAATTACGGCAGACATGGAACGTCAATTTAATTTTATAAAGCAAGAAATTCGATTTTGTAACAACTGTTGGTTTCGTTAACGGCTTGCATGGGGAATCGTTATAGCTACAATCTACATCAGAACAAAGTGTTCGGGGCATTCCGAATAATTGCCACAGTATAAATCATTAGCACCAACGTCGTCTAAGAAATTACGCATTTATTTACAACCTTATTCGTCTTTTCAGATAATAAAACCGCTATAAAATTTTCTCTTCGTACATTGGCTTTGTACCCACGCAAAGGAGCTTAACACACACGATAAGTTCGTTGTTATAATTCTATAATTCTGTTGGCATGCCTTAAAAATCTTTTAAATTCTCTTTGTTAATATTTCCTTCCAAATAAGTAAAGAATATCCTTTAATTACATCAGTCATCTCGGATCTCTGGAAATATCTTTTCATTTTCTTTGCATGAACATTTCTGACTTAAGGTGAATTGGCTAGTAAATGGATTCAGATGAGATGCAATTTGAAACAATTGTTACTGACGCATGTCGCGCGACGAACAACGATGGGCATCAAGTGGTCATAATAGCTCACCATGCGTAGAATACAATAACACGTTTCAGTATTGATGCCAGTTTGATGGTTAACTCTAGTAGAGAGCTTTTTGTTTTATTTAAAATCAGTTCTACTATTGGATTCATGCGATTGAGCCCCTGACTTATTTGTTAGTACATCGTAACTTTAAAATACTTTTGTTTATAAAACCATCTGTTCTCAAATCTCATATCAACCTCTTAGGAATGGTGTATTGTCTAGTCGAAGAAATTATTTACAGATATAATGTGTTGAGGTCCATTTGTACTTTTCAGAGAAATTAATCAATTGTCTTGCACTTATAGCAATGTCAATTTCATCCCGATCTAGGATTGGTCTCTGTTACCAGGATACAAGAAAACCGTTTAGAAAGTACAAAGCAATTTGTCAAAGGGATTAAACCAAATGTCTCTGTCTCAACAGAATGATATAAAATATTAATAACATGTTTACTCTTCGTTCTATGTTATTAACTATACCGTCAGATAACAACTCATCCTACACGTCTAAATGATTGTCACTAATTATGTTTCTCCACCACGGATTGATTTTCGACTTACTATTTAGATTTTGAAAGATAATAATATTCTGTATCTATATAAAATTAAACTTCCTGGTAGCACGATAACGTCCCGTTTTCCCCACAAAATAAAATAACTGAATTTCACATTCTAAGATGGAAAAGAGCAGAACTTAGGCCTTTATATGGGTATTAATATCCAATTAAATATACCCTTGTTTGATAGTTAGTACAAAAAATGCATACACAATATACTTGGATCGTATCTAATGTTATTATGGAGTTTAAATCTCAGTTGATTGCTTCAACGACACATTTGGGTTGCAGAATCTACCTGCAGGTTTCGGTCAAAAGAGGTCCGTGTTTTTCCACGCCACAAGAACTGACCGTCTTGATGAACTACAGCCACGCTAATAGATCAATGCGCTCCTGTATACACTTGTTGTAACAAGAAGTAAAAGTGTGAACCCGTTCAAATTTGTTCTGAATTAACTGACAGAAAATATCAGCTTCTTGTATATTCTTTTCAATATTTCAGATTTTTATTACGAAAAATAAATCTAGTAGTGCTGATTGTCTCAGTGTAAATTGTGCCTATTTCAACAACACTGCTCATCAGTCTGATAGAAAGATTTCTATTACGGTTGTAAAACTTTTTCTTCGAAATGATATTGCCAGTAGTTCTTAAACTAATTTCTTCAAAATTGAAGCATTTTCGTGCATTTATTTTTCAGAGAAGGTATGTAGAAGTGTTTAAGATGGACGTGAATGAGGTTTAAACAGTTACATTGAGTATCTTAACGTATGTGAAAATTTTACGGGGTTTCGACACCAACACATGTGTCGTTAGTATTTTCTACTATATTCTTATTAACATAACTGCAGCTTCAGCAAATAATGAGACATTTAATTGTATTTATCGTAATGCAGGTGTTATGTTGAGGCCATTGTAAAACCCTTAGGAGTAAAGAATATTTTCTTCGTCTCAGATGTCAAGTAAATGATAACAAGACAATACATTATTCATGATAATTTGTACAAAGGTATTAAATCAACTTTTTACTCTTTTTATGGCATTGTGTATGTATTTTTGCAGTCAGTATAAAAGTTATATTTAATTTCATTTTAGTTACATTGTACTAGTACTTTATAGCATGTAAAAATGAATTTCATTTCTTAAATTCTGACGATATTCCGTATTTTCTAGCTTTTGCTCTTGATTAAGTACTATATCATATAATGCTCAACACATGCTTGTCATTCGGAGCATTGAAAAATGAAGTATTAAGTTAAACACGAAACTCTGGCATCTATTTAAAAGTTGGGATATCTATTATACTATATTTCTAACTTTAACGCAAATCAGGTTATTGCAATGTCATTTTATATAGAAAGAAAAATATAATTTCACCAGAGCAAATTGTTGTCAATATTTTTATAGAAAGGTTGTAAGGTATTTTCTGCGGATTAGTGACTACGCAAACACTCATGTTGTTTATGATAGTGTTAATTGACATTCTTATTTGCAAAGCAAATGTCGTCTCAAATTATTCAATCTATATTGTTGGCAATATTGTTGTGCATGAACTGTAACATTAATAGCTTCTTTACCTTAATCAGGATGAAACGTTATACGCCGAACGATTTATTACTGAGGTAATGCATGAATCTATATCATAAAATCTGACTTTTGCAAAAAATCCATTATGTTATTTGCGTCGGGAATTAAGTTCCATACAGTCAATGCAGTTTGATTTCATTAGACTAAAAGAGGAAAATCCTTAATCTAGTATCATTTCAAATAGCCTCAAAATAATTTTATCGAAATGATACAAAACCAGCTGAAAAATCCAGAAATCATCGGTAAAATAAGCATAATCGTACGTGTTGTAGCTACGTAAAACCGCCATAAACACTTGTGTTTTATATTTTTTGGGCGGATAATGATTCATTATAAAATGTCGCTATATTGACACACCGTGCGTGAACAAGACATTTCTTGATATATGTTCTTCTTGAAAATTAATTTATTGATTATTTTACATACGTTTAGATCATTGTTAACGTTTTGAGAAAGTAATGTGCTCATTGTAGGAAATACCCCTCGAAACATTAAACGTAATATTATATCCGGTAATTGCAAAGATATTGTAGATGAGTGTATCTCACAACTACTCTTCCTTGTACCTATTTACTTGCCGCATACTATTTATTAAACAAAAGCAAAAACAAAAACCATTGGATGTTTCGGTAAGTAAGTTCAAATCTTTTCAGTAAATTACACCTTAAATTGTTTTTGTTCATAATGTTGTATAATCAATGACTGCAGAAAGATAATTGTCAGCGCTGACGCTGAAGTAGTAGATGACCAAAACAAAACTTTAAGTTCAGAAAGAAACCTCAAACATCTCTTATTTTACTTACCAACTTACAAACTCCCCGTCGCGGCTACTTCCCTTTACATCATACAATAATCACTCCCATCACAAACCGTTTTTAACACGAGTTTGTTAAAAATTCAAAAATACAATTTATTTTGAGCTTTAGCGTAACATTTTTGTACAGATTTTGCAGTAAGGTTAAATTTTATATATCAAGAGTTGAAATACAAAACGTTTATTCAAAATAGTAATTCAAAAAAAATGTTTACATGCCGTCACGTGACATTTTTCCATCATCATATGGTATATTGTGAAGGCAGTAATTTGAGAGCAGGAGCTCACCCAGTCAAATCGCTGTGAAGTGTTTGACCAACTTAATTATGATTCCGTAGGGTTTTAACAATTATGTGATAGTTGCGGAATATTTAGATACAAGTGTGCCGGCTCATCTTTATGATGTCTTCTACCGCTTTCTTAAAATCAAGATTTTGTCAGGATTACGAAATATAATTGATTTTACGTGTACATTGTAACATAATTTTAAATATTTTAAGAGAAATCAGGTTTGTTTGTATCGTATTACGGTATTTTGTAGTATCAATGATATTTTAATTCGTGTAAATCGGCTTTGACACTTTAATAGCATGTTATCAACACTGTACTTGCTGCACAAGTGTAGGTCCTCTGTCAGAATTGTTAATGAAAACATACTTCCGGAGAATAAAGAATATACCGACTTTGGCTTTTTCACTATACCTTCATCATTTTTGCTTAAATGATACAGGAGAATACTGTTTATTCCGGAGGCTTGTAGAATATCAGTTTTCTTGCAAGTAAGCAGACAGTGCAAATAAAAAGTAATGTGTTTGGCTTCAAATGTGCAGATTTATCAAATAATAAATGATTGCTTTGTATATTTACTGAAAGTTGGATATCGAATATTTCTTAGGATATTTCAACTAAATGTAATGTTTTATTTTGGAAACCCTGACAAAGCGGCGGAATATAATAAATGAAAACAATCGCCTTACGTCAGTAAGATTTAATCTGATAACAAAGTATTCTGTCTGTATAACTAATTATGTCATATATTATTTGTTATTATTTGTCTGGAAATGTGGACGTTTCACCTTGATATGAAATGGATGTTAATCGAGGAACGATTACTGTGTTTTCAACAAAGGATAATACTTATAATCATTATGTCTTCCTTTCTAGTTTTAATCATCTTTCCAAACTATATCTAGTGTTTAAAAGGCGACCGCAAGCTGACGAACGCCTTAATAGAAATAACGAAAGCATTATGCGGGAATCCGGTCACTAGACTCACTTAGCGGCAGTAGTCCCGTATTGTCGTTTGCGATAAGCACAATCCTGTCTTAATGATTAAAACACGATAGTGAAGTTTGTCGTTATCTTTTTACGTATCCGAATTAAAAAATCGCGGAGAGATAGGCACTGTTTACCGAAGTAGCTGAAATCCACAAAATAGCCAGTTTCACGAAAATAAATTCCATATAAGAAAATAGCTTTCTTTCGTTATTTGTAAAAAGACAGGCCATTACGTAAATAATTGAATTTGCATATTATTGGCTAAACATGACTGGATTATGTATGTTAAAAATTTAAATACCGGCCTTATATTACCAGTAACATTAGGATTTCGCTATACAAAGTGTTTCTTTTTAAAACCCAAGTAATTCACTTTAATTTAAAAACACAACCGCCTTTTAGTTCAATTAGTTGATTGATTAGTTATATTAACTAGTAACATTTGCATGTCATACACATAAGAATAATGAATTTACATTTTTCTACCAAACACGTTTCGTCGTTTGACAGACAACTAAAATCTGAAAGCGATTTATTAGTATCTTCGTTGGATTTTTGTTAGTTTGATTGAAATTTCAACACTCATCATAAAATCTTTACAAATATAAAAGGAACAGGATTGCGTGGCAAAACTGATTTATAATTTTTCCCATCACACGCATATCACAGATAAAATTCAAACTCTAATGTGGCATATTTTTCAAGCACATTTACCGCTATAACAAGTAAGGTAACAGTTAGTGTTGCGTTTATTTGAGCTGTTAATTAAGTTTATCCCTCTCAATAAAATTATGTAAGCGAAAATTATATAATACAGACCATAAATAATTTCTGATCAATTTTACAGTTTACAAAAATAACTCTTTCACTAAATTTCGTCATTCTTTTGTGTGTACACGTTCTCTAGATTGTGCACGATTATTTGTGTCTATCGGTAAATGTTCGCTCATATAGAAATGTGATCATAGGTTTTTGAGTTGTCTTGCTTTGGCTGTTAATAGGCTAAGGATGTTTAGCGTCGTTATAAATAAATGAAGATGTTTGCGACCTTGAATACTTATGGCCATCGTTGATCTTTTCGAACTCTTTCGTACCATCCAGTGTTGATTTATGGAATGCTCTAGCAGAAGATATTAGGAATGCTCCAACCTTATCTTCTTTTAAAAATAGACTTAAAAGAACTTTGTCCAAACAAATTGAAACACCGTCATTTTATTTTAAAGGCACGAGAATCTTAACTGTTTATCACACTCGTTTAAGAAATGGTTGCAGTAACTTAAATGCAGACTTGTTTAATAACCATTAAGAGAAAATGCAACTTGCGACTGTAAAAAGGAATTGAAAATGCGAACATTATTTTTCCCAATGTACACTTGTTTTTAAACCAAAGAATAGTACTCTTTTAGAGAAAACGACGTTATCATCCATTAAGCGTAAATTCGTTGCTTAGAGGGAAAGAAGTATTCAGAAGAAGATAATTTAAAGATTTTTATATCAGTTCAAAAGTTTATACATGACACTCGAAGGTTTTAGCGCGAAACAGTACTTTATTTTTGTAGGTTTTCGGGTCGCACACTGGGCGCGGGCATGAGCATAATTATGTGATACAACGTTTTTTATTTTCATTCAGTAATATTATAATGATACATTGTAAATGTTTATATATGTAGCCACAATGCTTCTTTGTAATTATTATGTATTGGGGAGGGCCGTTTTATAATGTGGTAAGCACTTGTGGCCCAAACCATTTGCTATGTATATTATTGGCAATAAATTATGTTTAAACTATGGCCATCGTGAATTGTAGTTTAACATTTATTACGAATATAATGCATATTCAATATCCGTTTTTAAATATGTTGGTGTGGACGAAGGACAGTTACACCGCCTGCAGATGCAGAAACTAAGAAAACAATTAAGCTATGAATTGATAAATACGGCACGAGCAAATCAGTACATGCACAGTTTGAATTTGACGGAAATATAAGTTGATATATAATGTAGTCACCTAGCGCGAGTTTCATGAGAATCGCAGGCAATTGAACCACAACAATGCTGATGAATTCACTTTTATCGCAAGTCAATGATAAACGTGGTAAATTCTGATCAATGCCTAAAAGAAGACCGACTTGGAAACTTTCGTTTCTTTTACAATACATGACCTTGTATATACGCAATATATTTCCACTGTTTTAAAACACATATATATTTAGTAAAAACTATGGTCAGGTTCATTTTGCGCAGGGGATATTTAATTTAGTATGTTAGAGCAAAATGTCTTTCTAGAAATTAGTATGTCATTTTTAATGGCAATATCGCTTTCAGAACAGAACACTTGTACAAATATATCATTTGCTTAAAACACATTATCATTCATTGTCGCTTTCATGCTCATACCGTAGTTATTATTGGTATTATACAATTGACATATACATTGTATGATATAGTGTTATTTCTTACATTCTTTGATGGACTGGTCAAAAACTAAGCGACAAGACTTTTATTAAATACAGCACATCAATTCAAAATAATATTAATAATAATAAATAATACCATGACAGTTACCGACAATGACAAAACCAATTTCTGTGCGAATGGTAGTCTGGTGTCTGGTTTCTGCCAGTAGCATTTACAGTCCTAAAACAGTTTTCCAAAGTAAACAATTACAGCATCAGCTGTTCACGTTTGATGGAGATTAATTAATCTAATGTCACTAAGGTTGATCTAGCTTATTGGCTTGTCTTATTACGTCACAATATCACGCCAAACACGAGCAAATTTTGATACCTGTACTTTGCGCGATAATTTAAGACCATGCTGTGGTTGATAGACGTTTTAGATTAGATATTAAAATACAATCTAATTTATTGTAAATTAAATTCGTTGTCACCGTCAGGGTGCAATTTTAAAAGGATGTAATGTGACGTTTGTAAAAGATAACCATCTTTGAAAATGTTGTGTTGTGGTTATTAATGTTCAAACCAACGAAAGGGAAAAAGAGTAATTTATTTTTATATCATTTGTCAAACGTACACTTGACCAACATGTTCAAGTTCTTTGATTAGAGTTTAAAACTTAGTTATGATATTATCTAGTAACAAATATTTGAAATGTGTCCAATAAAAATTAAATTCTTAATTAAGGTTTCATGCCTAAACTTTAATAGAATTAAATGGATTTTGATGCCATTAGTTATCTAACTCCATGGGGGTCTTTACAATTTAGTCTAAAAGTAAAACAGTTTTGGATTTCTTTGAAAGACACTTTCTTGACGTGTTTTACAGATTATCTTTAAGTAAGTACAAAAGACTTAGTAGTATCGTCAGATATAATGAAAAAGACTTCGTTCCAATTTCCTTGTCACCACAGCAGAGATAGCATGAAAGCTTTAATTGCGATTTTATGCTACTTGGCCTTTTTGGCCCAACATATCTAAATATCTTAACGAACAAAATAGACAACTAGCAAAAAAATTAAGATACCATGTTGACTACAAGACGACAAAGTTGAATCATAATTGCTCGAAAAGATCATCGATGTATTCTTAGATTCTCATTTGTTTGACCCTTATTTACATAGAAAAAGGGTGTCGTAATTACAAGCTGGAATACGTTTTTCAAAGTTCTGATACAGTGAAGCCATAGCCACACCACACACGCTGATGGAGACATTATGTTTTGCAAGTAATACCTCTCATGCTATGTCATTATTTTGTATTGTTAAACCAACTAAATCACCACGTTTCATATAAAACGATGTATAAATGTTTTCACAATAATCTATAGTGACACTCTTAATGTTTTATTACAAACTTCGAATCGAAGATTTGTTTGCATATGTGTGGCTTGACTTGGTAGTCTACAGACTGAAATTCTTTAAAGAATGAGCCTTTGTAAAGTATAAATATCTCGATTTTCAGAATTCATAAGTGTAAGAAATGAAATATTATGTGGTTAGCGGTCTATGAACAAAGCTATTATATTAGCACTGAAAGCTATACGCGAAACCATTTGTTAATGACTTAATGTACTTAGCATTGTAATCTGATTTTCTTTTCCGAGAACGTGCAATCTATTTGTTGTGAAAGCAAAAGTACTTACACTCCATTGATTAGGCAGCATTGTGTGCTGTCTGTGTTCCATCAATAACTTGCAAAGAGCTCAAGTATTGTTATCTAATAATGAAATAAAGGCAACTTGTTAAAATCTACGTTTCATATCTAGCATGGACAGGAAAACTTTTGTTGTTGTCAGATTTTGTCCATGATTCGCTTACTTTCTGTGCTCACAATACTGTCCAAAATTATCTATTTAATAACGTAAGCTTAAATGTGACCTTTACCATTCCAGGTCTATTTTAAATAAGAAGAAACACAATGTTTTATAGTTTTGTTATGAAACTGGATAGTTTGATTAACGTTACCATGAAGTTTCATGGAAACTATTTCATATAGTGTAGACATTGAACACGGTTAAACCGCTGTTTTTTATTTCAAAGACATTGACACTTCATATATTGGTATCTTTTACGTATCTGTTTCAGATTGAGATTATCAGACATGTTTTTCCGTGAAAAGTCATCAGATACTTGTAAATATGGACAATTTAAAGACAATAGTTTGTAAAACCATGACAATTACTGACATTATCAAAACCAATCTAAGTCACAAAGAAAATCTGATGTCAGGTTTCAGACAGGCAAATCAATTCTCAGAACAAAGCTTTTATAGTAGCATGACACCGAAACGCTATACCCGAAACCGTTTGTTAATGACCTAATGCACATAGCATTGTAATCTGATTTTCTTTTCCGAGAACGTGCAATCTACATTGTATTTGATGTGAAAGCAATAGTACTTACACTCCATTGATTAGGCAGCATTTTGTTGTCTCTGTGTTCCATCAACAACTAGCAAAGAACACACGTATGGTTGTCTCATCGTGAAATAATATACTTGTTTTAATCTACATTAAAAATTTTGATATCTATCATGGACAGAAATTTTTATGTTGTCAGATGTTGTTTCTAATTCACTTGCTTTCTGTGCGAAAAATAAGGCCCATAATTATTTATCGCATTTTAGTAACATAAGCTTAAATGTGACCTTCACCATTCCTAATATATTTGAAATAAGAAGAAACAGAATTTTGTTTTGTTATGAAACTTGTAAAGTTGATTCACATTGCGATGAAGATTCATGATAAATATTTCATTATTGTAAAATAAAGAACACAGACAATTGTAAACACGTTTAAACTGCTGTATTTTTCAAAGACGTTCGTATTTCAGATATAACTATTTTTTACGTATCTGTTTCAGAAGGAAACTATGAAATAAGTTTTCCTATGAAATGAAATCAGGTACATAGGACCATTTAAAAACCAATCACTTTCTCAAAGATAATCTAATGTCTAATTTCAGACAGCCAAACGTATTTACATTTACAGTCTTAAACAAAGGTCTTCTGAGAACCCAATTATAGTTGATTACAAGACAAATTTTGATGCAAAGCATCAAAGGCGCTGCGCATGTTTTTGAAACATGATTAAAGGAATCAAAGTTATTTTAGAATATCAGTAAACAACCTATCAACGGGAAAAACCAAATACATTATGATATATGTAACTGTTATCATAATAAGGAAAAAAACCACATTTACTACAGTTTAACCAAAAATAAACGAATCATAAAACAACCTTCCGTATAATGGTACGATGACGCCCATTAAACAAGGCTACAGCTCGTGGTCAGTAGACCGCTTTTCGACGCAGACGAAACCCACGTGATTAATTTTGTCTTTATTATTGGTCAGTTGTTAGCGATGCTTTGCATAACCTTCATTGAGACCCCATGTATCGCATAGTTAGGTGAACGGTCTTATTTATAATGCCTACATTTTACTTTAGTATGTAGTAATTAAAATGGGTTTTCATTAATTATTTACGTTGACAACATATGTATTTAAACTTCAAAATGTTTAGAGATAGCAAAACAACTATCGAGACGTTTTTTCTGAACTTTGATGAATCTGGCCGTAAGGTCCGTAAACAAAGCAATAAAAAAACCGTAACCTTCAAGTTTGTGGAAAAGTTATTAAATATCCTATGAATATGTCAAAAGTTTTGAATTAACGGTCGAAGACGTATGCATCTGGTATAGTATTGTTTGTAATCAATTAATACTATTTATTTATTCATTATAGGGAGTTTGTTCAAACATAATACATAGTTTTTAATTACAATAATAATGTTGGCTGCTCCCTTTTCGATTATGCAACCCCATGGTACAAAATTAAAACCTATTCAATACTGGCACTGTGCTTCCGCACAGCGCCAATTACTAGTTCTCAGCGGTACAACGTAAAGCTGAGAACGTTTATCTTCACACGGCAGGCACAAAAAGATTTACATTATATGATTACCGGATTTGTGTGCGCTGTCGAGCGGAAATTTACCTATAAGTGTATAGGCTGATTGACTGGTGGTCACTTCTACGCGAAACTTTCTTACCGTGAACACCAAATTTCATACAAATATTCAAATTCTAATTTCATGACGGTGCACAGTGTATTCCATTATAGATATTTGTCTAGACGAAATGTTAGACAAAGGTTCTGTGGTCTACAAATATGTTCATTTCCTGTGCGTAAGAGATACAATGTATATTATTTTTGTTATTATAGCTTAACGAGGTCATACAGAGGGCTTAGGGTGTGAATATCCCGTCACCCTTTATCCAGAGAGGCAGCTTAGCACAATGACACGTGTACAGTTTTCATCCCAAAAAGGATGATGCATCGTTTCGCCCTTGCTATAAGGGGTTGTTGTCTTTGTGGAAAGGAGGTGTTAAGACTTTTGAATGACATTGGTTTTGTAGGCGTTATACTTCTAACGTTGGTTAATCTTAAAGTACGTCACACTATCATGACAAATACGTGCAAATTGCCGCACGGTGTCTAGACAAACGTGTGTTGCAAGTGAACGATAGGTAATTAACAACAACAGCTGAATGTATAGAAATCACATTACATCTGTCCCGTGATAGCGCAACACAACCGATTAAACACTGAAGCTACCATCTGCGATAAATCAGAATTAAAGGTCCATAATAAAAAAGAGAAAAGATCTGAGACTTTATAAGACATTTAAATCGCTATGCCATGGTAATCAGACCTTCTCTTGTTGTGCCATTTTGTCTTGATTCAGGACTAAAATACACAATAATCAAGACTTAATAATGAAAACAAAGTAAACTCCTAATATGATGTTTGAATGAGAATTAATTTATTCATTTGACTTATAACATAAATTTATCACACCTGATTAAGAAATGGAAAATCTTGAGATCCATCTTGGTCCTTCAAAAGTGCAATCAAAAGTTAACCCATATTCCTGACAAGTTCGATCATTTTTCTTCATATTGTATCTAACTTGATAAAGTACTCTAGTACTGTGACAAGTTGATTGAAACAGACTTAAATATATTTAGAATGTTACTAGTGAATTTATATACTGACAAATGTTGATATGAAGTGTTGTAACTTTCTTTCACATTCGTAACTTGGCTGTCCGATATGGCTTGAAAACTTATAGTTGTATTTGTTCTTTAGTTGAAATGACAGTAAAGAATATCACCTTATACCACTTATATTGACATAACATTGTTAAGATTACACGATGGTCACACAGAAAATAAGTTGAATTCTGACTTAAAAGTGGAAGATTCTTCTAGATCTACCAGATATCTTATCATATTTACATTTCTACCTAACTTGATTCCTGTCAATAACCAGAAACGAAAGGCGCCAATACTTGATAATGGTATACAATGATACTTGTGGTAGCTTGTAAAGTGAAATATGTAATATCAATATTTTGTAGACTTCAATATAACAAACAAATATGATACTGATCAATAGTCTCTTGTGTAGGTATAAGCATATCCGTGTGTAGCATTATATGTACGTTGCTGTAACATATGTGTATAATCCTGTTATAAACTTTACCTAAAGGACGACAAAATACCACACGTGGAAAAATTTACATAGGGTATTGCATGTCATACTAACTTATATTGAAGAAAGCCTTTTATATTGGTTTGGTAGACAATCGGAGGTGCGCTCCAAAAAAAAATCTAGTTCCATCTCTGTACCAAGCAATAAATTTCTCATCCGGTGACAAAAAAGCTAATATATTTGGATTTAATCCTATATATCAAAGGGCGGCCTTTGATTTCGTGCTACAGACGAGGTAGGCGTGGTGTTATCGTAGCAAAAATGCGTGCCGAAATATTTTTGAAATCTCTGTTATATGTTAAAGTTGCCGTCTACAAAAGTGTCGTCTCGTAAATAATGTAATGTTCTATTGCCGACTGAAATCATGATTCAAGCGTATTATAGAACATTGCTCAAAACATTCGCACTATATAGTAATATTTGACAATGCTTTTATCTAAACAAAACGTGAATAGTCGGGGGTTATCTTTGACTTTGTAGGAACTATTTTCGTTATTGTATTATTTTACTTCTTGTTTCAGAACTTCTTTTTACAGCAAATTCTCTCAGAGACAAAGTATATTTTGTTTATAAGTATGTGCTACTGAACTTAAAGAGACACTCCCTATATGTCGCGTCACCTTAAATATCTCCAAAAGCATTAAGAAGAATGTTTGCAAGTATTAATACTAAACTTGAATGTTTTAGCTACACATTCCAAATATCGTCAAAATCAACGTTTTAAAATAAGTTGCAGTACTATAAAAAAATCGATTAATTATGTCAAGTTGTAGTTGTTGCACAGTAAATGGGTGTATAACAATTTATTACAGAATATCTCTATGTTGATTATTGTGCTAAAATGAGGCATTTTTAGATATAATATGTTGTTCTTTATATTATATTTACTTGTCATTTTACGTTCATTGAAAATATTATAATTAATGTTAGGAGAATGAAGGGAGTTTCCCTTATATGCACTCTTGTGTCGTTTTTACACCTCTTCTTATTTATATATAAAAATCTTGTTATTCCAGAGACTGGCAGATTAATATCTATTTATTTTATGCTTTTCAGTGAAATACAGAACAAGAGCTGTTTGTAAAACACGTAGGCCCCCTTAATGCAAAGGTCTAACTATGCAAAAGTCACTGTGAAATTCGCATAATACCTAATAACCTGAAAATGAATAGGGGTTATCCAATGATAATGACAAATCAAGATTGAAAAAATAATTGTATGTATTTTTTTCATATGGCCTTAAAAGGATTCAAACGCGCCTCAATGAAAAAAAATCATATTGCCTTAAAAAAATCATGAGGCCTGAAAAACAATTATTGGCCTTAATAAATACAATTTTTGACCTATGTAATACAAAAGAAATACTACTCTTGGCCTAACAGAAAAGTGGCCTGGAAAAAAATGGCCTTAAATAAAACACAAACTTTTTTAGGCCTAACAGAAATAAATTTTTTGACCTTATAACAAAAAGAAATTGGGGCCTAAAAAAGTCCCCAGTAATCTTGACCTTCGATCCCTAATGACCTCAATATCAATAGGAGTCATCTGCTGGTTATGACCAACCTCCACAACATGTTTCAAGATCCTAGGCCTGTCCGTTCTCGAGTTATCGTATGGAAACCGTTTTACTACCCCGGGTCACTATAACCTTAGACTTACTGGTAGACGGACAAATTTAGTATACCTGGGTAAAGAGTATAACATCAGATACGGCCCTCCCCAAAAGAAGTGAGATATAAAATAAATGACAAGTAAGCAGTGTCACTACTATAACAGTATTCTGTTTGAGGACAAAACAGTAATGTAACCCGACCTCTACTGAGAAATTTGCAATTTGCATCAGTTTGTGGAGACAGTGGGAGGACAAAGACAAAGAAATTGCCTGCAGTTACGGAACTCGGGGAAATGATGCTTTAAAATTTAAATTATAATCGTTGAATGAACAAATCTGTTTTAAGTATTTCAGCCAAGACCCGTTAATACGTTTAACAGTATGTTTTATCTTGTGGAAGCACAAAAGTTTGAACGAAATGAAATCGAAATTGATGTTAAGTTAGATCTCAAGAGTTTCAGTTGAGTATCTCAGACAGTCTTTTTTTAAACTATACACTAAAAATAACTCCGAAGGGAGAATAATTATGAAACAATTGAAGAAGGCCAGTAGGCCAAAATATTTAGTGAAGAGTGAACTGTTGAATAGTCTTTTTTAAATTGAACTATAACACAAAAACTGTATAATGTATTGACTTCAATCCTGTGTTTTGTAGAAATCGAGGAAAAAAAACACTAGTTACATGCAATTTGATTACAAATGACAACATACAATCATAAACATACCGTTCTAGTTTTACCTATATTATTTATAATGAAACAAGCCAATATTTTAAAACCATTTTTCAGAACTAATCTTAGACTAGTTTTCAAACACACAAAATGTTTAATTTTTGCCATATATTGTACCCGAAACAAATTCCTTCTACCTGATTGTGAAATGTCATATTTTAAAAGCTTATACTTATGTTTGTGCTTTAAACGTAGGGTAGAAGTGATTTACAATGTCATACCTAAAGGTTCATACTTTCAAAGCTACGAAGCTCAATGAAAATATTCAGTGCATGTCAAATGAAAATCATAGACAATAAACAAAGTTAAATTGCTGCTTTCATGTCAATAACTTTTACTTGCCTATTATTCTTATCTCAAACCTGGTTGATTGGAAACTATACAAAAGCGTGTTTTCCCCATAAAATTTAATCAAATACAGCGGATCATTTCAAAAGACTATTTTGTAAGACCGTGAATATAACTGACATTGTTAAAACCAATAGCTGTCACAAAGATAATCTGATGTCTGGTTTCAGACAGAAAAATAGCTGACATTTGCAATTCTAAGGTTTCTTCTCCAGGGATCCTAATTATAGCCTTTCCTGCTCAAATCCGAACTCTTTACTGACCTGTGTAGGCGTTGAATTATCTCCCTTGTCCATTGTAATTTGTATCGTACCATGCTGTTGACATGGTGTGCGTTGCAATGCGACGCTATATAGTCTGTCAGAAAAATAATGTTCTGTCCGAAAAGCCTATTCGGTAAAGGCCAATTTATGTTTTGCACGCAGTTGAAATAATTCAAAATTAATAACGAATCAAACCAGGTTGGTGCCGTTGGGCTTCAAATTTCCAAAACATGCGAACCCCTTCAGCACAACCCTGTCGAATTTCTAAATAAGACAAAACCGATTTTCAGTCTAGAAAATACCATTACTGCTTAAAAAGGATGGCCGCTAAACCCTTAGTAACTTGCAGTCAGTACAAAGGATGATCAAAGCACTGGTCACAAGGACAGAAAAGGGTAAACAATAAAGCCTGCAGTTTTAAAAGAAAGTTTAACTTAGCGATTAAAAAACATGCTTAATCTAAAATATCTTTTAACTTTTACACAGGTTCAAAATTAGCCCATACAAACCCTGTATTACAATAATGTACAATATTTTTTCTTTCTTTCTTTAAGGTATTGGGGGTCTAATGGACACTATTCCAAAACACATTAAACTGAACATTTATATGATCTACATCTGTTAGCCGACTAGTGTGCAAAATTTAAAGACATTTCACCGTTTAATTAAAAATTAATTCCGTTTTTTGTTGCCCTACCCCCACTTTAGAAATACTGACCATATTAAAAAGTACCATAAAAGTTATCAAATAGGTATGTTTGCAAGTATTTTTTACATTTTTAAAAATTTCCAGGTTCAAAACGTACTACAAGTATTATGTAGAATTACAAAACATGAATTATAATTCTACAAGCTAACGTTTGTAGACAAAATATATGCAATAATGCCAAAAACGAACGCTTTACAATTTTCCTAATTCTTGCCATGAGACATATCACACATGTACAAATACATGGCTTTAGCAAGGATAGATATCGGAGTAGTGCCGAAAATCACTATTGATTATATAACTTTTATAAGTAGTATATGAATTGAAATATAATAAAAAATAAAAAATGTTTTACCGTCTACTTTTTGAGATATTCAACTTTTAAAAATGAGCACCTGGTCAATTTTTGTATTTTCAAGTAACCGTACAGCTTGATAAAATCAAGGAAAATTAAGATGCAGTTTTCAAATCTTGTAAAATGGCTTAATTTTTCATGTTATTCAAGTTTGATAACTAAAGAAGAAAACATAAACAAAAAAGTCTTGCGCTCCTTAAAGGAGTTTAATTAGCTAAGGACCTCTTGATCTCAAAGCATACGCTCTTAACCACTGCACCACAGTAATAGGTTCTTTTTTAAATTCCAAAGTATTCCAAATTATCCCATTAAACCAGGAAGTACTCATTACACATTTTTCTTTCTTTCCTTAATATAGATTTAACCAATATTTATCAATGACGGTGGAGTAAAATCAAGCATTCCTTTGATCAGTTACTGTTACAAGTATTAAGGTAATACCCGCCTTTCATGCATGGAAAATGCAATTATAGAAAACAACTTATAATTGAGAATTTATCCAATAATGATGACAAATCAAAACGTTAAAAATGTCTCTATTTTAGTAATATATTGTTTAGTTGTCTGTTAAAAAATATTAATAATCGGCGCCGCGCGAAAATGGACCTTCGGACATTTATTACATTATTCGACAATAACTGCTTGCACACAACATAAAATTTACATTTTTGTCACCGTCTTTAAATGCAAAAGCAATGTTAAAAACTGATAACCACTCTATTTTCCTGCACATAAACATGATATTATCCTTCAAGACCATTGCTATGGCAACAGCGATTCGAAATTATTTTTTTCTTATTTTGGCGTAGCCCTATGAAAAAAGCATATCATGGAAAGAGGACATGAAATATTTCACCAGATATGATATATATCAAAAGAATATATTATTTTACAACCAAAAATAAATGATGCTGTTAGAAAATGATTATCTCAATAATTTACTGCCCATGTAAATTGAAGTGATTTTGACGTCAAATTGCGGTATGTGACGTCACTTCTAGAGTGAAAAGTGACGCCTTATGATAACTTTTTTCAGAATGTTGTAATTTTGTATCTACTGGACGTAGGTAACTGAAATTTTCCCATATTGATATTGAAATATTGTTAGTTCAAATTTGCAAGAAAGCTAGTTCCCAAGTATTTTGTCCGAAGGCACATTTTCCCGTGTCGCTGGTCATATGTAATTGAACAATTTATGAGTTTGGCCATAACCTCAATAATGCACAGCATTATCATATCTTGTTGTTTACTAATTTATTTATTCTCGATCGCGAAACAAGTTCTTACAACTTACATTAATCGCTCTCGAGACCCATTTCAGATGGAATCAACCTCGAAGGAGAGAGGCAATTTGGAATTGTATGTGTCTTGTCTAATAGATATGGTAGGGATCGAGTCCGGGGCCCTTTGATCCTGAGGCGAACGCGCTACCAGTGCGCGACGGCGGATCATATATATGTTGAAAGTGATTATGTAAGTAAAACTGGTGGTGTGATAAAAATTGGCTGTTTTATTTACTGAGGAAAACATACATTATTCTTGGGCACAGAATTTATGTTAAACTTTGAAACTATTACTTAAACATTTTTATTACTTTATTTTAGCAAGAACTGGTATATGCATATTAAGCTGATATGCAATATTTTTAGTTGTTTAATGCAAAAGTTTACAAGAAAATCAATGGTTTATCATGTTTTTCGAGTCCCTTATTGCCTATACCAACCCTTCGTGCCGAGACTGGCATTTCAATCGTTTGGTGACTGTTAATTTTATCTAAACTCAAGATATATGAAATAACTCATAAACATAAATATCCCTTTGAACTGATTAATATGTGTATTCTGATCAGATTTTAAATGAAGACTTACTTCTGATGAAAATGTTCCCGATTTGATTGTGCACTTTGTCTGATCTCATGCTATTATCTTATCGTTTCTCTTCTTATTTCTAGAGTCTACTGTCTGCAGTGTTTTGACAGCATACTCTCTAAGGAAAAGAATATCTATTACGAAGCTTCAGGGTTAGCATTGCTGCAGCATCATTTTTCACTTTTCACCGTTATAAAATTGATTTTTTTTTCATAGTCTTGCAGAATATTAGTTATTTCTTTGAAAAGAAGCAAAAAGACAGTTCATGTTTGTTTTAAAAAAAGAATAATTTGTTTGTCTGCTAAAGTGAAACTTAATATTCTTCGTAATTTTACAAGACTTGTCTATCAAATATTACTCTAAAGATTGCATATGAACAAATGGTTATAATTGTGGACAAAGCTGATACATGGATTGATCTTGGTTAACTTTGAAATTTTATTACAGTCTTGCGCGCAACACACTTATATCTTGAAAACAGTTGTGATCATTTATTTTAAAATCCTCTTTTAATGACAACATACAGTTCGGACGACCGTCAAGACGAATTATGATCGGATGCACACACATGTAGGCGTAGTCAAGTTCACAACACCAGACCCGGCAAAAACCAACATACCATCTAATAAATCTACAGTTCAAACATTTAATATATATCGCCTTCATCAATCTTGGTTAGGGCACATTAAATCAGTGCTGAACTGTAGATTTATCGCCTTATTTCGCGGTACAATTTGTATTTGAGTAATTCAAGATGTCGCAGGCGATCTCACAATGCTTTGATTTTCAGGAAAAACAAAATCCAAACACAGAAGCAAAAATATTGCCTGTTCATGAAATGTTACAATGTCAAACAATATTCAACAAAACAAACAATTAATTCCCTCTTCTAATAATAACTATCACGTAAGAATGTCACTCTTCATGTTCACGACAAATCAATTGAGAATTGAAGTCACTTTTGGATTATGAGTTGCAAGGGAGGTTTTTTTGTGTTTTCAACAAGATTAACATAAGAACTGAAATTATATAGTTTAACAGAATGAACTGTGAAGGTTTTGTTTTCGTTGGCTTGAGTGGCATTCAAATTAAAAAGAGTAAATGCAATATTTTTACATGATTAGTACAATGTATATCATGAATCTACCTTACATAATGTTCAAATTATCTAAGGGTCAAATTTATTTTCAATCTTCAAACTGTAGAAAGGGACAAACTGAAGGACTGAAAAAACTTTGAACCCCTCTCAGTTTACAGGTCACCGGCAGTATAATGACAATTCTCGGGATTTAATGTCAGTTTCATCCGTATTTCAGTTATTTTTACTGGCAGGCAAATTTTTAACATCGTCCCGGGAAAAACAAGTACTAAAACCTAACCGTCCATAAGAAACTTTCAACTTCTCAAAAAAATAGGCATGGTCGGTAGCAAGAGTGATTCCACGTCAGCTTGACCAGGGTGGCGGTGGAAGCTTTATGGAAACCATTTTGTTGCATTTGAAATAATTGTCGCATCAATCTGAATTCCTTATTGTTTTATATGTACACAGATTGTAGTCTCGAATTTTAGATCTTCAACGATGGTATTAATAGACTTTGCTTTGATGTCCGTAGTTATTTTTCTAGACTCAAAACTTATTAAGATAATGTGTTTTGAGACACATAGTCTGGATCTTGTATGAAATAAATTTGATCAAAAACTATTTTATGTAGGAAACAATTTGTAAAGCTATTATATAACTATCATGTACGCTTCCGGATGTAGGCTGTCCTGAATAAATATACTATATGATGTAACTTATACACGCAGAACATTTATGATACTTTTAAAGTACTTCATCGGAAACCAATGGAAGTTTACATACAGCGAAATGATTTTATCAAACTTATGTATAATTATGATAATGTGTCTATATAAGACGAAGGTTATTCTTTTAGTGATAGATATAAAATAAGATAAATAACTTGTTTTTAAATAAAACCTTCCATATTAATATAAAAAACGAGTTTCGATATGATGAAATCAAAACTAAGTATACAAGAATGAGTAATACTTAGTTGCATGCTGTTCATGTTTCGTACAGTCAGTACAGAGTAACAAAAGTAAAAGGTAACGTGCTGTCTGCCATCTCGTATTTAATGGGTCATCTATCTCCGAAGCCTATTCACTAACGTGACTTGCACATTTCCTGGATATTTAAGCTAAAAGTGAAAACATTGATCTCTGACCATTGTTCGATAACACATGTACCGAATATAACAATACATTACATCTGACAAAGTATGGAATTTCAAGTACATGTACTAAGCAAAATATAACTGTGTAAGCCATCGCCAAAAGTGTACTCAAAATATGCAATATGTATTTGTTTCCGCTAATATTTTGTCGTGGCATTGATCAACAGTGTCACTTGTCAATTCTTAAAATCTTTCCTGGAGTGAAACATAATTTGCTCAGTTAATGCCTCGGCATAGCTTGGCATGCCAAGAGAAACAATATACTAATTATCTGTTGTATTTTCGATTTACTTTACAAAGACTGACGCCGAAAATTTAAATAGACAGAATGGATATCAGGAGAAAAACATATAGTAAAACTTTCATGCTAACAGGTTCATATGTTATCTGGTACCATCATTGACAACAACACTTCCGATTTCTTAGACTCGGGAATCTACCGGGTTGTCTAAGATGAACATATTTTTTTTTCTTACGGTTAAACGCCTATTTCAAGAGTATTCCATTTAATGTACAGGTTGGCAGTGTACACAGAAGTAGAGGACAACACATACATATATATATAATGTGTAAACAACATATAGCACTGCACATACCAGTAAACATATACACTTAAGGGAACTTCTAACGCTACCTTTAGTCTTTATGCATTATTTTGAAAACTGCTGTAAGAATTTACTTGAAACTTCACACGAATAATAAATAGTGTATTAGACAAATGTTGTGTAATTTTTATTGCAAACGACCAATCGGTTATTAAACTACACTCGCTTAAAGATAATAACGCCCAAAATCGAAAGTCGCAAAATTTGCCGTTTTCGCAATGTAATTGGACGGAATGCACGTATAAAAGTCACTGCTACTGGGTCTTGTGGCGGTCACATTTCATTTTGTCTCGGACTTAAATGTTTCATTCTACATTGATTAAATACCCGATAAGGTGACAATATTGTAGATGTTTTCGAAAACGATGTTGCTGGGAAGACAATAACCAGTAATTAGAGCGCCTGCTAATTCTGGTTAAGGGTACCGTTATGCTGTTATGACACTTTCTAAACTGTCCGAAAATTAAACCATTATGAACGTGGAACCTGTGGATGATCGCTACCACTAACAAATGTTATTTTAATTAATTTAATCTCCATTTCATACATGTTGAAATTTGAATTAGGAAAACAGCTAGAATATCTTTACAGCAAAGGGCTCAAATTGTTGGTCTAATTGTATGGGAAATTTTTGCAGCTTTTTTGGTTTGCGCTTTGTAATATTGTTGCCGTTGTTTAAAGGAACTCGAATTTGTGATTTTATTTTTAATATTTTAGGAATAAACTATTGTTAAACAATGCAGAGATGGATTAACAGATTAAAATATTGATTTTAAACCTAAGAAATGCGTTGTTCATTTTTGCAACTTTCTATTTCGAGGGTAGCGTACAATACACGCGCGGTACATTTGTATTAACGCAACCACCAAATAATGTATTAGTTCACTAGCGGCAAAATACATTAGTCCACATGTTGTGAAAATTTGGTTTAGATATCTGGTACAGTTTCTGAGATATTCAAAAATATTTAAAGGTAGCGTTACAAGTTCCGTAAGTGTATAGTAAGTAATTGGTTGAAACCAAGTTATCGCCTTTGCCCGGTTACCAAAATTACTGTTAACCTAAGCTCTTTCTTAAAAGACTTGAGTTTAAAACACTAAGTAAGGTGTACATTGTACATATCTTTTATAGTTAACATCATGACATTGTCATTGTCCGCTTAAAAGTAATAAACATCTCAGCATATGCTATGTAATGAATAGACCATTATTGATGGATGAAATCCTACTTGTACTTCAAAGTAACTCTGAAGTGACTGGTTGATGAACTGTTAAATTATACATGCTTATTTATTATTAAAAACGCTATAAGTTGACATTGATTTTCTTTCAATGAATTTTAGATTTTTTAATTAAGTACATCTGAGACAGGTCACTGCTATTCAGGCAAAATAAGATAATCTTGTACAAACCGTAGTATACCTTATCGGAGCTGTATGGTGTCAACTCACAAAATTCACACCACGCAAACATGTAATTTGATGTACAAAAATATTGTCGCCTTCAAGGGTCATAATTCTTCCAGGTGACACGCCATTTACTCGATTCATTCTCAATGTAGGATGAAACGCTTCAATTAATGGAAGCTCATAAAATATAATTTATGTAATTTGAAAATGGTTGACTGTTCGACATTTATTCCAGGAATATTTCAGAAATTATAGCACCTAGAAGATCTATCATTGTCACAAAATCAAACGTTCCAAGAATACATTTATAATCACGTGGGCTCTTCTTTCGCCTTTAGGCTTCTTTAAAAACGATACTGCGCATAAATATTTATCAAACAGTTTAATTAAAGTAGGTAATAAAATCACCTCATAAAACATAAATAAAGAATTATACATTAAAGTAAAGATTATATTTCTAAATATAAGCTAAAAAATTTGAGCATACTTTTGGTTGACATATTGTTGTCATTTTGTATAAAGTATAATTTAAAATCTAGGTTGAATATACTTGTATATATCTATTGTTGCATCGTGTTGCGATTTATTAAATCTGACAAGCTAGGTCATGCAAATACACTTGTAAAGCACAATCATACTGTGTGTTAATTGTTTGAAAGCATATAATTGAGTTAAGGGCAGTCATGAATGACAACTAGACACAAAATCTTAAAATATGATAACTTTAGGGCACCTGGAACGTGACCGTTAGGCACGACAATGCAAGAAGTAGGACCAAAATCTACTTTCTCAACAGTAGCAGCACTAGTAGAAGTACCTTGCTCTCAAGAAGGAGATAGATCTGATTATTCTTGAGAGTTAACTGCAGTTCTAACTATGAATACGTATATTATACATTATCATGTTAGGAATTATTCGTCGTAACGGTTGAAATATCTACTTGAGAATAGTTAGATCGACGGAGGAGCTGCAACTAGACACTTTCTCCAGAGAAATTTGACATTTTATGTCTTTATATGAAATAAAGAGTACATTTTGACATTGCGGAATCACTTTTAACCCAAGAATAGACTGTAGTTAAGCATCATTAACGGATTAAACATTGTCGTTCTGCACTGTTCACTATTACGCCAATACAGTTTCATGGAATACCTCATTAAACAATTAATGATATCGTCCTGATATCGTCCAAATTGAAAAGACATATCCATTTTAGATATCAAGCAGTATAATGGCTATGTAGGTTTAACGAACAAAACTGTAAATTTTCGTTACCGAGTCTCTAACCAGTCAACGATATAAGAAAATGAAAAGGACAAACAATTAAAAGCTTTATAAATATCGTGTCTAAACTACGTTGAACAGTATTGATTAAAAAAACAGAAATTAAATTACACGCCTTCATTACTATCGTTAATTTAGAGACTGTGAATTTCTAATTAATTGAAATAAAAAATTAGAACAGAAAGGAAAAAACATTTTAAGAGAGCTGAGTTGACAGTTTTACAATGTTATTTTCAGAAGGAAATGTTCAAAACAAACTGTATCCCAGTCCAACCAATATTCAATCATCTCGGTCATTTCTCCATGCGCATAATTTATTTTGAAGCGAAACGTCAATAATATCAATAAAATCATGAACAACAACCATTTCCTCAATGAAATAAAGTAATATGATCAATATTTACCAAAACAGTAACAGATTATCCGGAAAAATTCAATCTGCCATCATCTTAATTTCAGCACCGGAATACAACCTAGATTCGATCAAGGGGAGCTATTCCAGTAACACTGGTTTTTTCTCTTTATTTTGCACTACATAGAAAGCGCTGCAAGTAAATTGTTTAACTATTTTTAACAGTATTTTAACAATTAAAACATGTGTGCATTCGTTTGATGAAAGGTTTCGTTGCTCATTTTCAGTAGAGGCACAGACAGGGTACAGAATGGATAAACTTTCATTGTTTACTGATTGATATGCCCTTGTCAGGCAATATGTATCTTATGACCTAAAGGGTCCTTTAACAGATACAGCTGCCTGGAACAAAAAGAGAAAAGTGACGTAAATTTTGTGATAAGATTTATCAAATGTAATCCAATTAAATTCAAACATGGAAAATAAATGATAAGTGCATGTAACTTTGTATTGTACGTATACTTTGAATTTCAGGTAAACGAAATTTAGGCCCTGGAAAATATCTATTTCAGCAGAAGTGAACGTAAACAAGCTCGATGTTTTTACTTTTTGAGATAAAATTATGTGAAAATGAATATGGGAAGTTGGGAATAGTAAAAATACGCCATTTTGTGAGTGTTGGGATATGTTTGAGTTTAATTTTACCTTTCTTGTCTCTATTTCGGCTTGAATGACAAGTTGTTACAGTTGTAGTAGTCACTGTTAGCAAAACTCGCCTGCGAAGACGATGTCGAGGTCAGATAACTTTAAAGGTAAAAATCTAAACATTTCCGGGGCTTATCGAATCAAGGTTGTGTTCGAATACGGGAGGGAAGATAAACACAAATTTCTGCAATAAGAACGTAAGATAACTGTAGGCAAATCACCTCATCACGTAGTTTCGCTCTTTGAAACTCGGTCATAAGGAGCACTCTTTGTACATTTTACCACTTTGAAGTTCATAAAATCAAGACTCTTGACTCGAATTTCGAAATGCAAAAACCTCATAGGAACGACATTCTGTCAGATGGAAAGAAATCGGCGTTTAATTTTCTCAAATTTGGTTTCATTTAGATTCGACGGGAATAAAATTGTCAGGAGCAATAGCCCCTGTCCAGCCATATGACTTGTGGCCAGTTAGGATGCATCCACTGCAAGTCTGCTCTGAATGCACATTTAATTACGTATTATTGAAACTATATTCTGCTGGGCAATTGCTTCCTCTATAATAGGCGGTAACGTGGAGCTGCGCGAAGATAAAATGATGAAGCACCATGCTTCACCATCGAAACTTCATATTCCATCACCGGAACATCCCACAATACCATCGTCATTCGAGTCATTGCTAAATGAATTGTTTTAGACTAACAGAGCTTTGTAGTTAAAATACTGATTGATCTTCATTGATGTAAACAGTTTGCCATTGTAAGATTATCAATTAATTGTATTCAGTATTTGTCTACGCTTTACATTTGCTGTCTTGTCTCCTTATCGTCTTTATCAATTCTGTTATGGTAGTTTCCCTAAGGAACAAATTGTGCTTGTGACGTAGGCTTAGAACGTTTAAGGTGTTGAAACGTTTTTCTTCAGTCAAAGTTAATCACATACATATCCATATTTTCTTAGAAGACAAATTTGCAGACAGTTAAAACGAGCAAAATGTAGTCCATAGTTTGCGCCTTTAATAATTTTAATTCAGATTAGATGTCATGCAGAGAAATCTACATAGCATGTGACGTAAGGTGTCCCTTGTTTGAACAGAAAAGAAGAAAAGCGTAGTAAACCCATTTCAGCAGAGTATTGCAGGTTAGTTTTACAATCGACAGTAAATTGCAGAATTGGGGACGTTGGAAAGGCTGTATCTTTTATGCTTCAGATCGAGCTGACGGTATGGACTGTCATCAAGAAGGAGATGTTAATGTGCAACAAAATTTACATTCTTTCTGATATTCAGAAAATTCATTAAGTGTTTTATCCTGATTACCGAAATCATCTAATCTTATCGATTTTGAATATTTCATGCCTGACTTAACTGTCTCTCTTACACAGCGCGACGTATTTTGTGTAGAAATGTTAAATGTTCTAAAGAGAATAAATTATGTTAGTTCATAACATATAAGCTTTACATAATTGCATGTCAATCAAAATAACACATTCTATGAACTAACCTTGAATCTTAAGATACGAGAATATGCATCGATTTGACCTTTTTACATGAAACATGACCATATTTTGTTTACTTTTGTGTGTTTTAAGCTGGAAGGGAAAATACATAGATACTAATTTCTATATAAATTTCTATTCTTACGGTTTTATATCCGAAACCCCTTATCTATATTCAACGCAAATGCCATTTTGATGAATATTCTATGTTTTTATTTAAACACTTGATATCTAGCATATCGTGAATAAAGTTTCCTTATGGGACTCATCGTCTGGATCTTATACGGAATTAATTTTATTTAATTTCAGAATCACTACACGATTATGATAGTTTGATGACTTTTATCGTCTGAACAATGCATCAAGCAATGTCTAGCGTTGTGCAAAATTACATTTCATTATCAATTTGTCGACACAAACAAAATAACTCGTGTTACTATTTTTAAATATAACATCTTACGATTTGTCTCAGTCAGTTCATCTGTGCGCGCGTCCTTCATACAAAAGAAATAGTACTCATTTAAATCGTTACACTTGAGACTTTGTATGGCAAAACTGTTTTGAAATGTTTGTAAGAACTCTCTAGATTTAATTTACATTGTGCACTCACATTTTACAAAGTATTTGAAGCAATTTTGGCATTTCCTAAATGCTACAACAACTAGTAACATCAAGTCAGTAATTCCAAGTTATAAATAAATTGAATTTCCGGAGATAGCAATCTTTCTTCAAATCAAGTTATATCCGAAATTTCATTTATAATCTAATATTGAATTTCCTTCATTAACATTGATACGTGACACAATTAGGCTATAAACATTTCTGGACATAATACATGTAATTATACAACTATATTTTATAACATCCTGAAAATATGTATTGAACTTTGAAAGACTTTCATTGATGATGGTAAATAACAGAAATCTACTAATGTTCCATTTCTGTTCCCTAATTGAGTGTTTTACTATTTTAAACTTGCACACGATTTCATACAATATACTGTTTCAGGTTTTATTCAGCAAATCGGCAAGTACTTGCCTCTGGCCTCTTAACATATGAATAAGATGAATACGGCCAAACACCAAACAGAACAATTTCAAATATGCATATATAAACATGATCAAAAAGAGTTTCCGTCCTTATTTTCAGAGCTACATCTATATGTTAGGCTACATTTAGGATTGTTTTTTTCTTTCTTAATCTGAATAAATGATACAAAGATGTGCATTTTATGCCATGATGCATTTCCCAAAAATTGGTTTCTTATATTAGAGTAGAATGGACAGCACAATAAAAAGTGATATTCTGATTCTATCCTATTACATGTACAAAATTTACAAATCCGTTCTTCTCTGGCAGTACCAGAAAATCTACCAGATTCTATTTCTAAATCATATGAGCTTAATCTAAATCGAGATAATTGCTTTCTAAATACATTATATGTAATTACATCAAGATATTTTTCATAACAAAAATCCGATTTGAATTTTCTACAATTTTCAAGTTTATTTGAGCATGCCAGACTTGGTTATACTGGTCACGTAAACGTTGTTTAATTAACGGTAGATAATTAACATTTATATCGAAGTCAGTCCATATATAAGTAAGACCTAATGAATCTAATAACGATTTTACGTGGAATGCCCAGCACTTGTTATCATAACTGTTACACTGATCAATAAAAGCTCTTTGAATCGGTGAATCAGTGTTTGTCATTATCTTAAACCAGTATTTTAAAGATCTTTCTTTACAAATTACAGATAAAGGGTATCTACCTAGTTCACCAAAAACTGCGAAAGCTCATGTCTGTTGGCGCACACGTAGAATATTTTTACAAACTTTAATATGTAATTCATCTATTCCTTTAAAATTATATATTCCCCAGACTTCTGCTCCATATAATAAGCTACCATAGAATCAAATAATAGCAGCTTCGTTTTAACATTTAAAGGCTCTCTGGTAAATATTGAAAGTAAACAGTTGAAAGCTTTAAGTGCCTGATCTGATAAAGTTTTTACAATATTTTTCATATTTCCTGTATACATAAAATTTGCCCCTAGATAACAGAACTGGTCCACTACATCTAGTTTCTGACCATTAATAAACCAATCGAAATCATGTTTTCGTTTTCTCTTTTCAAAAATACATATTTTGGTCTTCTTAACATTAATGTTTAAGCCCCATTTCACTTAGTATGTATATATCATATCAAGCTGCGATTGTAAACTTACAGGATTAGTCGTGAACAACACTATGTCATCCGCAAACAGTAACATGTACATACAAAATTATAACACCACGAGCTTAGATCACCATTCATGATATCGCAATTCTCCCAACATTGCACTCTTTTTTCGTGCAATTCACTTTCTCTCTAAACAATAACAATTTTACCAGTCAATGACATTCCTTGGTTACTCGCGTGAATCTTACAATAATCATATAAATTTCTAATTTTTAGTGAACAATTTTTATCACGTTCCCCGTAATCTACCTTTGTAATTGACATGCATATACTCTATTACATTATTGAATTTATTATATCTAAATTGTGAACTATGTACCTTTTGTTACCCAAATGCATGCTTAAACATACAAAAAATTCGGTAATGTCTGTTGTTACACATGTAGCCTGACAAAATAAAGGATACTGTATTATATTGTTTTGTTTAATGTTATATTTGTCATCAGAAGATGTAAATTTCGCCACAACGGGACGCGATTTACCATTTGTATAGCCACCGGTCGATTTTAATGCTGTCATGTGCTTCCGGAATCTCCAGAATCAAGGATTTTTTTCCGACAATCTTTATTTTTTTGCCAGTAGGAATTTGGCACTCATCAAAATTAAAAAAACAGTAGATTGTCCCTTATTGACCTGGCTTGTATGTCTAAGAGATCCTCCGAAAATCTGACATTTTCTTTTTTATGACCTTCGCAGTCCCTTGACATTTCTGTAAATCTTAAGTGCTTATCTTGTAACAATTTATCAATTTGAGTTTGATTTAAGCTGATTTCATCACATGTCTGACTGTCAAAATGCCTACTCACTTCAATCTCTACAAGCTTACTGTTAGTTTCGCCTAATTTGCTTTCCAGTGAAAACACTCTATTGCCCATCTTGGTTAGTTTCTGGGACATATCTGTAATTTGGTTTTCAATAGAGTCAAGCTTAGACAGTTTTTATCCAATATCTCTAATTTATTCATAATCATTTGATAACTATTCACCGGCGCTTGCTGTGTTTGTATACCCGTTTGTTGTTGTTGTTGTTGTGACGGTGTTGACGACAGCATATACTGAGGGGTAATAGTGTCCCAGCGGTAACGGCGGAATCTGAGAAAGAAAGCTTCCTGAAGGCGAAAGTTCATTAGGCGAAGTTTGATCTGTCATTGTACTATGCGCTAGCCTCTTATCAGGATTTGTTAAGTTTGAACGAACACTTGGGGACGTCTCAGAAATAGTCCGCTTTTTTCTCCCTTCTTTCTACCCGTTCATTAACAAAAGATTTAGACAAGCTGATATATCTGTGAACAAATACATAGATATGCCCCTTTGAAATAATCCATTTACACGATCACTGAAAACACTTAGCCCAAAGAGTTCATGAATGATAAAATCACGTAGTCTAGTCTAATGTATCTTGGTGTTTTAATAAAAATAATTAACTTTTTAGTCCAAAGAAAAAACCATGGCCGCAATATTTATCACGTGACACTATATATACTAAACTATCTAGAGGCAGCTGTGGGCAAGGGGACTACACTGTTTGGGCAAACTTCAGGTGAAAAATTGAGAAATCCTTTTAGAATTGATCAAGCTAATTAATTGAAACGATTTCAACTGTTCTTCTTTGGAAGCAGTATCTCAGATATCTAAGTACATTTCCGACAGAAAATGTCTGGTTGTATTGCTCAACTATCTTTATAATTAAAGGGAACAAAATTGGCATTTAGAGAAAAGCCTATTGTTGCGGCGAAGAGGAAAACAACCATTTCCTTTATTTTCGCCATAACAAGATATTTTCTTCGCATTGTTTTTATGTAATTAATATAATAAGACCCCTAGAGACAGCTTCTGCTGCTTTCTGTCTTTCGTTTGCTAGTTTTTCCAGAGACAAAACTCGATCAGGATTTCTTTTCAAGGCACAAAATATGATAACAGAACGTACTAATATATTGTACACAGTATGGTTTCCGACAATCATAACGCTCGATATACACCCGTGTAGAAAATTTTGATAATTTTTACTGAGTGGACAGTGAGTTTATCCGTAACGTTTTATTTCAATAAACCACCGAAAAAAATCAAATACAGCGCCATAATTACTACTTGGTATAAGGCCAGCGTGCTATTCTGATACAGGATATCGCTGATTTCAGTTGTCTAAAGAACCACTTTCCAAAAGAACTACTTGCTGGGGTCAACGCTCGGGTTATAAGGAAGTAGTGTCCACGTGGAGTAATTGTCTTGATTACGTATATTAAACCACAAAGCTTTGGGTGTAGGTGGATAATTTATATAAAAGACCAAATCGTACATTAATCCAATGATGATGGAGCGTCTGTCTGTTTCTATTTTTTCCATAGACCTTCTATAATGAGACTTTTAGATAAATCTGATAATTAAAGAGCCTTACTTGACTACGGTTTCGACAATGTTTTAATTGATGTGACATTTGTCTGTCATATGCTTTGTTCTAAAGTCTGTCAGATTATGTGTGTGCAAACGATGTAAGCTTATTTCTTTGTATTGCTTTCCATGGCATATCATTTGTATTTTTTAATTAATTGAAATCCCTAAGATTTTTTCTGAGGTCTTATGCGCGACATTTTTATGTTTAGTCATAAAAAGTTGACTTTATGGGTCATTTTGTAAATGACAATATTTGGTCGTCTTATTAGCTTGCAGATGACAAAAGCAGACGACAAAAGCAGACGACAAAAATACACCAAATCTATAAATCTGTTACATTGTAATAGATTCAGAAACTGTGTTTGTCTAAGCATAAGACGTATTAGAGAGCTAGTTGGCGTACACTCCACATAACTACAAATAACGTAGTTTTATACACATTGCATTTGCAGTCATATGTTTCTCGCAGCTGGAAATTTATAAGTTCGCATTAATAAATTTTGTTTATTTTCAATAAATGTTTCTTGTCTATTGTTCAAGCTCGCATCCCTAATTGTTGTGTTGTATTTTCATTAGAAGTATTATTTTCTATATTTGTATAGTAACTGAATGCTTAAAAAAAACATATTCTAACATGACTCGAGATTTTGTCTCTATATACAGAGAGTAGAACAATTATGTTTAAACCATAAACAACACGGGAACCGATATGCTGTAAACATGGCGTCATATTGTGCCGCATGACGTTAAATAAGTGTTCGCTTAGAAAATAACACTTTACATTTATTCACCTTTCGTAATATCTTGTAAAGTTAGAATCGAAATAACATCCCTTTCAGCGTTGTTATCGTCTAATTAACAATAATTTGTCGTTCTGGTGTGCAGTTAAATACCACTCAGGCCTCCGGCCTTCGTGGCTAATTACTGCGTATCAGTACTCCAAATCATTGTTTATTAAACGATTACACCGCTGGAACGGATGTTATTCCATAATTTCACAATGTTTTAATGTCAGAATATTGTCCATCTAAGTAGTAGTACGTATAATTGTCTCCAGCAATGGATTTTATGACGACTCTCGTAAAACTTCACAACATTTTAAGAGGTAAAAAACTAAACACAAAACGAAAGTTCCAACAAAAAATATATATATTCTTTAACTTTTAAGAAGCTAATTGATATTTTGATATATTTTGAATATACTGTGTTCTAAGGAATAGTCAGGTAATGTTACAAAGGTTAGCTTGGAAGCAGACTTTGTATTTTTTTTTATCCATTTGCAAATAAATTATTTTAAACTACATGTTTACAGTTTTTTTCTTAATACTTCAGTGAAACACATGAAAAAGGTAAAACAGAGTCAAACATTTTACTTGAGACCAATAATTTTTTTCACACACTTACCTTGCCAATGCACCACTGTCAGTAACTGCGAAAATATTTTCCCGCGCTTTCCAAGTCTCCAACTCATTATAAAATTGCCTTGAGCTCTTGCAGCGATTCAATTAATGTTTCTTCAACCAAAATAGTTCTTCATTCTATTTTCTACATTTATACACAAAATTGATGATATAACTTAATCATCATCAATATTTATTCATCGGTTTAATTCGTATTTGATAAAGCAATCCAATTACGTTGTTACATGAGACATTTCTTTACAGATTTTTTTCCCAAAAGAAATAAAAAATATATCTCTGATATGAAATTCCTTTCAAAACAATCTACACTGGTCGCCGCGTCATGCGGTTAAGCGATCGCCAACAAACTTTGAGTGATATATTCCGGGAGTCAATTGAATTAGCAGCATATCGGGACACTTCAAATATATTTCTTTCAAACCTTACAGTGTGGTTTGCTAAAGATTAATCAATATGGAACTGTATCATGCCGGAGAAAATTATGATCTTGAGATATGCGTCACGCGAGATTGGTTTTGTAAGCTGTGATTTATTAACCATTTCTGGGATTTTCTGTAATATAACACCTTTCAATTTATCCCTAGCAATTCATTACAGAACTGCCTTTACTTTTTGATTGTGTAAACCAGGTCACCCAATAGGTAGTATTCCAGATTTTGAACTTCCTAAGTTCTATATTCTCCACTGCTAGTGCCAAACTGTAGGAAACGACTTCATAAAACAACAGCAGAAAACAACAAATATACTTTAGTAATTGTTTGAGGGTTTTTTTTTTAGTTATATGTAGATTGTCATGAATTATGTTTGTTTGTCTTGAAGCTAACCAATTATATTCCAAAGAAAAACAACCCAATCTGAATGCCTTATGTTCAAGTATAAATGTCGTAAATTAATAAAATTATCATTTAGAACGCATCTACTTAATTATATTAAATATTTTTTAACTTATTTATCAAATGATATGAGTCTACTGAGAAAGGTTTTGTTGCAACGCTCGATGTTACCTACATTATTTCTGATAATGAAAACGATTAATAAATACCAACTAACGATTCATTACTTTGAAATTAAGTAGCGGAATCTACCAAAAGGCTTAAAAAGAAGTCTGCATTTGGTGTGCATAAAATGAAAATACGACTTCTTAACAATAAACGCTTAGACCAAGAACAAGCTTTACTTAGTATAATGTTTGAGTTTAAAGGTTTATTACAATTTGAATTAAATAGTGTTTAAACCAAACCGACTGGTTTCCTTTAAGATTCTTTGAACTCGCCTTATGTTTTACATGCAAATCTATATAAAACTGGCAAATATTAATTAAGATCTGCAAAACAAAATAACATGTACATGTAGTATATAAATACTACTTATCCATAATTCTGATATTTATTTTTCTGATATTAATTTGTGTTAATTTATTGCCTCTTTTTAACCGTAATTCATATTCTGTTGTTTACTCTGACTACTAACATTAACATTAAATAGTGATATAATCACAGCTAACCTTTATAACGGGAGGTCGTTCTTTTATTTTCAATGGAAAGTAACTCTCCTTATTTTTTTCCATTAAATGTTTCTGGTATAATTGTTAGTGTTCTGTAAATATCTACCTTAAATTATCAATTGATCACAAAATTGCGTTTCATACACGTGGCTTCCAATACGTTGCTGCCGATTCAAATTGATTGGAAATTGGAAAATAGCTATCTAAACTTAAATGGCCGAGAAAGTTTTCATTATTGCTGAGAAACGGACATGCTTGATTACTTTGCATTACGTCCAACGGAGAAAATCACAAAAGAATGCGTTTTAGAAATAATGGATAAACAAAAAAAGGTGACATTAAAGATGCAGATATAGAAATTATGTAAAAGAAAACAAAAATACATACAATGACGACGAAAACGCAATGATCCCAACTTAACTGGAACAGACTTTAGTATCCACATTTTAATTTACATGTCTTGACTAAGGACAATGCAAATATAATGAACAAATATTTAAAGGTACATACTGGACTTTCATCGATTATGTTCATAAAAATATTCCTTGCTATGGCAACTACAATTCGGTGTGAACACTGGTTAGACCTTAAGCCTAACGTCAACATACTTATCAACATCATTGGAACTCCACCTTGATATGAATCAAACTGAACATATTTGATTTACGCTGAAACGATAGGTTAAGCCCACCAATCATGAAGTTTAGAAATACTTATTTAAATGTGTACGTCAGAGAGAACCCTGTCATTAATATTTTCTCGCAATGTAAATAATATCTGGTTACATTTTATGTATTTTAAATTGAGCTGTGATAGTATATAAGACATACGTCAATATATTTACATTTTTAAATCCAGATTTAGTTTTAAACTACATGTATAAAAGATATGTTTATTATACTTAATGTTATATATTAACTATCAATGCATTCATTTGTTGTAAACATAGTATTTCGGTGACGCTGCCATATGTATATTGTCAACAGAATAGTGTAAGCCATTTTAGAAATAAAGGAGGGTATTGAACATGCAAAAATGCTTAAATATTCTGGAAGATCAATTACTCATGGGAAAAACGTATAAATATTGTTTAATTTAAACGTATCGTTTAAGCTGAGGAAGCAATAAATCGAATTCACAAACTCTGTATTCACAGTAAAAAGATTTTGTTCTGGCAAAGGACGTATTTTATAAATACTGTAAGAATTGATATTAGTGCAAGAAAGGTGAGCTGAATAAATTTAATCCCATCTTATTGGACCTGCCTATTCATATGTCATGCGCTGATGTCGCCAACAGATCAAACTGATTTAACATATGTCATGCGCTGATGTCGCCAACGGATCAAACTGATTAAACCCTTGTCACGCTAATGTTCTAACATAGACATAGACTTATACATCTTTAAATTTGAAGCTAATTGAAACTATGCTGATCGTATTCAAACGACGTTTCGATCACTTCCACCAGCAGGATAAGTTTCATTGGTTACACATGGAATTATCAAAATGATCAATGAATGAGCAATGAATAACTGTGATATTGCAGAATTCATTTCCCAATACACAACTTCATCTATTTGTGAACAATGCATTTGATTTATATTTAATGGCAGCATCAAGATAACTGATGAACTGTTACAGTACTAAAAAGTTCATTCAGTACCTACATGTAATACATAACTAATGAGGTCATGCATCTTTCTATTAATTATTTAACCTGTCGTTTGACTTTCATGAAATCCAACCCTGTCGTTTGACGGTTTTATAATTGAAGGTTTGAAATAATGTTGACGTTTCGAAACTAACCTTTTGTTGTGGCAAGATCTATTTTGCTTTCATTTTCGCCATAATTTATGGGAGGTTCAATCTATTGGAAATACAGTAAGTCCATAAAGTAATGAAAAAGTTTCTGTTGCTTTCGTTCTATAATGTAGTTGTTTGTCCAAGAGACGAAACAAATCTCTACTTTTCTTCCAGGATTAAGCAATGTAATAACAGAACTAGCCACTACTAAAAATATGCAATTATATTATAATGCGCCAAAAATCGGAAATGATACTGTATTAAGACAGCAGATAGCTATTAAGGAGAATATCGCCTACTAAAGACGTCTTGAGAACTACATTTCTGTACAAAATTACCAAATAAAGCATGTGTTTTGTCAACATTTCGTATTGAAACACTCCGTAAAACTGTTGTTTGTTTTTGTTCTACTTTTTACAAGATATTGCTAACATAGCATTTCTTATATGATGCCATATTTTGGTTTCAATGTGATCACTAATATGATAATATAAGCTTCTATTCTAGTTGTTCTGAGTACTCTTAGCTGACATCTATAAATAGCGAGTACTCTACAGCAAATAGACTTGTGTTTTAACAACCCTGCAAACCTGTGAAACAACAACAGCAAATTTTATTAAGCACATTAAGCATTGCAATGCTTCTTGCCACATACACAATTGGTTACAGTGTAGAAGTATGATCTCTCAATGAGAGGAGCTTGAAGAAGGTTTTCAAAAAATAACAAGGATATAACAATTTTTTGTTTCATCAAAACATTGGTAAGGACATCTGCATTCATAAGCAGTTTGCCGAGCTTTCGGTCAAATTCTTCACAAGTCATTGAACTAACTCTTGTACCTTTGTCTCTTGTCTAACATTCGAATTTCTGCTTCCCGAAACTTTGTGTCAGCTCACGAAGTATATGTTGTACAAGCATAATACGTGTACAGCATTAACACGTGTTTAATATGTGTGTCACTATGTGAAATGCACGATTTCGGCGAAGCTGACATATCCATGTTGATGTGTAAAAACCAATGACTCTTTTTAGTGCCTGTTTGGAAGAACGTATAGCTAAGTGTCTGTATTTTCCCAGATGAGGGGAGGAATCTAATGCAAGGGGACTGTATATACAAAACGCATGTCTCATTCTGGTACATGACGCTTTACATTAATGATGTAAATACTGATATTGATGCAAGAGAAGTGAGCTGAACAAATACTGTAACAGTACATTACGACTGCCTGTTCTTATGCAATGCGGTGATGTGGCAATTTAACAATAGTTTAAATATTCATCGGTGTAAATGAAAACAATTTTGACTGAATAGCGAACTAGTGCAGACCGTGCTCAGAGGATGTTATGATTTGTTGCGATTGCATTTACTCGAGTGCGATAAATGTTCATTGGCGATACCTGAAATTATTGCAAAGATCAATGAATGGACAATGTATAACAATGACATTGTAAAATTTCATTTCCCAATACACAATTTCTTTTTAAAAATTCATTTCGTTGATATTTAACAGCAGCATAAAAGTAGCTGATGAACTGATGCAGTATTATACCGTACATTAATCATTAATGAGGTCATGCGGGAGCATTGACTTAACTTTAAACGTTTCATGTTTATAATTATATCGTGTGACAGAAAATTCTGTATTCTGTAGGTGAGAATTGATTGCTCAGGCTCATGATCTGCAGGAACGCAAGCGAAAACATTCGTACGATAGCCCGGCCAGCACGGCATCCATGCAATCAGCGCTCGCTATTTAGTCAGTAAATTCCAAGTGATTACCCCTGTGAAAGATTAATGGTTAAAGGATAATATGAACAATTTAGGCTTAATGGATGAATGTGAACAGTTAATGGTGAATTTGTTAATGCTGCATGTGAGATACCAAGTAAACATAGTTCCAGAATTGTTATATCTGGTGACTATTCAAATAGTAATTAAAGGGTCACTGAAAGGTCTTTTATTAACAAGTTGTGATTAATCTTTTGCTTTGGTAATATTTCTTTTGCTAGTAAGAGGTTCTGTCTATTGGAAATGCGTTAAGTCTTTTAATAGTGTCTAGAGATTTAGTTATTTTGCTTTGTGTCTATCTTATCTATCTGTCCAAGAAACAAAACTCAATCTCAATTTTTCTTCCAGGATCGAACAATGTAATAACTGAACGAACCACTACTGTATTTTATAGCGCAAAAAGGGGGAAAAGGTGCTAAAGTATGCCAGCAGTCAATTTAAAGAGAGGTTATCTCTGACAAAAGACGTCAAAAGAACTACCTTTTCTGTAAGGAAATACCTTTTCGGAGTCAACGTTTGAGTTATTAGTAGGCAGTTCCTACATGAATTAATTCTCTACATTTCGTATATAAAATCTCTGTAAATCTTGGTACAATAAAGTGTTACCAAACAGTCTTTCTACGATAATACAATAATTTAATATCCAAGGTGGTCCGATTAATTAGCGGATGTTGTCCTTAATATTCAACAGCAATATGGTTGGTCATGTTGTTGTTAAGTAGCGCTAACAACACTAGAAATATGACAAACATGGGTTAGGGTTACATTTTAAGAATGAATAAATTAAATGCCATAAATTGTAAAAAAATTATGTCAAACATCAACTTAAATAATTTATGATTTATTCTTGAGTATCACATAGTACCTAATTTTTGTATTTGTTGTCTATTCAGCATTATTCTAATACGAAGTCTTTAATTCAGACGTTTATTTGTTAATGGGGAGGTTGTTGCAGTTACAAATTGGCTGATGAATATCATTCTCCATCCTTTAGCAGGATTTAATTGCGACGTTCGTGAACATCATCCCGTTTTTGACAGTTAATATAATTCACATATTTGTGGGAGCAAAACTGAACCGTAAAGTGAACCTTTGCTTCATTTACCTTAAGTAATCACAGAAGTAATTTAACGAAAAGAAAAACAGCACTCGTTTTCATAGACACTTTAAATATCTTAAAAATGGCAACGACACTAAACACTTTTGCATGGCCCGTGGTAATACCACTTTCATTCTAAGGTTCAAATCTCAGATCTGTTTACCATGCGATTTTTGTTACATTTACAATGCATCACAGAATAATAAAATCGAGGAAAGTAATCAAGTAATGGTGTCAGATAGCAGTATAATAAGTTGAAATGAAAGCCTATTGTAGCTTTAAGCTTTAATCTCATGTAATACACTTTGCTTTTAATTAACGATGTCTATGTAAAACTCCCAGGCGTCCTTATTCCAAGCAATCTATGCCGCAAGGCAAACAAAAATATACATTTATTTTGTTGTAATGTTGTGTACAGTTTTTAGCCATAGGATGTAATTGCTTACATCCAAAACGTACAGAATTTAGGAACAAAAGTATGAATATTGAAAAATTAAAGTTAGAATCTTGATCGTAAGATACGCGTATATATGTAAGGAGATATTTTTATTATCTTAATTCTATAGCTTTGAAACTAAAACTTGTAAAACCTAAGTTTACCTTTTCATAAATAAAATGTACTCTGTGGAAAAAAAATATAAACACACTGCATGATTTATTCAGTTGCATATAGTTCGTTTACTTGTTTTAGACAACATTAATTTCTATTTTACTTACCCTGCCAATGCACCACTGTCAATAACTGCGTGAATATTTTCCCGCGCTTTCCAAGTCTCCAACTCATTATCAATTTGCCTTGAGCTCCTGCAGCGATTCAATTAATGTTCCTTTAACCCAAAACAGTTCTTCATTGTATTTTCTAAAGTAATTAAAGTTCCAAAAACTGATATTATAACCCAGTTATCATCAGTAATTATGCATTAGTTAAATTTAGATACTAAAAGTTCCAATTACGTTGTCACAGACGTTTTTGCAAAAGAATTAGAAGTTATTTCTGATATGAATTCCTTGCAAAACAATCTATACTAGTGGCCGCGTCATGCAATTAAGCGATGACCAACAGAGGCTGAGTGATATATTCCAGGAGTCAACTGAATTAACAGCATATCGAGACACTTCAAATATATTTCAGTGTGGTTTACTGAAGATTAATCAATATAACTGTATCATGTCGGAAAAAAAGTATGATCTTGAGATATACGTCACGCGAGTTTGGCTTTGTAAACTGTGATTTATTAACTACTTTTGGGACTTTTTTAATAATATAACACCTTTCAATCTATCTATAAGAATTCATTTCAAAACCGATTTAGTTGCTGGGGTCAGCACATCTCAGTTAAAATAGCCTTGTGACTTCATGTCATCAGGTTTACAACTTGTTGATAGAGTCCAGACTTCACTAATAGTTACGCATATTTATTCAAACTATTCGTATGTATAACCGAAATGTTAAAAATCAGATATATGCATTTAATAGCGACGCTATAAGCTGCTGACTTTAGGAACATATTGCGCCAAAGTGGAGTCGTTGAAACGCTGTTAGCTTTTACAAATATTGTCGGTTATGACTGCGATTTATTTGTGCCTATTCCGAACTTCAGAAACAAAATTTAATCTTAAAATAATCATCAAAAACTATCTTTCAAAAACGGTCGTCATTTCATCGGCTGACTATAAACTAAAACTGACAATTTGAAAAATATCTCGTATGAAGACATGATATACAATGTAAATGTATAAATTGCATCGGTATTTTGTATCCAGTTTTCCAAAAGAGCTTGATTATACAACTGGTTTTCTTAACAAAACTACTGGATGACCGTAGCATACATTCGCCTTTAACACTTACACGCACCTAGCATTCTCTACTACCATAGTCCTTAGAGCAGAACAAAATCGTTGAGTCTAATTAGATTTACTTTAAATCGATTACAGACTTAAATTATGAGACGTTCAAAATGCCTATCACACTGTTTGGCTTGGCCTTTGTGTAATTGGCAGTAAATATTTTGAAATTATATAATACAAATCTAAATAGATCTATGTATAAATGTACTAAGATTCTACAGAAAAGTTATTTTGGAACAGCCTAACAATACCAGTAACGCATGCGAAACGCCAAGTATCATTGACATACTCTTTCTGTATAACTAACGGTTAGAGATATATATTCCAGTACATAAATAATGCAAGAAGCATTATTGTAAAAAATCGAAACTAAGGATAGATTGTAATGATAAGCATCATTGAACTGATCAAAATAGAATGAAAGCGAGTTAACTGTTGATTACAATTGTACTATATCAATGCTAGCATAGAGATTCTTTAACAGATTGTATTTTTGCAAAAAATACCCGTTCAAACATTTTACAAGTATCTGCTTATCTGCTAATCCTTGTGAGCGTTTCTTAATTGTTTATTGTCCGGTCAACAACTCTTGAGAGGATTTCATTTCGATTATAACAAAATAGAACAATTGCTAAAATTAATTCATTATTTTATGTAGGCTATAATTGCGACGTCATTTTGACGTCATGATAATCTTTTAACGATCCGCAGGTGAAACCGTTAGGTTTTGTTTTATTTTGTTTGTTTATTTGGAAAAAATGTTCAATGCTTTCTTTCCTTCTTTGTTTATCTGACAAGGGAATCGAGTCATTCCTGGAATTGTTAATTGTTAAATTGAGATTAAATTGGATAAGTTCATTTTCTAAATGATACGTTGTTCAGACTGTTCGGTTACTGATGAACCTTAAAAGTAGATAAAACCTCCGAACTTGTCCTCTCAAAATAACCTCATTTAAATAATTTACATAAGGTCTTTCATCTCGACAGAAAACGTTTACTTTAGAAGCAAAAAAATTCAGGAACTTGTCTAGCTTTGAACCAAATAAAGACGTTCCAATGTAATCTGGAAGACATTCACAGCAGGCAGACTAATTACCTACAAGATAATAGAATTACAGTAATTTCTTGATGTACGACATTTAGCACGCATTGCTGTGTATGCATGGCATCGGAAAGACGCACTGACAATAAATAGCACTGGCAACTAATAAACAAACTGAATTTCAGTTAAACATTGACTGATAATTAAAACTCAAGGTAAAATAATTTTAAGATAGACAAATGATACAATTTTGTGAGAACTGTTATCCGATGTAGTGCGAGAGTGAGCATAACACTTTATCAATGGAGTTTTCAACATTACTTAGCTTCTTAAATGTATCAAGTCATCGAACTGTATACGAATATAATTATGAAACTTGTTTAATTGGATCTAAATGATAAAATTAAAACTATGTACTCAATATGTTTATTTTATAAACAAATGCAGTCATTTGAGTGCTTATTATAAACGACATTAGGTAATGTTTTTTCCTGAACTAATAAACAGGTAAATGATTCATGTTTGTATCTTATGAGGACTTGCATTAGACCAAGATCTGTATTTGTTACGCTGAATCATAACACAGTGAGCTGTACATATTTATTCTAAATATTTAAGGTGTCTCTCTCATTTCCAACCGAATCAAGCAAGATAGGCAACTATCATAATCTATAAGTATCTCTTACAGTGTTATGTATTGTTAGGCGAATACCTATATTTTGGCATCAATAGCATTGCCTAAGACGGTAGACAGAAGTAAGAACTTCAAGGACATTCTGACAGCATTACATATCAATCTTTGTATGTTTCTTTATTTTAGGAACAATCTTCCTAATATGACAGTATTTAGACCTGCCATTTCCTTTATGGAAACGGGTAGTATTTTTTTCTTTCAATATATCTTCATTTTAGCTTAAGGTCCATCAAACGTAAACTTAAACGAGAAAGTTTACAATTCCTGACAAAAAGAAAAGTTCAGAACTCCTGGCTTTACTGTACTGATAATAAACTAAAATACCATTTTTGAAAAAAACATTTCAAAACATATCAAATTATACTATGTTTTCTTATACATTTTGTACTAGATGTTTCTATGTTGTATTATTTCATTTATCGTATATCCTTATAAAACTACTTGTATCATTATTTATACACCATTACATATTTATAAATTTCTACTGTTTTGTGAGAAAATAGCAACTGACAATATATGGGCGTTATCTTAAACAAATTACTGAAACTAATTTTCACAGAAATTAAATTTTTCAGTTTCATAATTTGTTTCAATTTACTAGAATCGAAAAAGTAACTTACTGATAGAGTAATGTAATGATAGAGTTGTGTTCTAGTTAACTTTCAAGCAATGCTGGCGTATGTATGTCTTTCATATCCATGTCCTTTCTACACGAATAGCTGTTGTCCGAATTTCAAAGCATTTCTGTTTTTTAATATCATCAAAAAAGGGCACTTTTGACGTAGATAGCTAGGCTCAGTGTGATTCAGTACAAATAATGTTTATTTTTGTCGGTAAGACTTATTGTTGTGTTAAACAAGTGTTGCAAGAAATTGTAACACCCACAGTTAGCACGGGCCGTAAATTAAGTTTCAAAATTTTGAAATCATTTTAAAATGATAAGTTGTTACTCATTTAAAATCGAGATAAATTGATCTTAGATGTTATACGTTGTTTATTGCTTTTGGTATTTGTTTTATAAGCGAATTCCCCTTTTCCCCCAAAGTCGCACATTGTTTCCTATTTCAAATACTGACATATATAAGATGCAGATCTAGGTGAAATTCATTCATAGAACGAAATAAGTGATTTGCCCGTTTAATGTTAGATGCTCATGATGCAATTAAAAATCAGTATACTAAACAGTAGATAATCAAATATAATTTCACGATCAAGTCGGATGAAACTTCATTATTGAAAAAGTAATGACATGGTACAACACACAAGCATCATACTTTTAAAGTTAGGAACATTTCTCCCCGTTATTGGCCCCATAAAACATGGAGACAGATGTTTGAATGTGTAATTACAGACATTTATAATGCCTCACTGCCGTAATGAGGCAATTACAATATTTGATCTGCTCTAGAAAAAGGCAATTTCCAGACAAATTAGAAAATATCTGCAGAGTTAGCTACATTGTCATTATTACATCTGGCGTTTAGTATTTGGAGAATACGTATTGTATTACACCGTTACGACTTGACATTTTATGATCAGCAGGAGTAGGAATATTTATGGCTGCATGTCATCTGTTCCACCCATAATGTATGTTACAAAAATGTTTTGTATAGTGTCATGTGTGATGTCATTACCATAATCTTTCTGAGCGAACGAATTCCTTGGAATTCTCATAAACTGCCAAGAGGCACTAGCATTACATGAACGCTTTAAACATATTCATGTATTACATTATACAATGAATTATATAGATTTTATGTAAAACAAAATTAAAATTCCAATGGATTGCCTAGGTTGGAAAAATCATTAGTTGGCTTGATTTGTTGAATTATTCCACTGAACATCCTTTTGCCAATTTATTAAATGCTGAAAGTTCATTTCCCAGCGTTGAGATCGGTTGATACAGCAGCCTGATAGCAATTTCTATGTAAGTGTTTTAATAAGCGTACTTTAAAACTGAATTTGTTTCTAACATGTATTTTGATATCTTACCTATGACTGTTTAAATACTTTATAAAGAAAAATGTGCAATGCTCTGTGACCTCTATATTCGAAAATAAGTTTAACAAATTATTTCATTGAAAACAATCTTTAACAGCATATGTCAATATATCTATCCATACCTTATGACTTGCTATCTTAGTACTTATTATTTTGAGAAACTAAACAATAGTGTGGAAAACAACATTGTTATTATAGAAAAATTAAGTTACTAAAATATGAAGAGATTATTACAATCTGTAAGTAATTGGCTTCCTTTATGTGGTCATTCCAGTCATTTTTTCAATAATCATTTTAAAGTATCTTCAGTCACTTTCTCAAGCATTCATCTTACAAACTATTTTTGTATATCTGCAAAGAGTAAAAGTTTGATATAATATCATTTTGTTATAATGTTGTACGTGTTTACTAGTACATGTTTGTTTGCCCATTTAGGCAATCTTCTGTTTTCAATTGTTTGACTTATATAGTATATAATTATATGACATGATGCCACATGCTTATAAAACGTGGTGACTTAAAATAAATATTGAGTCTTTGTTAAAATGTTTCACAATTGATTAGGAAATAGACTAAGATTTACTCGTCATATATGGACATATATAGAAATTATTAGTAACAATTATTAGTAACAATGGCAAAACTGATCTAGTTCTTATTCAGTAGACATAGACTTTTAGAGAGATAAAGGAATGCTTGGAATATGTTTTAACTTATCTTTAACAACGCCTGTTATACCATGCGTTAATTTATTCCATGGACTAAATATAAATCTGACTTCCATCAATCAGTGTAACACAATAATTACAGATAAACATTTCTCCTCAGTGTAATATCGGAAATTATGGATTATAAGCGCTTCCAACACTGGAACTGAACAAGAGCTAATTTCCAGATATTGCAATAAACAAATGTAGTCGTCCAATATAATGCATAATCTTAATCAGTTGATCTAAAGTGGCTGGTCATTTCCACTTACTTTCAGTATTTTAAGGATTTCATAGGTATGTCCATATTTAGGTTTAGATTCGTAGTTATAATCAGTTACGAAGTTTCTTGCTGTTATTTGTTTGGTTGGGTTTTGGAGAAAGAAGCAGGGAAGATGTTTGTAGATGTTTTGAAAGTTTGGCTAGTCCAGATTTGATGTTGATATCATAGTTGCCTTGAAATACTATATTTATTTGCACCCTCCGAGAAAAAAACACATAAAGTAAGATATTTGCTCCAAAGCTGTTCCCATCATTTACTTAACTTGTACCTTTGTAAAATTTCATAATTGCTGAGAAAAAATAGGTGTCAAATGAATGGACGCATTGCATCATCTTGATGGGCACACAAATTATTTCTCTTTCTGCTCCAAACGCTGTTAGTTCGGTAGTTTATTCATAGAACTAGCACTTACCCAATCACCTTGAAAATATGTCAAGATGACTCACACAATGTCAGAAAAATGTTGATTTTTATCACTCTTGATTTGTAAGGCATTTTTCACCCTTTCACTGTCGTGTCGAGATCTAGACAGTTTGTGTTGCGTACATAGATGCTAAATTAATTTTATTGACCGAACTTATATATCTTACGCTGTTCATCAATAGATCATAATAATTGAATAAATCTTTGACGTTTCTTTAATAAAGAGTTGGGGGATAATATGCACTTCCAGAATTTTGAGAATACCAGAAAATATTTCCTATGTTATTACATGGATTTCGTTGTTAAATTTTACGTTTAATATTACTGGATTTTGTTCTCATTACTTTTGGTCGATTCTCTTGCTGTGCACAAGTCAGCGAAATTACTTCTAACTGGTTTGAATCGATTTGTCAAACTTGCTGACTCTATAGAATTGCTTGCTAGTTATTTGGTATGGTATTTAAAACTTGCTTTCAATGGTAAAGGAAACAATTAGGTTTTATAGTTTATATTAATTTATTTTAGGTCGATTGTGAAACAAGTTATACAAGTTATATTAATCACTCTCGACACCTCATTCCTGATGGTATCCATCGCCGTGAGGCTATGAGAGATGAGAAGTCAATTTCCTTTAATGCTGAGCGCCAAGCAAGGGAGCTACTGGTACCATTTTTACTTACGTCTTAGGTTTTAAGGAAGATGGAAAAGAAAACTTTTATATGCTTAGACGTTTATTTTGGTTAAACACAGATAAAAGTTACGCCTTGAGTATAAATATAAGACAGTGTCTGTATTAAGACCCTTGTAGCTAAGACGGTAGAACATAAACCATGCTGAAAACGTCGAGTTGAAATCTCGGTTAAGCTGGCTTTTTCTTCCCTTAGTGACACCTTGCACTGATACATGGATCGTGACTGCATATACTTCCAATTTATATATACCTCGACGTAACGTCAAAAGTTGCGACCCACGTAAAATTTGTACAAATCATCACGTTATTTTTATGAATAAGTACAGATTGAATGTACGGATTTTCGTGTGATACATACTAAAATGTAGTATTTTGAATTCGCTATCAAATGATATTAAAACTAAAATGCTAAATAAGCCATATCGAAACAATAATAAGGGTTAAAACACCATGAAAGTGCTGAACGTGGTATGTAACCTGTAACAAAAAGAATTGACGGTGAAACCTGTATTGTCTATAAAATAAATATTTTGTGTCCAAACAGCATGAAAACTCGGCATAAATGTCCTTTGGTATGCATATCTTATTCCTCTTAATTTGACAGTTAAAGGTGGTACAATGAAAAAGAAACAAGCGTTTTCAGCAACGGGTAAACTATGTAACCTTCGTTAAAATTTGTATTTTTTCAGGGGACTTTATGTTCAAATGCAGTTGCAATAAAAGCTACTGCATATAATTCTAATATAGTTTCATTTACGAGGTTCGCCTTAGCTAGAGCACCAGTAACCGTTGTTTAGAGAAGATACCCCGTTATTTTACTGACCAAAATATCGCTTAAACGAGTTCTTAAAATTGTCCAGTTTCTGAAAATTCCTACCGCAAATGTACCCTTTGTTCTGAATTTCATTCGATTTCTTCAAACAAGGGTATAATTTTATTTGTTAAGTAGTATGGATGTATTTCGCATTGATTAAGCTTCAAAATACTGACTTCTTTTTTTAAAATGCGCATACAAACATGTCCAGTGCTAACTCGTGAACGAGTTCTTAAAAATGTCCAGTTGACGAAAATGACGTCAACATTACGTTTCATTGACAAAGATTCTATTTCGTCTAGATCATTTGTTTTGTTCCGCGGTAAAAATAAAAAGAAAGCCACATATGGAACATTTCATAATCGATTGGACGCGTTTTTACACATTAAACAAAGAAGGGAAATATCGGTTTAATCCTTATAAATCAAAACACGTTTAATTAATCGTTTCTGCTTCGGTCAAACAAATAAATATTATTTTTTCTCTTGATAACTGTGTAAATTTTAAAAAGATTAGTTTGGTCTTTCGCCTACCTTTTTTAATTAAAAAAGTACCACCGCATTTTCCGTATGAAATGTGAAGGCTTGCATAACTTTTTAGTCGATTTGTTGGGTCTCAATAGTTTGACCCATATAAAGAACATCATTTAAAAGATCGTTTTTGCTTCAGTGATATCGGCAAGGAAATTATATCAACTACAAATTGGTGTAAAATAAATAAAATATTTGTAGGATTTCGCTTACCTTTACAATATTTTTGATAAGCACGGTCACTTAAAAATGTAATCGTAATACAGATCGGGTGCGTCCGTAGTTTTCACGGAAGTTGTCGAATTATGTCGTATTTAAATCGTGGTGATTGGTGATTGGTGCTTTAAACCAGGACGGCATAATAATATAAAGAGGAAATAAGTGAACAATGATTGTACCGATTTAACGAGTCTCGGTACCCTTTATCCTTGACGTGTGTAAATTGAGTACTAAGTAAATTAAAAGGACTGCATTTGGTTAAAGTTAGATATGTATTGTAGCAAATTGACTTTATTTTGACACTTGTTTTAACTCAACGTAAAAGGCAGATGTAACACCTGTGAAAAAGAAAATAATTTGTGCAGATTTTCACGGGAAATAGTCTTACATTGTAAATAATATAGTGGGGTAATGTCACACAAATACACATGCGTACATTGTATGTCACTTTCAAATTGTGACACTTATTTTATACAAATAATTTGTTTTCAGAGTCCTTACGTCCGGGTAGATCTCAGCTGTCATAAATGTGGTGTTGGTTTTTTTTGCTATTTGTGCACATTTTGACAATTGCCGACAATAAATGTTTGCTTTATGAGCCTTTTTGCTTTTAGTCGGTTTTGCAGACATTACATTGTAATCTAATATGCAGTATGCACAATGAGGGTTTCAAAAGGTTGGGATGGTTTTAGTATTTATCTGCATGAATATAAAACCTCAAACAAACATCAGGATTAAATTACTGTATTTAATATGAAGAAGCCGCCGTTCGCTAATATGAAATAAACTTGACTAAACTTTAAATTTATGAAAGTTTAAAATCTATCACAATATTTATTTGTGCATGGTGATAAAATTTCAATTTGATTTTCTTACAAAAGAAAAAGCTGGGACGAATTATTGCTCCGGGAAAAAGGCAACTCGACACTTTAGTAGCACAGTTGAATCAAAAGCAGTTTTGTCCGCTCTAAATACTAGTAAATACGAGTACATGCAATATCTTATCTTACTTTTTTATTCACTTCTCATGAGCTTACCTAATACTTTAACACATTGACAAACAATTTGAAAAGACTAAAGTATACTTCTGTCAACGACTCTTATGATTATTTACATTTACTCCATTATGTCACAGGTAGTCATTTAATCTTGTAACAGTTTAACTTTATTCACTTTGTGTCTTGGCAAGTGCCATATCAGATGAAACAAACAAACAAGAGGGCCCTATATTGCTCACCTGGCTACCATTGGCTATTATACAAGGTCATCAATAGCAGAAATGGTCAATTTTGACCTGGGGGTCATGATTTGAGCATTCTTGGTAGAGGTGGTTTCAGAGATTAAGATTTTTAATGATTTTCCTATATAAGCCTATGTAAAATCAAGAGACCCCGAGTGGGGTCAATTTTGACCCGGGTTTCATGATTTGAACAATCTTGGCAGACGTTCACTAGGCAATGCCACATGATAGATATCTAAGCTCTAGGCCTTGTGGCTTCAGAGTAGAAGATTAAAAAAAACCATATATAAGCCTCTGTAAAAACAAGTGAACTTTTACTCGGGGTTCATAATTTGAACAATCTTAGTAGAGATCAATTAGGCAATGTCACATGCTAACTATCTAAGCTATTAGGCCTTGTGGTTTCAGAGAAGATTTTTAAAGTTTTTCCTGCATATATCAAAATAATCCCCGACATTAAGTGTTTCGTTGTAGCTTCTACGCATGTGAAAATGTAGCGCATTTATCTCGCCCTGTAGATTTTACTCACGTGTAACGTTGGCGTCAGGCGCACGGAAAACAGTACTGTGACTAATTAAACGATAGTACTATCCACCTTGTAAGTTGAGACATTCATCATGTAAATCACAAAAAATTATTCAAAGATGACGCACACATTCTGAGTGTCTATCGTGATGTTTGTCTTTTTCACGGCGAACAGGAATATGAAATCAATGACATCGATTTTGTATATGCATAATGAAAACTTTTTTATTTCAATGTTTCACATTTAAATAATAGATATGTACTACATTTTAAGAGAATTTATTGCTTTAAGGAGACAAAAACACCGAAAGTCTTTTTAATCGCGCGAAAAAAAGAAAATGTGAAAGTGTGACTGTCATTGTATTACAAGTTGGTGGTACCGCGTATGATTTATGTTGTGAAACTTCATTTATAGACATAAAATACGGATGCTTTTAATATATGTTTCAATGTAATAAAATTAATTGAACCATTTATAGATTAATAGCTTATTATCTCATGTGGTTTGTCGGCATGATCCTGTCAACAATTTATTACATGAATAGCACTGCATTGGGTATATTTTACAAAAGTTAATAAAATGCTAGGGTATATTCATGAAATGAAAATACCCCCCCCGCCCCCTTAAACTGATAAATCTATAATAGCTCCATAGCTCAAATACGCGTTGCTTCATTTCACTGTTATCATGTTGCCGTTTAAACAAAATAGCACAAAAGATAGCTAGCATGAATGCAAAAAATTAAAGATTTCTATTTTAGCCTAATATTTTACATGGTACATGTACATCATAATATCCCCGGGCTAATATTACGCAGGCAAATATCGATTTTTACTGATTGAATGACCGAAACAATCAGCGGTTTTCCGGTCTGCTTCTGTAAATTTACGACCGCAAGCGAACTGTCCGGCCGCCACTACGTGTTCATCGATTTTCTGACCATGCTTATCTTTGCTAGCGAATATAGAGAACAAATTGTCGCATATGTTAATCAGTCTCACTATGCAAAGGGAAACTATAATTCTAGTATAATTAAAACGTTGTTCAAGGTACTATAAGACACCGATGAATTTAAAACCATAAAATGACTGTTATCTCGTGAAAATAATGTATTGATAATGATTTGCCGTCAGCTTTCATTCTGGAAACATATTTTAATATGTGCATCAATAACTCGGTGATTAGGATGCGGAAGGTACTGTGTTCAAATCCCTGTCGGAGCACAAGTGTATTCTTGGTAAATAACACTGATGCCGCGCGTGCCTCTGTCCACCTTATAGCGACAAAAAACTCACTGCTTCACTTTCGCGATTGTGCTAATACATTTTCATGTTCGAGTGCGATACAATGAGCTACTGAAGCTTTCGTCTTAATCGAACTGAACTTACGTTGACTCGTGTCATAAACATTATTATGTTTCCATTTTTTTAAATACAACAGTACAAATGGTAACCGAACACTTATCTCCCAAAAACGTTACAATTTTAACGTCGTTTAAATGTTACAGTTGTGAGTCGCAACTTTTGACGTTACGTCCTCGTTCTCAACGCCCTGTCAACACAACGAGTACGAGATTCAGTATTATAGACTAGTATAAAGTATTAACCTGGAAAAGGCTAGAACATTTATCTTTTGAGCGTACGTCGCATGTGTGGAAGAGTCAGTGTTGGCAGCATATCAGTCTGCACATTTCTCCCTCTGCAAAAAGTATATTTCATATAGGATTCATAAAGATATTGAGGCCATTTTATTTGTAATACTACTTTGACTTGTATTAGGGTTAAGACAAGTACATTGTACTTATCAACAGAGCAAAAGAAATGTAGGTAAAAACTATATTTTATTAATTTGCGAAGGTGTTTCATGTATACACCATTCGTGTTTTAGTCTGAAATCTAAAATAGTATATACATGTATACTCAAACAATCAAATTTATCAGTCCTAATGTACCTACTATATAAGACATATAGTGTTTCTATTATAAAGCATTTTACACCGAAATACTAAAATTAACACTCATGACAGGACGATTAATATATTTGGCTTAGATTCAACCGTATATGCTGTTTCGAAATAATCCTAGCAATGGCCAGCATTTATCTTTGAATTACTGCCTTTACAAATCAGTTAAGACTAGTTAAATGCATAGCTATTTCAATAGATTGTCAAACTACAGCGACATGAACAAATATGCTTTAGACTTTCATTCGATCACTGAAACATTTTCTATGAAAGGAGAGCCAAGAGCAGTAAAACGGCACTATTTGAAGCTGACGGTTGAAGCTATCCCTTCCATAATGAAATAAAAAAACAAATATACTGTCGCTCAATTTGTTTTATCATTTTTGCATATATTTCAAATATACGTAATCTAAAATTTGGTGTCAAACAAATTACTTTCCTTCCATTAGCCTAATTTAGTACGAAACAATCTTCACGGAATCAGATTCATTTGCAGTAGTAAACGACATTTTGTTCGTGATAAGCATTGGCAACACGGTTAACTTATCAGATATGTAAATAACCAAATGTTTCCCCAAATGCTATGTTTTTGGTTAATCAATTGTCTTACGCTTGCTGATCGTTCCAATGTAAATACATCTGCAGCTTCTGGAAATTTGGGGCATTTTGCGGTAATTTGACATTGATTCTGCATTGATGTCAGTAATTTGATACTTTGGATAAGAATGTTGATCCTGCAAGTCAAACAATGTACAAACATTTACGGCATTAGATTGGCTGAAAAATATTTCGCCGATCGTCAGATAATTACTGATTTTGAGTACATTTTACATTTATTAACTGTGAAGTCAGTAATCCACTGCTATTCATTATGATTACATGTTTTTGCATTGAATGTTCCATTTAGTGTGAATCACTTTAATAGTTCAATGTCACGTAAAGATAAAGCCCCAGAGTGCCTTAAAATGCTCAGCAGAGGCCTTTATCTGCCTCTATCGCTATGTCATTATGATTTCGTATGTGTTCTCACAACTTCTCAGAATAATCTTGTAAAGTTCTCACTGAAAAACCCGTAGACTTGTGGAATCTTAAAATGGTATTTCGTTGATGTTGTCGTTTTTTTTATGCTGTCTACAACATTGATTTTCCGATTCAGATCATGTCTAGTGCGAGTTCTGATAATCATAATAACTTATCACGGACTTCTTTCGCTCTGATCTCATTAAACCTGATTTGATATAGCCACAGTAGCTCATTACTGGCAATTGAACTTAAACAGCTAATGCTGATCAACATAACAATTAAACTTCCTAGAAATATCCAGCGCACTAGGCAAAACAAGTAGGTCATGATTGCCCTGTATCGCTCATCTGAATATCATTGCATTTAAAACAAGAAAGTAGGTCAAAACGTCATAATCAAGGTCAGTCACAGTTATAATTCGTTATAAAACTACACAGTCAAAATTTCATCTCTCTCGCTTGAAAAACAAAAGCTGGACAAAAGGTCAAGATCAGCCAAGGTCAAAGTTGAAATATGCATTCCAATCTGTACATATGCTAACATTGCATTGCTGTGGCTCAAAAAACAGGAAAGTCACTATGTAAAGATCATTGTCAGCCAATGTTGAAATTGAAGTCTGCATGCAAAATTTAATACATGATCCAAATTTAAGTAATGAAGCTAAAAATAGTAAGTAGGTCAAAGTCAAGATCAGCAAAGGTCAAAGTTGAAATCTGCAATCAAAGCTATCAGTATAGATGTAGTTTAAATTTCATCGCCGTAGCTTAAACAAGAAAATGTGTAAGTATGTCAAGAGATCCGGGGCAGGGCCAAGGGGTATGATTTGATCAACCTTGATACAGAACCACTAGGAAATGCGACAAGCCAGATATCTAAGTTTGAAAAATCTCTATATAAAACAAGCGATTTCCAAGGCGGGGTCAAACATTACCCAAGGAGCATGACTTTAATAAAATTGAGGGATGACTACTAGACAATACTACATACGAACTGTCTAATAACTTTTAACCATTTTAAAAGCTTACAATATTCACATAAATGTTACCCGAAGGGTGAGACCAATTTAGATCCAAGGGGCATTCTTTGAACAAACTATGTAGCCAATACTACACAAAATATATAAGCTCAGGGACTTGTGGTTTAGAAAAGAACATTTTTGATGATTTCCCAGTATAACTTTATGTAAAAGAAAGTCCACTCCCTGAATTTTTTTGAAGACCAGTGATTTTCCACATAGCCATATAGGGAAAACAAGCCCCTTCCACTGGAGGTTATATTTTTAACGAATCAAAATAGCTTGAAGATAGTTACTGGACGGTCACCTAAGCAACATTTCTGTGAAATAATTTTGAAATCAATCCAGAGGCTTTAGAGAAGACGGTTTTCAAAGTTTTCCAAATACTTTTAGCCATAATATGGAAACTAGCCCCGTCCTTGGCAGCCATAACTTATATCTTTTGAGCATTTTCAAGACCAACTATGTTCATTTTGAAATGGAATATAACTTTCTTATCAATCAAATAACTGTACAAATAAAAATATTGTTAGAACCATAATCATGCGTCCCGCGACTGGGTATACACTAACATTAGGGGAACTAGCTACTGCGCAGTTACAGTATACAAATGTAATTTGTACATCTGTAATAAATATGCTATCTAAAGGTTTTTGCGCCTATGTTACTCATCCGTACTCTTTATATTACTTTATATTGTTATCAGAATTCTTCAATCATGGAACAAAAACGATTTTTCAAATGACATGTGATATAAGATTGTGAGACTATTATTTCTCCTTGAAAAGCTCCGTATTGGCTGGTTTTCTGTTAAAACAGTTGCATCTTTGGCGGTATTTCCGTTTGGAAATTGGAAAAATAATTTTGATGGACCTCGGGTTCTCATCGTCTTCGTTCGAGTTAACTCTGTGGCAATTGTCGTCAAAAATTGTCGTCAAAAAAATAGAATCCGGTAATCTCATCAAAGAAAGCAACTGTACTAAGTAAATGATGACATGTTATAAAACACATTCATAACTAATTCAATGTTTCGGACTTCATTCTCATATTAAGGGAAAATAACGCACGCAGACATATGTTTGAATGCGTAATTACAGCCATTTGTAAGGCCTGTCGCGCGTCACTTCCGTAATAGGACAATTTCGATCTCTTATCTGCTCAAGAAAAAGGGCAAATCCCAGACAAAATAGAATGCATCTGCAGTGTTAGCTAATTTCTACTTCTAGCCTAAGAGCTTTGGTACAATACATTTGCATTTTGAGAAACCACATTAAATAACCCATTACGGTTTAAAGTTTAGTAAGGGCCACGATATGCAAGATAAATCAGAAAACGTAAGCCGAAATTCAAAACATACAATTAGCTACTTAGATGGTTTATAATTGTAATAACTAAACATACCAAGGTAGAACAGAAATGAAAACTGCTATCTTTAAATACTCAGATGTTATAACACAACTAAAGACCACGTCATGATATGTTACAAAATAAGTTATTACAACTTGAGCGTTTTCTTTTGTAATTCATTTACAATCTTCATCTAGTGTCTTTTGATGTTCATTCACGAAAAAATCCACTTTGTAACCTTTTCATACAGTTTGGAAGTTCTCACACATTCTATCTTCACGTAGGTTTATAATATTTCCTAAATCTATGTTTAATTGTTTAATCGTGTTGTTACACATATTACAATTACAATTGTATATGTTATCATATGCTCAAAATAGCCTGTTCTTAAAGCCTTGTTTTGAAACCTCTGACTCTTGAGTCGAGTTAATTTTGAAATTCTGCTCATTTCTAGCCCACGAAATGGATGAGACTTTATTACATGTACTTGACCCGGAGAAAATGTAGACTCCTAAGCATTGTTTCAACAGTTCATTGACTAACCTAGATAAGCTAATCTGGCAATAAAGTTATTCATAACGACGAAACTGGTCTTGGTTTTACTAATTAAATACAGTTTTCAAAGACAAACTTTGTTACAGTAGGCAAAGGACAAAAGGATGCTTTAAGTAGGTTTGTGTTTCAATTTATTTTAAATAAAGTCTGTAAAATTTCTTGAGATACATCGCCGGTTTGTTCCACTTACCAAACATAAATCTCACCTCCGTCAAAAAGCGTATCCCAATTATTGGTAAATCTTTGGCCTTCATGTAATATCGGAAGTAACGGATCATAAGCGCTTCCGATATTGGATCAAAACAAGAACTAATTTCATGATATTGTCATAAACAACTGTTTTCCTTGAAAAAGCTGCATTAATCGCAACCAATTGATCTGAAGTGACTGGTCATTTCTGTGTTCAGTATCTTACATTCCAAACTGGAGAATTATTTTCCCTTCATTTTCAGAGTTTTATTGAACAAGAACTAGGCTAAGCGTTTATTCAATCAGTGCTCAATACAGTGTGTTATGTAAAAAGCAATGACTCATACAGTGATAGGGAACAAATGTTGATTTTTCACTCTGTTAACTATTTTCACCCCTTCAGAGTCGTGTCAAAATCTAAGACATTTCTTAGAATCGACAATACTGCTAAATTAATTGTATTGACCGAACTCATATTTTACGCCGTTAAGCAATAGTTTATAGTAATTGAATAAATCTTTGACGTTTCCCTAATAAAGAATTGAGGATAATATGCACTTCCCGAATTGTCGGAATACGATAAATGTGTTATATAATATAACATTTTTTTTTTAATTTCACGTTCAGCATTAGTATTTATGGCATTGTTTTCAATATATTTGGTCGGTAATTTCCTAATATAAATCAGAGGTAACGGTATGGCTTTCAAATGTCATTTAGACGTGTTTATGAAAATGATACAAAAAGTGAAAGACGAGTTGGTAGATTTCCAGATTGGTATACGGTTTATGGCTTTTTCCTATATCAAGTCTACGTCCAATAAGTGATTCCTCTTTTCAAAAATGAATTATTTTCTATGCAGAGTGAAAATACCAAAAATGTAGCATACATGAATTTGACTGCAAGAGCTATATCCCATGAATGCATCATTAAATTAAATAAAAACAAAAACTAGTCTGATGTTGCTGAATGTGTTTTGTCTATGGTCCACAGGGTAGAATAAATTATTTAATGTATTATAAGGAATGAATCAACTTAATTCGAATGCAAATGCCAGACAAATTAGTCTACTTTCATATTAATTCTAAGAATATAACGATGTTTTGTTCGTATTAAGAATTTATTTAATAACTTTTTTCATTTGTCCATAAACAAATGTTTCCCTCAGTGCGTTGCATTCTATTGGCTAAATGTTCATACGCTGTCCAGTCATTTTGGTGTCAACAAAACTGCAGTTTCTGGTAATTTGCAATTGATTCTGCATATGTGTCAGTCACTTGAGCGCTGGGATTTGGAAGTAAATCAATGTGGACACTTCTTGTAATGATATATTGTCCCTAGACTAACTGAAGCAGTTTGCTGATCCCAGATGAGTAATGTCTTATGTTGTTTATTTTTCGTGTTTTTGGAAAGAGTGGAATTGGGGAGGTACATGTAGCAACCTGGCGTATAGTAATTATGCCATGTGTACTGTTTCGCATCGAATATTAGTATGTTCCCTAAAATTAAAATCACCTTAGGAACTCGGTACAGTGACAATTTCATGTTTGATTAGCGATGTGTCCTACTAAATATGGAAGTATTCAATATATGGACGGTCCCAATGTTTAAATGGTATCAAAATTAATTCGCTGGATTTTTAAATCGCCATTTGGACATCACTTGTCCAATCTGTAGCCTTGTTTGCACAAAATAACACGTGAGTTTGTTTGTAATACTGTTTGTGAGCAGATGAACTAGCCATGAAAATAAAATAATCCCTTAACAATGGACTTAGGTATCCTAAAAGCTGAAACGGTCAATTACGTACTCTTTCCGAAATAAATATAGTCTATTGTCGCTATGTTTCCGTCGATCTTCTTATTTTCCATAGACCAGTGCGGTTTTTACCCTTAAGTTATGCAATATATTTTCTTTGTCAAAAAAGGGCCATAATTCTGACAAAATCCTTCGCATAGTTATGAACTCTTGTCTGCGGATGGTGGCAATGGTGGTAAATACGTGTAAGTTTCAAAGCAATATCTATAATGGTTAAAAAATAAAGTCGGGTGGTACAAAAAACTTAACCAAGCTCAATGCACTTTCTAAGTCGACAAAGGTCCATAATAATAATAATAATAATAATAATAATAATAATAATTATAATGATAATAAAAGCCATATTTACCGAAGGTGACACATTTAGACATATGAACACATATATTCTAATTTTCAATATAGCCTTCAAAGTAAAGAAACAAAAGAAAAAGCATTATACTTAAAATAAATCGCCTAGCAAAGTTAACACTCGAAACACACATTTACACATAAGACTTTTAAGCATTCTGTTAATAAATGCATTCATACATAAACATTCACTGACAGACACTCAAAGGACATGAATATAAATTAAACATATAAATATGTTAAAGAAAATGTAGATTAACTTATGATTCACACAATAAATAATGCTTATAATTTCCTTTGAACGTTTTAAGAGATTTCGAAGTACGTTTATTTAAAGGAATGTCATTCCATATATTTTTACTATAATTTGTAAATGATATTGCCATGATTCTGACAAAAACCTTGACATAGTTATGTGCTCTTGTCTCGTGACGGAGGCTACATGTATGATGGTAAACAAGTATGGTAAGTTTCAAAGCAATACCTCTAATGATTTTGAAATAAAGTGGGGTGGTACGAAAATCTTAACCAAGGTGTGACACCATCGCAGACGCCGACACCGAGGCGAGTAGGATATCTCACTTTTCTTCAAAAATTCAAGCTGAAAAAGAAAAAAACAGAAACACGGCGATTTCTTTGGATGACAAATAAAGCTGCTAACTAATCTATGATGAGCTAAGCAAACCGGCAATATTCCGTACATCAATTTAGAAGTTTAGGAAAAGCAGCGCCCCCCTCCTCCCCCACACACGAAAATGTCCTCTAAATTACACATAATTTGTCATTGAATGATAGAATTACTTTAGCAGATGTCATTTTTTACTTCTGCAACTAAACAATCATTCCATTAAAACGTTTTGTGAAGCATTTACTTAATGGAAATGTTTATCTGTTAATAGAAAATGACAATCAAACGTGAACCATTATTGTAGTGTTTGATAAAAATCTAATTCTAAAATCTTATACCTCTGTCTTTGTCAATTTCTTTCATTTGAACTAAAAAATAAATGTAGTCATTTTCAGAATGAATTACAGGCTACATGATTGTATCACAATATAACTTGGATATCATTCAAAACATACACTTGGCTTCTTAGATGGTTTTTACTAACATAATTTTTAGACATAACCACGTAGAACAGAAAAGCAAAAATGATAGCTTTTAACTATTCAGATATTATAACATGGTATAATACGGTACCCTAATGCTTCTAAGTTTGAACAAGTAAAGACTACCTCGTGAAATGTTAAAAGAATCTGTTTAAACAACTTGCGGGTAATTGAGCTTTTTGTTCTTTAATTCATTTACAATTTCGCCTAGCGTCTATTGATGTTCATTCACGAACGGTTTTGTGTTTATTCACGAACATATCCACTCAGTAATCTTTTCATACAGTCTTGAAGTTCTCACATATTCAAACTGTACGTAGGTTTATATGTATATCTAAATATCTTGTTTCTTATTATATGTAGTACACTCATTTGATATTGTTTTATTTTATCGTTCTGTAATGTTCAATAGCAAATGTTATTTTTTTAACTCAATGTTTTGATGCTATACATATTATTTAACTTATATATTACAATGTTTATGTTATCAAAGGCTCAAAAACAATGAATGTTTTGAAATTTCTGTCTGTTAGGTAGAGTTACTTTTGAAACAGTGCTCATTTCTATCCCACGGAAATGACGAGACTTAATACATGGACTTTTAGACTCCTAAGCATTGTTTAACTGGTTATTAACAAGCCTGGGTAAGCTAATTTGGTACCAAAGTTATTTATAACCGTTACGGTGAAACTGGTCTTGGTTTTACCCAATAAAAATTTTCCAAGACAAACTTTGTTCCAGTCGGCAAATGATAGAGGGATACCTTTTAAATTTCTTGAGATGCATCGCCAATTTGTTCCATTGAGATAAATCTCACCTACGTCAAAAGCGTATCCCAATTACCAATAAATCTTTGCCCTTGGTGTAATATCGAAAGTTACGGATCATAAACGTTCCAATATTGGAAACAAAACAAGAACTAATTTTGAGATATTACCATAAACAATTGTTTTCCTGAAAATGCTGCGTTAATCTCAATCAATTGATCTGAAGTGGCTGTTCATTTCCGTGTTCAGTAACTTACATTCCATACTGAAGAATTTTTTATAAATTTTGTTATCGTGTTTATAGTTTTATTATTATTTATAATCTAGTATAAATGCTCTTGCTATTGTTTGTCTTGTTAGTTACTTTTTTAGTTTTTCATTTTTGGTACATATATTGGGTCGTATGTGTTTTTAGATTAAAGATGGGACAACATCTAAGTTGGGAGTAGGTAAGAGCCTCATAGAAAGAAAATGTCTATTTCTTCGCTGTCAGAAAAATGATTATACGAGACAATTTTTTTCGACAACTTTTGCTACAGCACTGCTGCTGCTTTTCATAAAGCTTCAATTAACTTTTTGTTCTCGGTATATATAGTAGTACATTTAAAAAGAACTGCGTGTCATGTAAAACGTAATGACTCGTACAGTGACAGCAAGCAAATGTTGATTTTTCACTCTGTTAACTATTTTTCAGCCTTTCACTGTCGTGTCAAAATCTAGAGATTTCTTGGAAATTGACATAGCTGCTAAATTAATTTTATTGACCGAACTCATATTTTACGCCGTTAAGCAATAGATCATAGTAATTGAATAAATCTTCGACATTTCTCTAATAAAGAATTGAGGATAATATGCACTTCCAGAATTGTCGTTATACAATAGGTGTAATCAATGGTACCGGTCTTACTTTCAAATGCCATTTGTACGTGTTTATGAATATGTTATCCGGCTAGCTTAGTTGGAAGATTTTAAGATGGCTATACTGCCTTCTCCGTCCAGAAACCGATTCATCTTTTCAATCCAGATATTTATGCCCCTCTTCAAAGAAACTTGGGTATATTGCTTTGCACATGTCGGTCGGAAGAGAATGTTTTCGAACGATAACTAAAGAACACTTTGGCCTACAATCCTCAAACTTGGCCTACAGGTTGGTCATCTCCAGTAGATTACTCTTATTGATTTTAGGTCAGTAGGTCAATGTCACAGTGACTCGGAATTGGTCGGCCGGTAGAGAACGGTTTTCGGGTGACAAATAACGCTTTGGCCCACAATCCCCAAACTTGGTATGCAGGTTGCTTGTCGCCAGCAGATGACCCCTTTTGGTTTTGAGATCAGTAGGTCAAAGGTCAAGGTCACAGTAACCGGGAATAGTAAAATAGTTTCCGGACGATAACTTGCTAACGCTTGTGCCTAGCATCTTGAAACTTGATGTGGAGGTTGCTCATGACCAGCAGATGAACCATATTGATTAAAAGGTCAGTAGGTCAGTGATCATTTTTTCACAGTGACTTTTACTTTAAAAACGGGTCCTTGAATAGTTCGACTTTTTGCACATTACTGGTTGCATCAAAGGGGACATACATGTTTTACAAACAGCTCTGGTTTACTTTCCAGGGAGGGAGTGACAATACCAATAAATGAATCATACATGAATTTGACTGCAGGAGTCATATTCCATGACAGCATCATTAACTTAAGAGACAAAAATTGGTCTGCCGTTGCTCAATGTGTTTTGTCTATGGTCCATACAAATAATTATTTAATGCATTGTAAGGAATGAACCAACCTAATCTGAATGCAAATGCCAGACAAATTAATTCACTTTTATTAGCCTTATTTAGCACCTTAGGCTCTCTAATATCCCGTATCAGATTCATTTCAAGTATTAAACGACATGTTGTTCGTGATAAGAATTAAGCAACACAGACTACTTATCAGATTTGTCCATAAACAAATGTTTCCCTAAGTGTGTTGCATTTATTTTGATCAATGTTCATAGCCTTGCTGGTCATTCTGGTGTAAACAATCTTGCAGTCTCTGGTAATTTGCGGCAATTTGCAATTGATTCTGCATATATGCCAGTAACTTGATTCGCTGTGATTGCCATTCGTTTTCATGCAATCCCATAAATTAATCAAGCTGGAAACTACATTTAAAGATATATTGTGCCTAGACATACGGAAGCAGTGTGTTGATCAGCAGATGATTCATGCTTATGTTGCTTTTTTTCTCCCTCACCCTTTGGAGTGTTGGGGGTACATGTAAGCAACTGGGCTTATAGTAATTATTCTGTAGTAATAAGCCAATATTTGAAATTTCGCATCAAATAATGTTCCATACAAGAGCTGTTTGTAAAAAAAATTAAGCCTATCTTGTTGCAAACTATTATAAGGAACAGTTTTTAAAGTAAAAGTCACTGTGAAATTCGTACAAGACCTAATAACCTGAAAATGAATATTGGTCATCAGCTGGAAATGACAAATCAAGACCCCCACCAACTGAGAAACATTTTTGTGTGTGAAAAAACAAAAATTAAAGGAAAAGGAAACAGTGACCGTAGAGCCCTCTCACCCTATTCTCAAAAATGTGTTTTTGGCAACAACAAAAAAACGATTAGAAAAATTTTAAAAAATTATTTTAAGTAACAGTGACCTTGACCCTAGTGAACCGTAATGCAATTCCAAGCTTCCTTTCCACGCAAGCTACCGACACAGCCAGTTTCATTGCAATTGGTCACTCCTTTCTCAAGTTATTGAGAGGAAACCATTTTTTTTATTTTTAGTAACAGTGACCTTGACCCTAGTGACCCCAAATGCAATCCAAAGTTTCCTCTACCCAAAAGCTACCTTCACACCAAGTCATACAATTGGTCACTCCTAACTAGAGTTATTGAGTGGAAACCATTTTTCTTTCTTTAGTAAAAGTGACCTTGGCCCTAGTGACCCCTACACAATGCAATGTTGTCCCAAATCCTCATAAAATTGTCAGAATGTATAATTATCTTGATGATCTTTAGGGCAATTTTGAAACTGGGTCAGGTCTTTACAAGTCATTTTATTAACTTGGTCCCTTTGATCTTGAATATTGGTCAGAATGTTTGACTTGATGGACTCTAGGTCAAGATGGAAACTAAAATTACATTCATAATGACCTTTTGACCTACTTTATGTTTTTGAAGCTGCAGTTACAAAATTTGGAATGCGACAGTGTGTACAGCTTTTCAAGCAGCTTTTAAAGTGTCTGACTGACTATTTGAAACAATGGTACTTACCTTAGAAAAATAGGGCCAATCACAATAACTCACTACTGAGCACTTCATGCTCAGGTGAGCTAAAAATTATAATTATAAACATGACAGAGCAAAATAAGCTAGTATCATTCTCCTTTATTTCAGGAATTTTTATCTTGCAAATATATCTACCTGATACAAACAAATCATAAAATTACTAAAAATGACTTTTGGATGAAGTACAACTGAATTTCATGTCAAAAACAATGAAAAAATAACAAAACGAGGCATTCACTTTAAAAATCAGTAATACGAAAATGTACAAAAGTAAAAAAAAAATCAACACTGATTTGCAATTTTATACAATTCTGAATGACCATTGTTTACAACAAATATACAGTGATTAAACTTTTCTGTACTACAAAGGGCTTTTTGCCTCTCTTTTGTCACACTAAATGATCTGTCGTAACACTCATTTTCAAAATCACCAGAAGTGTGTAGACACCTTCTGAATTTGGAAGACAGTGCAAGTGATTTTCAAAATATTGATTCAGCCCTGATTACAATGTACGTCCAAATTGACCATTTTGGCTATGTAATTTCAAAAGTGTAAAATGTTGATTAACATTGTCACAAATAGTAAGTGTTGAGCAAATCATATGGAGGCATTTCCTTCTTTGATAGCCAACTACTGGTCTTAAAAACTAAAGGGTACTCAACCTGGATGAAAATGATCTATCAAAATTCCAAAGATGAAAGAATCAATGTAACAGCTAAACTGATACAAAGTAATGATCTGATATTTAAAATACGATAGTTAAACAGGACAAATACAATATAATTGTAACGTCCTATAGTAAACCATATATGTTCATTTAATTGCACTTAAAAAATCTAATTACAGCGTAACATTTCAACAAATAGTAAATGTTGAGCAAATCATATCGAGACATTTCCTGACAGTCAACTACTGGTTTTATAAAACAAAAGCTGTCTGTAAGACAGTGTACTAAACTACCTGAAACAAGTATCAAAATTAAGGATGAAAATAATCTATCAAAAAAATAAAAATACATTCAGACATACCAAAATTAAGAATTACAAACATTTGGCATAATTTAAAAAAAAAAGTTTTAGTAATGCATGATACAAAACTAAATGAACATCCATAATTCTGGTATTTGCACCTTTCATCTCAACAACTTATTATCACTGCAAATTACATAAAGGAAATCACTATATGTGACTGTGACTGGGAAATTGAGTCCAGATGAGCATTAATGATTTATGCGCAAATGTAAAAAGACAAATGACCAATTTTCACCAAATTTTGACTAGACATAAACATTTAACAAGAGCTGTCCATAAGACAGCACGCTCGACTATTGTGGGTGTTTGCTAATAAAACAAAACTTTTATCAGTATAATAGCAAAACAAAATTCTGCTAACTATTAAGTATAAACTAGGAAAGTTGAATCATAAAAAAGTCAAAATCTATAACTATAGATTTAATTTTTGGTAAATTAATTGTTTGATACAAAATTTACCCTGAACACTATTGCAAGGTTTGATATAACTACCATAAGTGGTTACTGTGATATGTGCATGATAGTACCTTACATGCAAAACTTTACCAAATTTTCAAAGTCAAACAAGGGCCATAATTTGCACTAAATTTAAACAAGAGTTATCTGTCTTGACTGTGTGACACCTCTTAAGACATTAAAAAAGTTTCAAGTCAATATCATAAGTGGTTACTGAAATATGTGCATGATAGTACCTAGCAGGCAAAACTTTAACCAAATTTTCAAAGTCAAACAAGGGCCATAATTAGTACTAAATTTATACAATAGTTATCTGACTTGACTGTATAACACCCCTAGAGACATTAACGAAGTTTCAAGTCAATATCATAAGTGGTTACTGAAATATGTGCATGATAGTACCTAGCAGGCAAAACTTTAACCAAATATTCAAAGTCAAACAAGGGCCATAATTTGTACTAAATTTTTTCAAGAGTTATCTGCCTTGATTGTATGACACCCCTAAAGACATGAACAAAGTTTCAAGTCAATATCATAAGTGGTTACTGAGATATGTGCATGATAGTACTTAGCAGGCAAAACTTTAACCAAAGAAGCAACGCCGACGCCGACGCCGACACACAAGTGACTGTAATAGCTCTCCATATTCTCCGAATAGTCGAGCTAAAAAATGATGTTTATTGGAAATGACATTTACAAATATGCAAAAAATTATTCTATCAAGTCTTTATCATAAAGCATATTACCATAGCAGCCACTTTATCTTTCACATTCGAAAAAGTGAAAATTGGGGCACAGTCAATCAAAATGAGGATTTATTGAAAAGCTGAGAAATGACAACAAAATTAAAACAAGCAAAATACTTGCAACAATTTATGTGTTATCAGGTGAAAAAATACCTTCATATGATTGTGTAACATGGCAATCTACAATGTCAAATATACTGACGTTAAAATTACTTTTTTGACATTACAAAGGTCATTATGAAATATATCAATGTGTGTTATCTGACAACGAGCATAACTTTAAAAGTAGTTGGTAGAATCACTTGAAATTTTCAATTCACAGTTATCAGACTTTACACTTTAAGAAAACATTTTTTAAACAAGAGCACTGCCTGCGGGTGCCGGACGCTCATCTGATTTTATCCTTTTAAGTATTTTTATTACTTTTTTTTAAGTAACAGTGTCCTTGACCTTGACCCCAGAACACAATCCCAAAAAACGTTTCCATAATACTAACTAGACACTAAGTTTGGTCACAATAATTCAATTGCAACTAAAGATATTGTTTTTTTCCATTTCTCTATTTTTAGAAAGAAAAGGACTTTGACCCAATGAACCCCAAACACAATGCCAATTAATTTAAAAGTCTTTATTCATTTGTATGACACACTTAATAATTAAGTTACATTATGTCAATTGAAACTAAAGATACTGTACATATTACTGTTCTTTCTATTTCTAGTTAGTGACCTTAACAATGACCCCAGGAGCCCCAAAAACCAAACCCTATCTTCTTAAATACTTACTACAAAAAAAAGTTGGTTACATTTTGTCAATTGTAACTAAAGATATTGAATATATTAATATTTTCAGTAACAGTGACCTTGACCCCCAGGAGCCTTAAAATACAATCCAATTAAAGGTATTCATAAATACTTATACATACATGTACACTAAGTTTGGTTGCATATGTTGACTCTTAAAAAAATATTGTGTGTGTGAAACTTTCTAAGTTAAGGAGGGGCAATAATCCAGCCAAATACATTACAGGTTAATGTAATTTGATGTTTGATGAAGAAATCTTAAGAAAATAGCAAAGTTATAGCCAACGTTAAGTTTGTCCCAAAGGGCAACACAAAAAACATGTACACCTTTTATTCAAGAGCCCCTAAAACATATTTCAATTCACTATTTCATATTTCAGTTTATTTTAATAAATGTAAAAAATATCAACCAATATTTCTTTGTGAAAAGTTTTCACAAAATATAACTAGATTCTACTGAAATTTAGCAGCATTTAATGTTACAGAAAAAACGGTTGAATTTAAGCCATATAACACACACAAATTAAAGCCTTTGTCATTTTATTGAGCCATACACCGTTTAAGCCTCCCATTCTGATCTACCCTTGAGAGTTTTGAAGAAATACTTATTATGACCATTATAAGTATTGAGGAAGTACAGCCTAATTTCTCATGCTGTTCTACTCATTGAAACAAAGTGAGATTATCCTAAATGATATACATGTACTTACATTTGTACAAGGCTAGACAAAGTTAAAATACCGTCAGTGATCTATACACAGTTTCAGACCAATAGAAAATACTCTGCCAGCCATACATATGCAGAGACAAAAGCAGTACACCCTGAATAATTTTAGCACCAAATAAAACAAAGGGAGAATACTCTAAATGACCTAATCACAAGTTCTGAGATCAGAGAAAGACGTCAAAGTTAAGCAGTCAATCAGAATTTTGGGTCCACATGAATAAATGCAGTATCATCTATATCACAATTTTCAAACTGGCCATCTTCCACTGGGTATTTCTCTGGCCTTTTCACATAATTCTGTTCGTGAATGTCAAATGGTGTAAATGTAAACTGTCCATTGTCAATAGGCGTGTAGTACAATTTGGTAGGGTGTACATAAACTGGCGTTTCATCTGCAAGAGAAATTTTATGATTTATTAATGTACGGATTTATTTTTGCTATCCCAATTGTTGTGTAAGGTTAACAAATGAAGTAAAGCGAAGTGCTTTAAAAGTAGTGTGACACGACATCAAACATGTCTAATATAAAATCCAATAAACAGTATGATATCAAAAATGTCATCACATTTTGCCACATGACATATGTTGCAATACTGCATCAAGTAGTCATATAACATATAAATAAGAGCTGTCCCTCATAAGTGATGGATGCCCAAAAAAGAGGTGTTTACAGTCTGTGTCCTCTTCATGTGCTCAACAATTGTGCCATAATTATGGTTTTAAAACCTTTCTATGCATGACAGATTTACCATGCATACAGAATTAAATTAGCTTTAAACTCTGTGACCTTGAAGGTAGGGACAGTTGTTGTATGCGAAACATTGTTATGAAGTGCTAAACGTCCATACCAAATCGATTTAAAATCCTTCAATGCATGACAAAGTTGCAGTCCGGACATGAATGTATGCAAATAAACAAGATTTCAGTACCTATAAACTCTTAGTGTGACCTTGACCTTTGAGGTAGGGATGTGGGTCTTGCACACATCATGTCGTTTGATGTGCCTAACATCTATGCCAAGTTATTTTAAAATCCTTCAATGCATGAAAAGTTACAGTCCGGACACGAATGTGTGCATATAACAGGATTCCATTATCTTTAAACTAGATGTGTGACCTTGACCTTTGAGGTAGGGACCCGAGTCTTCCATGCCACACATCGTCTTGATGTGCTGAACATTTGTGCAAAGTTATATTAAAATCCTACAAAGCATAACATAGTTACAGCCAAGACACAAAAAAATGGACAGACTCCTAGACAGCGAGATTTAATTAAGCCAACCTGTGGTGGCGTGATATTATTCTCTTGTTAACAATTATTTGCCATTCTGATAGCCAGTAATGACGTAATGACTCTTCAGCCTTTGTGATTTCTACCTCTTTTAATATACAATTTTAACAAAATGACTACCAACCAAACTGTTGTGCATTGGCATCCACTTCCTCATCCCAGCACTCTGTCTCCTCCAACATTGATTGTACATTTACATGCGTTCCCTCATTTGGCATATTCCCTGACTTGCTCATACCTAAATGATAACAATTATTTATACTTACAGCAGTGTATCACAATTTTTGAAATCAGTTTAAGACCATAGCTTGAACAATTATTGCTACAATGCTTTTCTTGACTCAAACCAAACTAAGCAACTATCTAACTGCATCTCCTCTTTATGTTTCTACACAGGATGAGTTACACAGCAACTTGATAGCTCAGTGGTTAGAGTGTTTGCCTCCAGAACGGGAAGTCCAAGGTTCAAATCCCAACTCAAGCACCAAGTGTGTCCCTAGGCAAAGACACTGATGCCATATGTGCCTCAGTCCACCAAGCTGTAAATGGGTAGCAGTGATGTCAAACTCACTGTCTCTCTCTCATGAGTGTGATGATATCAGGAATGAGTGTTCCAGAACAATGACATAACCTTTAAATGGAGCTTTCTACATAATCAAACTAAAATGAATTTGTATTAACTAAAATTCAACTCTCACAGTCTTAAAGACAACTGGTCCTGCTGTAACACTTTAGACCTTTGTGTATCATCTTGGAGGTGAAAATTCAGCTCACGTTCAAAGGAAATCTTAAGTAGGATTGCTAGACTAAAGGAAGGTCTCCACACTTCCAATTAAAGCCAACATAATTAATATTGATCTTAATACATGGCCAGAAAACTTGGTTGAAACAGTGGTGCTCTGTCATATCATTTTGAAGAGACAGTTGTAATGTTATTTATATGTGTGACATTGTTCATATTGTATCCTTTATTTATTATTGAGCCATATCAGTAAAGAAATAGACTGTAAACATACAATCACAACTTTTGTTACCAGTACTTCAGAACATTTTAGTTAAATCACATGACACACACACAGATGGACAAACATTTCAGGAAGATTGATCAATGAGTAACACATGAAGCTCAACATAAGACAAGATTGAAGAATATAAGGTTGTGAAATATTTATAAAATTTATGCATTTTAATCCTATTATTTTTTGTGATAATTGAAGTGGAAATCACCTTGGGACCATAAATATATCATTTATAAAAATGACAACAGCATACCACTCCATTCTGTAGGTTGAACATAGACCGGTGGCTCAAATTCATCATCATCATCATTGGCGTTGTCATAATCAGTCCCACTATCATCATATTCAAGGCCATCATCCTGATCTATATCAACATTATGACAGAAGTTTTCATCAACTCCGCTGTTCTCCTCCGATCCTGTACTATAATGTCTCCTTGCCTGAGGTTTACGCCTGGCTGGTCGGCGCTGAGAACTGGTGTCGGCGTGACTTTTCCAAATGGACATATTTCGTTTCATTGCCATAATGAGACAGTCTTCACTTAAGTTGAGACTAGGTGGTGGGGGTTCAAAGTCTTCTAGAGGGCCATAGTCAGGTGCCTGAATTGTAAAACAACACTACTACAGTTACTGTCACTATTTTCTCCTTAGGACCTATAAACTAGAAAACTTGGCATAATCATGAAACCAGGATCTCATCTTTTGACCAGGGCCATGGATCCATACAAGCCTGCAAACAATTACTTTATACGAACATAAATGTAATTAACTAATAATCATGTAAACATACTTCTAAAGTTATACCCAATTATAATTTTGGCCTGGATGACACCTACATCTTGAATGATGACGTTCAATTTAATGTAAACTGAATTTGAAGACACTGTTTAAACACTCTATTATAAATTTAGAATGTACATCTGCTGAATCAAAATGTACATTGTAACATGCCTCAATCTGCCTCTCAGTTTAACAAAGAAGGATAATAGGAAATAGAATGTTTCATTTATCCACCTCTGTAATATTTGTTTGTGTTAGAATCATAATAATATCATGTAAAACATTGTTTATCATCTAATAAACATTTGTTTTGTTGTATGATGCTCAATTATTAAGCACTCAGGCCTTTTTACTTTTTGACTCTTTGTAACGCATAAGAACTCCAAATAGTTGTTTATTCAGTGATAAACAATGCTTGAACAGATATTATTTCTTTATTTCAAGGCCTTACCTTAATGATTGTACGGTCTATATTTGCGATATCTTGTCTCGGCCTGCCTCTCCAGTTGTCTTTCAAGTTAGGATCTCTCTCCGGGTATTTCGACTTTGTAATAATCTGAGGCACTTCACTGAGGGGTATGTGAAAATCATTCTGTGAAAACAGTGATATCTGTATTGTTCTGATGCACTGAACTAGTATCATTTACTAAGTGAGAACAGATAATCTGGCAGTCAATAGCTTCATCAATTCCAAATGATATAAAACTGGGAAGGGGTTGAAATGTTTGGGAGGAAAGAGGGTGGGGGCGGGGGTGAGATTAAACAAAGGCTCATAATTGTTTAAATTAGATTCTACCCATTTTGAAACCAGTGTTTACTTATCTATCATATGACCTTTCTTTAGTTACCCTGCTCCACTTAACTTAGTAACTATTCTTAGCTACTTTGTTCCTGCTACTTAGAGGTGATAAATTTTGAAAATTTTAAATCACTGGACGTGGTTAATACCCAGTACTCTATGGTACTGTAAAGTGCTGTAATATTCTATATGACGAAGGTACAATGTACTCTATACTTCTGATTAGTACTGCAGTACTCCATAAAATGAAGAGCTATGTAGTATTCTAAATCATTGTAACACAGTATATAGTTCTACATTTGTACATTTAAAGATTTTTCTTATTTTAGTGAAAGCAGCCCCTTGTGTGCAATGGACTGGAAACATTTCCTGCCGTTTGAAAGGGGTCAAGGATGTTACTGAGAAAGTTTGGTGACATTTTATCCATTAGTTCATGAAAAGAAGTTCTTTAAAGACATTTCTGTTTTTAGTAACAGAAGCTCCTGTGTGCACTAGACTGTGTGAACCAGAACCATTTTCTGTGTTTTAAAGATGACAATGCAAGCATGCTACAGAATAAGTTTGGTGACATTCCATCCACTGGTTCATGAGAAGAAGCCATTTAAAGGTTTTCCTAAACAACAGTGGCCCCCATGTGCAATGGAACAGAACCATTTCCTCTTTTTTGAAAGGGGTCAACGCAAAGATACTACTGAGCAAATTTGGTAAAAATCCGACTCGACTTTGTGTAAAAAGGGACAAGACGCACAGATGGGACAATATGTGTGATTCCTTACTAGCCCATTAAGTACATTTAAAGTTACTAAAAAGCAGTTTTCTACAAATGGTTGCATTTTCACACTATTTGCCAACTGACTCTTATATGGTACAGAGAATTTAAGGTTTTCAACAACTGGAACAGCTGTGTAAATTAAAGAAAAAACACTGTAAATGCTTGTCTGATTTAACACTTCAGGCTCAGTGAGTACTTACACATTCTATATCCAACCTAACCAGTTTTCCGAGGTTACGCAGAGCTGTAGGAATCTCAGTTAGTCTGTTACTGAACAAGTCCAGTGTCTTTAACTTACTCAGTTTACAAAATGATTCAGGTAGCTCTGCAAGCTAAAATAAGAATAAATAATATTCAAACTTAAAAAAAATCAAGATGTTCTAGAGATGAATATAACAGATTAAAAACTGGTAAGTATATTTACCATACAATGGTTACTTTATGTTTTTCGGTGGTACATGTATGTTGAAATATAAATGTTGACTCAGTGAAATTATCAAAATCTTCGACCAAGATTATCTTAAAATTATGTAACCCCGCTCCGGCGTCTTTTTTACCCAGGACGTAATTCTGTAAATTTTTGAAGACCTTTCTGAAACAAGAGGCCAAGATGGCCCATATATTGCTCACCCTGTGGTTTGACAAGTCCACTTGCCTGGTGGAAGATCACTAGATAATGTTATATACCAAATAGGTTTGATCCGGTCATAATTGAACAATCTTTGTAAAGGCACAAGTGACCCTGCTCCATGCCAAAGTCAAATTGTTGACCCCAGGGTCATAAAGTTTTTGATACAAACTATACGTGCCCCCCTTGGGGTCAATTTTCATCCAGGGGTCATAATTTGAACAATCTTGGTAGAGGCCCACTAGACAATGCTACATGCCAAATATCTAAGCTCTAGGCCTTGTGGTTTCAGAGAAGAAGATTTTTAAAGTTTTTCCTATATAAGCCTTTGCAAAACTAAGTGACCACCCCCATGAGGTCAATTTTGACCCGGGGGTCATAATTTGAACAATCTTGGTAGAGGTCCACTAGACAATGCTAAATGCCAAATATCTAGGCTCTAGGCATTGTGGTTTCAGAGAAGAATATTTTTGAAGTTTTTCCTATATATGCCTATCCAAAAACTAAGTCACCACCCACACGAGGTCAATTTTGACCCGGGGGTCATAATTTGTACATTCTTTGTAGAGGTCCACTAGACAATGCTACATGCCAAATATCTAAGCTCTATGCCTTGTGGTTTCAGAGAAGAAGATTTTTAAAGTTTTTCCTATTTGTTGCCATAGCAACCAGAGTTCTGCATGAACACTAAAAGTAGTTACTATCACTTGTGACACCACTTGCGAGAATAACATTTTGTTGTAAATGCTTTTTAAACTTAACCTGTGCTGCCTGTTTATGCTTCTAGTTTTTCTTCTCATTTGGCTTTATGCCTGTTTCAACAGTATTTTGTTTATCTACAGGCATGTACCAAACTGTTCCTGGGACGCACTAGCACAAGACTCCCTTCCTCCAATTTTCACACACCAAAATGTCAGATCTGTTTCAGGGCTCGAAGCCATGGCCCTAAATTAGTCAGAGACTAAGAGAATCAAAATTAAATACCATAAACACACCAGCATGAGGGTGAGTTGGGTAACTGAAATTTTAAAAGGAAAACAACCTGATCTGAACAACAGAGTTTGATATTCCAAGTACACATGTACCTCATTATCATCCAGCCTCAGATCTTCCAGAGATGACAGGTTTCCAAAGTTACTAGGCAGCCACATGAGATGGTTCTTTGACAACATACATATCCGCAGTGACCTCAAGCTTCCAAACGAGTCAGGTAACACATGAAGCATATTCTGACCTAGAAAAAAAGAAGGAATTCTACTTCATAGAATCATACATGTATACAGCAAGTTAGTAACAAGGGCTGGGATTAGGAACAGAGTCACTAAAGTATCTCCTTAAATTCAACATAATTGTGCTAAAAATAACTTCAGACCCCAAGAATTTACCATTTAATGAAGTTAGCTCCACTTACCATGGTTACTGTCTAAAACAAACGAACAGCAAATCATAAATAATGATTACAATTGTTCAGAACATCTTTCAACAATTTTAGTTTTCTTAAAAACATTTTTTACATGTGGAAAATCTTTTTGTATGTTCTAGTTAATAATAAATTGACATTAATTTTTATATGTCCCTTCACGTACATGTACAGCACCTTAAAAGTAAAGTTTTTTATTAAATCTGAGAGCATCTTTAATACCTAGGTCCAATATTTCCAGAGAAATCAGCTCCCCAAAGTTGGATGGCAGATCCCTCAACTGATTTTCATCAACGTACAGTTCCCTTAATTTAGTTAAATAACAAATACTGACTGGAATCTCAGCTAACCAGTTGCCATTTTGAAAGTTCCTCCTCTCTAACTCTCCTATCACGCTTCCTAGATGAAGAAATTCAAGTTGTGTCAGTTCTCCAATACTGCTTGGTAAGTCAGACATGAAATTTCCACTCATGTCTAAATGTTTTAACTTGGTACAGGCTTTAGGAAATGTATCTGGCAATGCCTGGTTCTGAAACTGATTATCTTTTACAGAAAACTCCACAACATTTTGGAGGTCTGATACCCAGGGTGGTAACATCTGTAACAGATTACTGTCAACATACATTTTTTGCAAAGATTTGCAAGCCTTGCAATGAGACGGCAATAATTTTATTTCATTTGCAGACAGATCTAAAGTTTTTAAATTTGGCAGGTTGCCAAAACTGTCTGGCAATGATTTCAACTTGTTACTACTTAGATTGAGAACTTCAAGTGATTTCAGCATTCCAAAGCCTTCGGATAAGCTCTCTATACAGTTACATCCAAGCTCTAATTCTTTCAAATTTTCCAACAATCCAAAAGTCTTTGGTAATCGCCACAACACATTTTCATCACAACTGAAACTTTCCAACGCTGTCAATTCTCCAAATTCTTCTGGCAAAGTTTCCAACTGATTACCGGTTAGTTTCAGTTTAACAAGATGTTTCAATTCACACACTGAATCTGGTAATTTCATCAACCCATTTTCATTCAGATAAATCTCCTGTAAGAATGTTAACTTTCCAAATGTTTGTGGTAACGAGTTTAAACTATTTCCTATGGCAGAGAAACATTTTAATGATTTCAAACAGTCCCCTATTTCAATAGGGAGGTCTTTGATGTCATTATAATCAATTAAAAGATATTCAACATGTGTATTGAGTAACACTTCTGTTGGAAACACAGTAAGTTCTTTAGAAGACAAATCTTCCTCCTTCAGAAATGATTCCATTTTATTCATCGTAAGTACTTTATCTGAAATGAAAATATCATTCTACTGACTAATGGTTTATCAGGAAAAGGTTTCTGAAGTATGGTTGGTAATAAATTTTCAGAAAAACAACTTTTGACCTACGTGTTTTGCGCTGAACCTTACCTATATGTCTAATTGTGCCGGCCTGGAAAAAAACAACATTTCTGACTCATAGACTTCCTTGAATCAAAATGACTTGATGCAGAAAAAGTAAGCAGTTTGAATTAGTAACAGCGACCTTGCTTTCCCCCCCCCCCCCCTAAAAAAAAATCATTGCTTTTAAAAACAAAATTTAAATTTAAAAGAAAAATATTTAAATATCTTCCTCTCCATGCAAGCTACCTACACACCAAGTTTCATCGCCAAAAAAATTGGTCAGTCCTAACTCTTGTTATTAAGTTAACTATTTTTAGTAACAGTGACCTTGACCTTGATCTTTGTGACCCCAAATGCAAGTTAACCTAAGCTTCCTCTCCCCGCAAACTACCTACAAACCAAATTTCATTGCAATTGGTTAGTCCTAACTCAAGTTATTGAGCTGAAACCATTCTACAATTCCTGTGACCTTGACCTTTGTCCTTCTAATCTCAAAACCGTTAGGGGTCCTCTACCGTTTATGACCATCCTCCACATCAAGTTTAATGTTCATATTTTCCTGCAAAAATTTGTCCCCGAATTGTAAAGAAGACATTTTTGGCATTTTCTTTTAAACTTATCAACAGAAAGTTCTAAAACAGCTCAGATTATGCACACATAATTGTAAAGAAACCCAAATTATAATAACCAAAGGTATAGTTTGTTGTGCCAGTCCTTTTTCTGATTTCCTTATAAAATAAATGGAAACTGAAAGTAGAAGTTCCGAACACCTGGCACAAGAAATAGCAGGATGGATTTTGGTAATGTGGAGTTTTTTCATACCCCACTAATGCAAATAACATTCCCTAGCTGTTGCAGAAACATTCATTAAGATTTGCACTGAAAATCTTAAAAAATGTGTTTTTCAGTGATTTCAAACTTATTTTATACAACCGCTAACGAAATTGATTAGAGGGGCGTGAATTCAGCACAAGTCAAAATGTAACGGTCAGAGTTCATTTCGGCGACAGCTGATCACATCTTCAAAGAAAGCACAATGCTTTATTACGCCGCTCCAATCAGAGCGACGCAATTTTATCCAGGTATGCTGTCAATCAATATTTACTGATAAGTGTGGAAAACGCTACTTTAGTCAGTTTCAACATGTCTGTTAAATGAATCCATGGCCATTAAAGTTATATTTTCGTCGGCGACAGTATTATAGTAGGAATTTGACTTGTGAGCTATGACCTATTCAAGGAATATAAAAGTGCAGTCACGGCACAGTGCGTAAAGTCTAACTAAACCTCATTTATATCACTACTGTATAATTAAATACCATCGATTTGATTTAGCAATGCACGGGAAAAACGATCATCAAGACTTCTTTACATGCACGCGACAGTTATTCTATTGTTCAAATTATCATAGGTTTTCGAATGATTATATTTTTCATAATCAGACCCCAATACCTGTTTTGAGTTGAACATATTTGTAGATACAACATGAAGCAGAAGAGTCTATTATTAAATCACCGCTAGTAATAGGGATGTACAATATCTCAATAGCCAGATATCAATAAAATTTGAGCTTTATGAAAAAATATTGATGACCTTGCATGTGTGTATACATACAGGTGTAAAGGCCGAGTACATTTCATATACATGTGTTGTGTCAATGTATAAAGAATATATTTAAAAATATCTTAAACATGGCGTTTACAAATACCCTTCATGCAAATGGGTGATTCCCATTAATGTAACTCCACGTAATACGCATGAGAATCTGTATTGTTTTTTTTTATTTGAAGTAGAAGTAAGATACACATGCCATGTTTATCAGTATCGTATGTGTACAATTAACTACATTACTCTCCATGAACTTGTTCTTTAGTTTATACTAATAATTTTAGCTCGATTGTGAAGAAAGCTTGTAGCTGCTTCTTGCTTATCGAGTCAGTCGCGAGTCCGCTTCCTGGAGAAATAGTACTGGTATTATGTGAGGAGGTACGGTCGTGACACCCAGTTGAGTTTGAACCCGAAACTTCCAGAATGAGCGACAGACATTACCTCTACACCACCACTCCCCTCTTTATTGTTATTTGACCGCAGTAAGTTTATCCCATGTATGTCATAGAATGCAGGTAGGCAAAACACAATTTGCGTGTTAAAAGCCGATTCAGTCTTTTACCACACACAATTTTTCACCGACGTAAAAACGCCCGTTGTTTTATTGTCGAGATATTTTTAAAAGTGCTTTCTTTATCGTTCGTACATGTTTCTACACCAAAATGTGAGCAATACCCGACACTATGATAGTTAAGTTTGAGTAATTATCTGCCTCAACACGTTATTACCCGTACCCCCAAGTATGTGTGCAACATGGCCATTGATTTGACATAATATTTCGACAGCATTCATTTAAACAAGAGACATAGAAGGGCCAGTATTGCTTAGTTTCCGCACCATAAACAGTCTAAAGTCATCACTAAATTGATTTGACACAATATTTCGAAATTGATTTGACATAATATTTCGGCAGCATTCATTTAAACAAGAGACATAGAAGGGCCAGTATCGCTTAGTTTCCGAACCATAAACAGTCTAAAGTCATCACTAAAGAAAGTATAGTATTGATCGGTAATTGTCAAAAAACTGATAAAAGGCGGAGTTTAGAAAACCAATATTGAGCGGTGCTCCATAGCTACTTTGACAGGCGAGTCGGCGATGTTCAAACATTTTAGCATTGCTTCTGATGTCATCAGTGAACTTCCCAACTCTAATGAATTTCGTTAGCGGTTGTAATTGTTAAAAAATCTCATAATGACTTTTATTCACTTTTTAATTTATTGTCTACATCTGAACATTGTAATAGAGTGAAAATTGTATGAAATTACTCATTTCTAAAAAAGTTTACTTTTGGAAGCCCGATCGGCCTGATTTATGCATGACCAATGCTCGCGTAAACCGGTGATAATTTTAAGTTTATCCATTATGCAGCAATAAATATGTATCTTCACGTTATAAATGGATATTGGAATGTTTTTGGAAACTCAGAAATCAAAATAAATCTTCAAAGAAGTGAAAGCTATGTAAAAGACTCATTTTTCTGGATTTTTTTTACCTCATCGGTAATTCTTTACCGTAAACTGGTTACATTTTGTATTCACGACTATTTCGAAATTTTTTTTGGGTTCAGTCGTTTTTTTTTATTTCAGGTATCAACTATACTTATGATGCTTTACTTCATGACATTTTCCGAGTACAGCATATATAATTAAAGAGATATGTTGATTCAAATCGGATCGACCCTATTTCCTTTGCGACTTTCCACTTTATGGTTTTGTTTACAAATGGCCACTGCCTACAAGTTTTGGCAGGAATGTCATGTTATTTTCCAATTTTGATACCTTTTAGCATTCTCTAACTCAAAATTACTGCTCTTCTGTAGAACATTTCAAAGACTGTTGTAATAAGCGGAATTTTATATGGCATGTTAGCAGCAAAAGAACACAGTTTCCATCAAATTTTAGGGTAACAGTGTTAATTAAGTGGGTGGGATAATATGAAGCTTTATTTAAAGTCAGCAAGGCACTATTAACAACAAACATAAGAACATGATAGTTCATGAACAGAAAGCACTGAGGTTGTCATGTGGTTGCCTGGCTGTGGCAGGAGGCCTTGCCCAACTCATTTTGGCTTGTGCGCAATGGCCTTTTGCTATATTCTCGGCTTCGCACATCCGGGTACTGAAAAAATATTTACATTCGGGATAGGTGATTCCTCGGCTGTCATCGCTGGTCTGTATGCATCTTTAACTTTGCATAATATAATAACCTAGATTAGAAATGAAAGTAGACGACAATCTTCCATTACCTTGAAACTATCAGATTGTTTTGATAATAATTCTATATTGTCAAAAGGTTTTTGTTTCGTTTAAAATTAATTTAAACTTGCATACGAGTCAACGGTAAAGACCGAGTTTTCACCTTTTACCGAATGAAGAAACGAACACGACCTAATAATCCGATTGGTTAACTGGTCAGTATGACGTCACGGCGAAGCCGAGAATACGATGGCTGTCTGCCTTCACAGACTAGATGTAATGTCAGTTTATAAAATTTGTCAGTTTTCTAGTTGTAATATTGAGGCAAGCAGGAGGCCCAGAGAAAATCCACATGGAAAACCTATATCAGCTACATGTTCCATATCTCAAACTAATCAGGCCAGGGTGAGATGCAAGTGCACTAACAACTGCTCTAACAATGAGCAACATAAACAGTAGTCCACTCCACATAGCGCACTCAATGGTTAGTGCACTTGCTTCTCACCAATGCAAATTGGGTTCGCTTCCGGTCCATAGTTGTCCATTGGGCAATACAAAAGTTCAGTCCAGAACTACTATAACTTTTGTTTTTTTATTTTCTATTTTTCAGTCATCTGGCAATATGATAGTGATATATTTTATATTGTGGTGTTGAAATAGGTTGTTTTTGGGGTATATCGTCACTAATTCTATATAATATCGCAATTCAAGAGTATCTAAAAATATCCTATCATGACTGAGTATTGTGATGAGAGAGTATGATGCAGTGATTAAAACCTGATGTTTTTCCAAAATTTTTAATAGACAGTACATTTCAGGCTAAATTGAAAATAAACAAATATGGATGGTGGGTCTACAGAAGCAGACCATTGGAGAGAAGTTGCTGCCCAGAAAGAGAAAGAATGGAAACAAGTTACTGAACAAAGGTTTCTTCTTACTTTATAGTTAATACGAACTTATTTTAGTTTGATTATGAAGAAAGCTCCGTAGCTTATTGAAGAGCTCTCCAACACTCATTCCAGATGTCATCACGCTCGCGAGAGAGAGACAGTGAGTTTTTCACCACTGCTACCCATTTACAACTGGGTGGACTGAGGCATCTGTGACATCAGTGTCTTTACCCAAGGACACACCTCGTGCTGTGACTGAGATTCAAACCCGGGACCTCCTGTTTCTGAGGTGAACGCCATAACCACTTAGCTATTGAAACCCTGGTTTCTTATTGTATTCTTCATTCACATTTAGAAAGCTATGTATTTTGTTTGTTAGTAATCTTTATAGTCTGTAATTACCCCATAAAATAAATAGCTTCTGAATCAGCAGTTACCTGAGTTGTGTACTTTTGTTAAACTTTGTTCAGTGCTTTTTGTTATATCTACATTATGTTTGTGTAACCATGTTGTCTTTTACTTTTGGATTTAGGCAAATTGTTGCCTTTAATAATCATATCAGCTGATTTTAAAAAACACATAATCTTTACATCTATGTCCCTCCTTTTCCTAGAAAGAAGGGTGTGTATAAGACCTCAGTTTGTGAATTGACCATATAATTTCCACACAATAATTCAAGGACCATTCACATGCTTATGGTCTGCAAACTTTGCATAAAGACACCTTCAGTGTTGTAAAAACATAATACAAACCTCTTGTTTTGTAGAATAAATGCCCTGGAGTACTCCTGTCAAGAGAAAGATAAACAATTAACAGAGGAGCGACAGAAGTTTCAGAAACTGAAAGAAGATTTCAAGTATAACCTGAAGCTTCTCGAACAGAGAGATCAAGAGTTAGACAGATATGATGTTACTTTTGCAGGTACTGCTTTTAAAATTGATACAGTAGAGCCTATTATAGTGGTCTTCTAAAGAAGGGATCTGCATTTAGCAGTCAGTACTGATTAAGCCCAGCTGTCCATTTCCTTTACGCATGTACTATGCAGCCACATGCTCTGGTCACTTTCAATGCATTCTTACTGAAGACAAATTTGATAAGTTTCTTTTCAACCAAAATGTCTAAGACCTGTTTGGTACATAGAGCATACATAATATATGGTGACAGTGTATAATTCATAAGCATATTTACATGAATTATAAATCAAGCATATAGACAATAATAGGCTATAACATGTTTTTACTGGTTCAGTTCAAATTTGTGTATTAGCACTTTATTCTCAGAATCAGATCTGTGTAACAAAATACATGTATCCTTTTTTACATGAAGTTATTAACAAAATATATGTTATTGAGAACATTGGGAAATCTGTAACAGTGTAACGAACATTACAGTTGGACATATTCAAGAGTCTTGAATCAAGACACATGCTTTGATAGTACATTATTATTATTTACATACATTTACGTACTATTCACTTAATGCAAACAAGAACTAAGATTACAAATTTATTTGAGACCAGTCACAAATCAGATTGATCTTTACCTTCCAATTGGTCAGTTCTTTAATCTGAGCTTACTTTAAGCCAATCAAATGCATTTGATAATAGACTGGTTGTAGCGAAAAAGTTTCAATCATTGTAATATGATCTTTGTTGCATTTCAGTCTACATGCACTGTATTTTCAGACATTAAAGCTCAGTTGAATGCAAAGAATGCTGAAGTGAGTGAGTGTAAAATACATGTAGATGAGATTAGAACACAGTTGAACTGCGAGATTCAGTCTCGTGAAGACCTGCAGCATCATCATCAGTCAAGGCTTCGGGAAAAACAAGCTGAAATTGACTCATACAGAAAGTAAGTTGGCTGATATTTGATATTAGTGTGTCTGTGTTTTATTGATCATTATTTTTTTATGTTTTAATTGTTCTGTATTGTGAATGTTATGTTTATAGGAAGGCCTCAAGAAGATAAGTCCTTGGACTTACTGGTTACCTTCTTTGAATAAAGAATGTTCTTAACATTATTATTGTAAATACCTTCTGAAGTGAGTCTCGAGAGCAATTAATCTAAGTTGTTAAAATTTGTTTTGCAGTTTAGAAAATAAGTAAAAATCTTTTTTATCCATGTTTACTCTAAATATTTCAGAAAGAATCCCCTTTTAATTTATCAATTGATTGACATTCTGCTATGGAAATGTTTTCAGATAGTATTGATTTAAATAAGTAAGTCGTGCAAGTTTAAGCCTTTAAACCTGGCTCTGTATATGAAAATGTTGGCAGTTTCTTACAGATGTTTGTAGTCTAATACTGGTTCTTCCAAGGAACTATGGTTAGGTCAACTGCCTACTTGTAAGAAATTGACATATTGTTTCAAAATAAAACTTTTGAATTAAACGGTTGTTTCTGTATGGATTTCTTGTCTGTTTCTATTTACTGATATACTGAGACTTGATTTGTTAGTACAAAAGATGGAGAAATTCAGGAAGAGCGAAAAGAGTTTGAGTCATTCAAGCGTAAACTACAACGTCAACTCACACAAGTGGAGGAAGAAATGGATGCTCAGAAAAGGGAGTTAACTGCAGGTTTAAATACTTTATTCATAAAACATATAATTATTATTGTAATAATGGACTTCCGACATAAAGCAGTAGAGCCTAAATTTCCACTGTTGAAGTAACTCAGTTTTCTGATGACCGTGCATAAAAGTAACTTTGAATAGGGACTCTCTTTCCTTTAATAGCTGTGGCGCTTACCATAACATTTTCCTAACACCATTTGTTGGGTAAATTCAATTGTATCTAGCAACCGCCTCTAATATATGGTCAATCTTATTTGTATGATTTTCTAACTTTTCTAGCAGTAAAGTACATACATATTTCATGAGCCTACTTAGCACAGTGGTACATGTAGCTTGTTTATCCCCCCGCCAAAGGCGAAGGGGATATTAGAAATGGTCTCCGTCCGTGCGTCCATCGGTCCGTGCGTCCGTCCCAATTTTGTCTGGAGCATTACTCCAAAAGTACTTAAGCGATTTTCTTCAAACTTCATACACTGACAGAGCACATTGGGAGGAAGTGCAGTGTGTAAGAACAATAACTCTACCTTGCCTACTTTTAGAGTTATTCCCCTTTATCAGATTTACTTGAAAAACTTTGTCCGAAGCATAACTCCAAAAGTACTTGAGGGATTTTCTTCAAACTTAATACACTGACATAGCACATTGGTAGGAAGTGCAGTGTGCAAGAACAATAACTCTACCTTGCCTACTTTTAGAGTTATTCCCCTTTATCAGATTTACTTTAAAAGTTTTGTCCAGAGCACATCTCCAAAAGTACCTGAGGGATTTACTTTAAACTTAATACACTCACATAGCACATTGGTAGGAAGTGCAGTGTGCAAGAACAATAACTCTACCTTGCCTACTTTTAGAGTTATTCCCCTTTATCAGATTTACTTGTCCGAAGCATAACTCCAAAAGTACTTGAGGGATTTTCTTCAAACTTAATACACTGACATAGCACATTGGTAGGAAGTGCAGTGTGCAAGAACAATAACTCTACCTTGCCTACTTTTAGTCAAATAGAAAAATATCATACCTATACTGATAATGAACATTAATATAATTTTGCAAACCTTCTCTTCATTGCCTTATTCTTTTTCCACTTACTTGAAAACTGTACTCAGCATGACCATAACTATACGGCTTTTTAAGGATTTCCTCTCACCAAGTAAAATGTATGAAAGTACAACCTTCAGGTAACTTCTTCCCGGCGGGGGGATTAACCATGTGTAACATGGCTCTTGTTTGTCTTAAGAATGCAAGATAAGGGTTAGATCCCCACTGGTGACATGATGGTAAATTGGTAATGTAGTAGGCTAGACACATAAATAACATATTGGGTCACATTCTCTTTCATTGAGGCAGATTCTATTTGAAGTCTAAGTCTTTGGGTTTATTGATAAAACTTATAATAAGTTAGTAAGTACTTGTTTGACACTTGAGAATAATTTAGTTTAAAAAGTAAAGTATCAATCAGTGCATTAATTTGAACAAGCATAAAATTATAATTTCCAGATTTTGAAGAAGCCATGAGAAAAAGAGAACATGAGTTTAGAATACAAGCAGATGAAATGAGTGCAAAAGTATTGGAGTATGAATTAAAGGTACTTTTTTTCTAATCCTAATCACTGTTAAAAAACAGTCATTTTTAAGATAATTTTTTTTATGGTGCATGTAATAAGGAAATATGAGCTGACAAAGCACTGTTACAGTAGTAGCATGGTGGCCTCAGAAAAATCCTGAGGGTCAAGGGTTCTAATCTCTAAAACAAATGGAGATATTTGGTTCAAACTTTACAAAGGTCCTCAGGGTTGATTAAAAAGATCTTGTATCCAATCTTATAACTCTTACTTGGATTTAGGCAAAATTATGTCCCCTTTTGGACTGTCAGAGAAAATCCTGGTTCAAGTTGTATATGCAAGTGGCATGCTACAAAACTGACGAAGATATAATTATTAAATTGAAACAGGTGTGTTTTGGTCCATATGAAATGCAATAAATAGTATTAAATCTCCTAACTCTTGTATGGTCTTTTTGGACTTGGAAAATGCTTGGTGCGTAGTGATGTCAAATTATGTAAAAGTAAAAACTGGTATTACCTGTAAAAACAAGAACATAGTTACATGCATATTGATTTTTCGCCTTCACTTTTCAGGCAAAGTTGCTGGGAAAGGAGCTGGACCTGGTTCGTTCAACACAGGAGAAAAACAGTCAGGAGTTCGAGCAAGTGGAAGACAACCATCGTGCTCTCGAGAAAAAATTAAAGGAAAAAGACTGGGAATTACAAGATTTAAGGGCTATGAAAGATGCTAGGTATGTCTGTGTGTCCTGCTGTTGGGTCATGTAACTCACACTCTGCTGACTGCAAGTGAGTGTGTTTACCTTTGTAACCAATGCAGATTCCTAAAAAAAATCTTGGTGCACTGACTTGTAAATTTACATCTGTGGCAGTCTAGCATTTCCTTGACATACACAGATTGTTAATTAAGTTGGTTACTTAGTATTACATGGTTTATTCATGTCTTGAAATATGTGTAAAAATTTAAAAGGATTCTTCTTCCTGTAATCCCTCATTCAAAACATTATTTTGGACCAATCTCTTGGTCGTGTTGTCAAGGTCACTGACATTAAATCTATAAGCATTTGACTGACTGAGGGTCATGGTTCCAAGCCCTGATACATACAGAGTATTGTATAAGTTGGTTGATCTGCAGGCTCGTATCTTTCGAGTTGGTTGTATACTTCCCGATCACATGAAAATTGAGCCTCGAGATGTGTAATAATGAACACTTGATATTAAGTTAAGCTGACAAAGCGCTGTGGTAGCCGACTTCTGATAGCAGGATTCAGGGTTTGATCTCCAACAGTGCCAGTTTGGTAGTGTCTTTAGGCAACACACATTAATTCCACAGTGCTTGTTTTTCTCTGCATGAGGTTGATTCCAACTGGCATCTCTACCAGGATTGGTCAAATGTGTAATAACTGTTAAGCAATCAACAATAAATAAATTAGTACTGATTGGATCTTGTTTTGTAGTATATCTGATCTGGAGAATCAGCTTCGACAACAAGAATCTGCCATGAAGAGATTGCAGGAAGATTTTGAAAGAAAGTAAGAAATTTGTTAAAGACTTGGAAATAAAAATGATACAATAATGGAAAGCATTGAAACATTGATTTGTTGGTCTTCTAATGCTGATATAGTAAATATTGAAGAGTTGAAATAAGGAGTTTGTGTTTTGTATTAATAAAACAACAGTATGATCATTAACACTGTAGAATTAAACATTTGAAAACAACTGACAACTGAGCGACTATGAATTTTTCAGAACTTTTTATTACTTGTAAGTTTAATATGTCTATCTAGCTTTGCAAAAAAAATAAACCTGAGACACAATAAGGATGTGGCAGATACATTTACTATGCAACTAAACACGTTTGTGCACAATTTTGTGTGGATTTCGCAGGCAGGTTGATCCATCAATTTCAGATCTTGACAAAAAACATCATACATTACATCATCATTTTCTAAAAAATGAAAAGGAAACTCAAGTTTCCATGAAATTGGTTGCATAAGTCATGGACTGTATTAAAAATCCACAAAGTTTGTTCCCACAAATTGATATGCATTTGCAGTGATTAAATAAAAAGAAATTATTAATTGAAATATTGCACATATTACACGTAATTTTGAACTTAACGATGAAAGTTAAATATTCTCATTAAAATTTTTAATGCATAATGGGCAAACTGGACTGTGATAAATGGCTTTAAAATGTATGGAAACAAAACAAAAAAAATAATTTGAGGAAATGAACAAACTGTTTTTTCCTTTAAATTTTCAGACATTCAGAAATGGACAAATACTGCCGTGAGAAAGAAGGCGCCCTTACAACAGCTAAGGATGCATTTACAGAGAGAGAGTCTGAGTTACAGAAAGAAATACGAGACTTCACATCCAAACTGGAAGATGCCCAGGTTGAAATAAGAAGATTACAGTGGGCAAGTCAAGACCTTGAAAAAGAGAAGAATACATACATCGAGAAGTAAGGCTTTAAGAGTGGAGAAATTGTTCAATAGTAAATTTAAGATGACATGATATAAACCCTTTTATTCCATTAAGTATGTTCAACATCTGCCAGGAACCAGACTATTGTTTTCATTATATTCTATAGGCATTATAAAAAACTTAAATTTCTTTGTTTTGAATGTTTATAGAGTGCACTTAAGGTTGAATTCAAATTTAGTGCAGTTTTAAACAGTACAGATGTTTAGCAACTACATGTACATGTTATAAATCTCTCAGTTTAGTGGCAAAAACAAATCCTAATCGTTGTCATTGCTTGTATATCTATAAATGGTCATTTTAACAGGCATGCAGTTTACCTAACAATCGCTCCTTGGAAGAACCAATACTAGCTTCCTACCCTCTGTAGAAAAACTGCCAACTTTATGTATAATTATCTGCATTTTGGAAAAGTGTATTTGATCCATGAATTTCAAAATGTTTTATGTATTTACAGGCTGCAATCGCAGTCACAGGTGTTAAAGGATAAATGGGACAAACAGATTGTTCAGGTTTCCAGGAGTCAGGTATCCAAGGATCTAGAGTTACAGAATATGAGAGAAAACGAAGAGAAACTTAGAATGGACATAGTACAGAAAAAGGAAGACATTGAAAGGTTTGTACTGTACATCTGTATCACATAGTCCAGAAGTGTGCCGGATGAAACATGGTTTACTTTAAACGTATGTTTTGCCTCTCATTGAATTTCTTAATCAAAACACTTCTGAGATCTAATGTTTGATATGTTTATATATTTATTCCTCATACTTGTGGTAAGTTGTAGCAAAACTTAAGCAGTTTCAATGCTCATTTAGAAATTCTCTAACATGGCTTGACATATTTGTCAGTTAAACAAAGGCAATAATTTATTGTAAATTTTGGAATAAACAACTCTATGTCACATCGTCTGCTGAAAGACGTTAGTTTATAACATCAAAAAATATGAACAAGTATAGCGTCAGATTCCTTACCTGGAGGTAGGGGGTTGAAATCTCATTAGCACAATTTGACTCCCTGCTTTTGTAGTAAATACTGACCAAAACCCCAGGAAACAGACGTCAAGAGTTGTTAATGCAAGTCGCAGCTCCGAAATGTGAAAGAAATAAGTTTAAACAAACTCAGAATTGTTTTCAGCTGTGATTTAACAGTCGATATTCTTATTCTTTTTACTACAGGTACAAGAAGGAATTGAGCTCTGCAGTTGAGCGTGAAGCTTCATTAGAAAGGAGCAAAGCTCAAATGCAGCTTGACTGGCAGAGAAGGTATGAAGATTTGGAACGCCAGCAGTATGAGCGGTCTGAGGATCTTGTGAAGAAGTTGACAAGAGCAAGAGATGAGGTATGCTCACTAGTACATGTATACAATATTTGATATGGGATGTTGGTGAATCTTGAGAGTTTTGTAGATTGGCAAAAATGGCAGGTTCTCTTCAGAAAGGAACATAGAGCACTTACTTATTTATGAAATTATGGGCAGGGTAGTTTTGACATAATTGATCATTTCAAAATCAGAAAATGTCCTTTGAAATTAAAACTTTGCATGAGTATGTTATGTTACGACTTAATATAAGGCAAGTCCTCTCAGATGATGGAAATTGCTTCCAAAAGGTATTTTAAAAGATTTCATTTGATATAGAGATTTCTATACCTTATTGTAAAAAAATCACATTTCAAGGTTTCTTTACCTTGTTTTCTGTGGGTTACAACAAAAAGACAGAAGTAGGCAGCAGAGGGCAGTGTGAATGGGTGGCAAAAGCAGGGTGCAGCTCTTATAAAAAGCTTTTAGAATTCAACATTGTTTGGGTTACAAGTAAGACCTGGGTCCTGTGGACACAAAGCATTCAAGTTTAACTATACCTGTTTAGTAGTTACACTTTGGAGGCATATGTCACTTTACATTGACATCTCTTGTTATGTCTTACAAGCCTAACATGTCATAATTCTGCAGGCACTAGCCACAGTAAAAGAAAAACAGAGAGAACTTCAACAAAGGGAAACTTTGATGCGAGTTTTGAAGACAGACAGGGAACAGGCCCTTGAGACATTGAAGAATCATGGCATTAAACTTGATAAAAATATTAAAGTGAGTAAAAATAACTATATTTTATAGTTAACACTAGAGCATTCTGAGAGAACGCCACAGCAAACTTTTTTTTATTTCAACATTATTTTACCTCAGTCTAATGAAAAGTTCACTCAACTTATAGTTATCGCTTATAAGACACCACCCTTGATGGAACCAGTTGCCTGTCATCAGAGAGTGCCAGCAATTTTCATTTCTAGTACCCATTTACAGCTAGGTGGCCATCTTTTTTTGGAAACCAATCAAATGGCCTGACCAGAGATCAAACTTCGATCTACAGGGTTGTGTAGAAAATGTCATAACCACTAAAGCACTAAAGACCACATTTACCCTACTACTGTGTACAGTAGTAGAATGATCAAATGTTAAACTTCTTTTCTTCTATTAGTATTATGTTAATTTTGATGTAAAAATGTAATTAGTTATCAGATTTTCTCTGACTTTTGGTGTCATTTGTTCATGGGTAGTTTAAAGGTTTGTGAGCAATTGTTTTTAATAGTGTCAGAGCTTATAATGGTAGACAGTTAACATGCTCCTATCAATATAATAAATCGCTGCATTACTTCAAGAATTTTGTTTAGGCCCTCGCGCCATTATCTTGAATGTAGTGGATTTTTTGATTTCAGTGTGATTGCAGTGCTTTGATTTTGTTTGATGCCTTATTCAGTCACAAACAGTCAAGTTACATCTAAATTTCAGATAAAATTAGATGAGTCAATGGCATCAGAAGAAGAGGTTCATCAGCTCCGAGAACAAAATGCAAACTTGAAGGTAACAATATTTCACATATCTATATTAGTGAGGATTGATTATGTGATGACTACAAAGAATTTTTGCTTTGAAATACTTCTTCAAGAATAATTTTTAGCATTTATTTGAAGTGCTTAGGTGAAAGGTCAAGGTAATCGTTTCTAAAAATAGAAAAAAAATCGGAAAGATCTTCACTTATCATTTATAGTTTTTTCTACCCGAAACTATGACTTGTGTCAGAAATTAATTGCTTTCTTATTGTTGCGGGTATCTTGCTTCTACTTGATGGGATAGAGAGTGAATGTTATTTTTTAACTACAGATGGTGATAAAGGAAATGCGAAGTCAGATGGAACAACTGGGACATGAGATACCTGCTAGTAATGTAGAATTACAGAATGATGGCACATGCTCGGAAGGTGAGTAAATTGACCTTTTAACTCTTAAGATGGACTTGTTTGTCTTACCTTTACTTGCTCAGAAGGGTGCTCAATTTAATTTTGGCTTTTGAATAGTGAACAGGGCAGATCATGATTAGGCTGCAAGTACGTATCCTGACGATGTATTATGCCAGTCATTTCATATAAAGTTGTACATCATCACCAACATCACTATTTTCAGATTATATAACAAGTCTCGAAAAGGAATGCAGAAATCTTCGTCAAAAAAATCGTGAATTAGAGCAGGAAGCTGATGTTTCACGGCGTTTTGGTCGTGTAGCGCCACCTGCCCCAGCCGATGAAAAGGAAGTGCTGTCAGAAGTAAAGGACAACATCCTCGTCAAAAATCACATACAGTCATTAAATGAAATGATTGGTAAGAGTTCAAATCGTGTTGAACACAGATAAGCTGCTAAAGATAAGAGAAGATGAGATACATATGTACTAGATAGATTTCGGTGTATACGCTTTATGTACAATTACATGGTCATACAAGCAAATGCATTGTGTATCATTGCATACTATGCTTTAAAATGGTTTATGTGTATACAGTAATTTAAATATGAACCAACTGGTCAAAGTCAGCAAATAAAATATGAATTTAAATATCTGTTGCCATGATGATATGCTTGGAAAAGATAGTACAGGCTTAATTTCTGTTATTCAAAGGATACCACTTAGATGGTGCCGACCTTTTATCCCTCAAAGTATGACAATTGCATGTACGATGTATGTTATAGTTTATTTAAAGCATATAACTTCCAGCGATACATCATCTTCGTTTGTGTTTGGTAATTTCTCACTTTGAGTTCCTGTGTTTGTTTGCAGGTGCATTGAGGGGAGAGAAAGTTGACTTATCTGCTCAGGTGAAGAAACAGCAGGCCCATATTTTGTTTCAAGAGAAAACAATTGAAAATAACAAGAAACTGGTAAGCTCTGAACATTTTCTTATGACATCATCTAGTGGCATTATGAATGAAATAAAGATTTGAGGACTGCAGTTCATAATCAGGATGTTTTAAGTTTACAAAGTACATTTTACTTTAAGATTATGAGAGATGTTGTGATAAGCCATCTGGCTTTCACCAAGTTCATGAGAATACCTGTATCAATTTGGATTCAATTTCAACCAGATTTTAACGTACCAGTACATGTAATTTGTACCACAGAGAGATACAATGTACAATCTTAAGGTTTTTGTTGGTCCTTGGTAATGGGAAATTGCATTGAAGAGGTATGTGTGCAAAAACTCAAAAATCAGTCATTTTAGTCTATTTGTAGGCATATAAGGTTTCATTAGTGCAAACAGAGTCATATGCCAAGATTATATTGGAGTGATAACCTTGTTGCACTTATGAGATAACTACATGTAACCTTCCAAGTGTTATATATCAGTGAGTATTCAAGTAAAAATAAGAACTTTTTCCAGTTAATATGCAATCAAATGCTCATGCATTTCTCTTTAGTGTATTGTTAACCAGGTTTTCCGAAGGAAAAATCCTGGTTATTAGATTGGGGTATGTCGGCGGGCGGGCGGGCGTAAACAATTTCTTCTGTGCGCAACCCCAATTTTCACAGTTAATATGCAATCAAACTTGCTCATGCATTTGTCGGGGTTTGGGGATTTTATTTGACAGAGTTATGGCCCTTTGTATTTTTCTAGAAATTTTCTGTGCGAAACACTTCTACATTTTCTCAACGGTTTCAAGCAAACTTTCGCAGAAGTAGCAGGTGGAGCATGATTGCAGGTTTTCTGATTTGGTCATTTTGACAGAATTATGGCCCTTTTTTTTTCACATGTAATCTTCTGTGCGCAACTCCTTTACACTTCTAAGGGATTTCAACCAAACTTTCACAGAATTGTTGTCACCAAGTGCCTGGCGCAATTGCGGGGCTTTGCCATTTGATCATTTGACAAGAAATGGGCCTTTGTTTTTTCCAATGAATATATATATAGAGAAATACTCTTCTGTGTGCAACCTAATTTCTCAAGAGGATTTCAACCAAGCTTTCGGGACAAATTGTGAACTAAGAATTTTGAATATATAATGTTTACCCTTTCCGTAACCGTCCGTGTATACATCTTCGCCTTTAAGTCTATATAGCTGATACTCTGTTATTAAAAGGGCAGCCGTAATTGTCTATTTTTGATTAAATTACCACCGTATACTTTGGAGTATTTTTACAAAGATACAAAGCTTCTCATGACCAGCGGTTAAACTGGACACAGAGCGTTTTTTTTTTTTTTTTTTTTTTTTATAATTTTTGCCTGAATTATGGCCCTTTTTCTTTTTTACATATGATCTGTAATACTGTCACCAGCCCAATTCCTCCAAATGTCATGATATTTAAATCATATTACCAGTTGTCTTCAAGTGCCCTCTTCATTCTGGGTTTTGTGTTTGGATCAATTTTACTTGGATAATGCCCTTTTCTTTTTTATACATGTAATATATAGAACAATACCTTGGTTTTTTTTCACATTATGTATATCTCCTCACTTTAAAACACTTTGTGGATTGGCAGGGAAAATGAAAACCTGGTTTGTGACATTCCCAGTCACTTGTATTATTCTAAAATGACTACTTTTTTCAGCAAGGGAGAAGCAGGTGGAGCATGAGCTTACTAGACCTCGGAGGATAGCAGTCAGACAGAGTGTCAAGTCTACGAATAGGAATGAGTGGGCTTCAGCAAACTGCCAGACTGCTAGATAATTGATGTACTATTTAAATAGGCATCAAACCTGAAAAAAGATTTAGCTGACTAGCTACATTGTTCAATAGGCACTCTAGTTGGTCAAAAAAGTTGTTTTAAAAGATTAAGAGTACCTGTCAAGGGCACTACGGTCTCCCGCAGATTGAAAGGGTAGCTAAATTAAAGCTGTATAAATGGTATACAGGCTATGTTTCATCGAATTATTTTAGCAATAATATAATGTATAGGAGCTATTTGTAGCAGGCCCTAAAACCTTCATATTAAGGGTCATAGGTCCCAGGTGCTTATTCTTATTGCATAAAAAGGGAAAGTAGGATAGCTCTGATAGTGGTCTTCCTAGCAATAATGGTTCAGTGAACTAGATGCAGATAACTGAAGTAATTTAACTAGGCATAACAAAAGGATACATGTTCTACACGCTATAAAAAAGGAGTAGTTCTAGCAGCATTGAAAAGGAGCATTTTAGCATAAAAAGGAGCATTCTAGCCAAAAAGGGGCATTAGCATAAAAAGGATTCAATCCAAAAGGAGCATTTAGCATAAAAGGGAGTATTATAGCATAAAAATGAGCATTCAAGCAATAAATAGTAGCATCTGGCATATAGGATCATTCTAGAGAAAAGGAGTATTCTAGTATAAAAAGGGGCTTTGCAAAAATATGAGCATTCAAATAAAAGGTTTGAAGAATAAAAAGTATTCATATTAATGCTTCTTTAGGCATGGTTTTGTCCTTGATGGAAATGTTTTTAAGTTACTGACCTATTTAAAATAACTAAAATTTTTTCAGCTGTCGGGATTGAAACTTCAGCTGGCGGAGAAAAGACCTGGCATTAATTATGGTGCTCAGGTAAGCTGTAATCACCATGATTCATTTATCTGTTGGTTTAATCCCCAACCTGCTGAATGAATTTCAAAGTAAAATGGACTTGTCCATCTTTTATTTTTAGAGAGAATCATTAATTATTCCTCTAAATTAAAAGTGACTTCTTAGTCACACTAACAAAAAAAATCATCATTCTAACTTTATAGATCATGTTTGCTCTAAATAATAAGGTCCGGTTTTATGAAAATCAAATCATTAGTGAATCCTGTGAACAATGTTTTGCTAATATGATGTGCTTACATGTATCACTCAACCTGGCCCGATTTCTGTTCAGGCTATGTCTTGTTCTTATTATAAACTTCAAAACGTACCTTTTAACCAGATTTTTATGAACGTCAGATGCAAAATGAGACATTTTATATTGTAGAAGATTTTCTTATAATATGATGTAGTGTCATAGATATTAACTCCACAATCCACATAGCCCAATTTATGTGCAGATCACAATGTCATGTCCTTCTGATCTGATTTCAAAATAATCAGATAGTGAGCACACTCTTCTTACAAATCATGTAATAATATTAAGATATTACTTTGCATGTTACGGTTTTGTTATTCAAATTCTAGGAGCTACTTATTCAACAACTCCAAGGCGAGATTATGAGCCTTAAAAAGCAGGGTGCAGAATTTATGACGCCCATCAACCAAGGGGATGAAAATCAGGGTCAGAGTAAAGGGTCCCAGGTACAATCCCTACAGCAGAAGCTCAGAAATGCTGCTAAGAAAATAACAGAACTGGCAAAAGAAAAACAGCAGTTGTTAGAGATGGGAAATAAGCTGAGAGCTGAATTGAAGAAGTCAGGTATACATGTTGTTGCATTTTGCATTTTATGGCAAGTGTTATATTATTGGCCTAAGTGGGTTAGTCAGGAGGCATTAGTTTTACAGTCCTGGAGGGCTAATCAAGAATATCAGCTTTACAATTTAGTAGGGCTAATAAGGGCATATAAGTAGGAATTAGTTTTACAATCAAGAATAAAAGGTATGCATTAGCTTATCAATGCAGAAGGCAAGAGGGTCAATCAGTGCAATGTCAATACATTATATATACACCTACAATGTCACATACTGTACAGATAGTGTAACCCCAGAAAGACAGTTAACTATGTAATTGCATAGGTTATAATTATGGATTGATAACACATGTAGTTGCAAATGATGTAGATTGATTTACAAGCCACAAAGCTCAGTATTTTTCTTCAGAAATGGTTCAAACCCATACCTTGAAATCCTTTTCATTCAGGTGTTGAAATACGATCTGCAGCACCCAGTTCAAAGAGACCTCTGCGACCTTTACAACCACCAATCAGAGAAGAGGATTCTGATCACATGACACAATTAGAGCCTCATTCTGAGCAGTTTATGAGTAAACTTAATCAGCTAGAAAAACTGCAGTATCAGCTAACAAGACAGGTTTGTTGTTTGTTTTTCAAGTAGAAAACAGCCAGTGGCAAACTGAGATAGGAATGGGATTGCCAAAATCAAGAGACACTTGCACATTGGAGTATTTTGTTTTGAGATTCTGTTGTGGTAGAGTGAGAAAAATGTGCAGCCAGACCTGGATTCGAATCCAAGACCATTCTTTTACAGGGCTAATGCTCTACAGCGGACTGAGCTATACCGCTGCCTGCACATCCTCTCCCCTTTTTATAAAAAGTCCATAACCATGACACCACATAATGATTTATGATTGGTACAGATCAATATTTGGCAAACTGATTTTTTGTTAACTTCATTCTTATTGTAGAATTAAACTGGAATACCAATGTTGAGAGTGCTAAATGTAAGATGTCAGTGGTGTTTTGAAAAGTTTATCATAAACTCAAACAGTTGTTTTGTATAAAAATCGATTTTTATTAATTTGCTAATTAGTTACATCATTAAATAATGTTAAATTAGTCGTCTGATGACCTCACCTTCTCATCAGGCTTAAAAAGCTGTCTACCTGGTTTTTAAAGTAAGCACTAATAATCTTGTATATAAAAAACCTTCAAGCATTCTTTATAATTCAGCTATGATAAATCTATGTGAATTCTGGTACACATGTTATTAAACTTTACCTTGTTCTATTCAAAAGCAACTGCAGTATGCTCAAAAGTACCAGGGCCCAGTTAAAGGCAGAGACTCCAGTGAACTCGACACAGACCAGTACAGACCATCCTCTATCTTAAAGAAAGCATCAACTGTTAGAGACTGTAAGTTTGTGTATTATCAAATTCATATTTTATTTTGGCTGGATTGGCATCTAAAGATTTACGGTTCATTCAAGAAAACTTTTAACTAGAAATTTTATGAAATGTGCCTGTAGAACACATATGCCCCCGTTTTAAGCCAAAACGCCACCTTTACTAGACGTAGCCACAAAGAAAACCCGAGATGCACAACTTTATGTTTCATCACCATTACTGTAAGGTTTCATGACTCTAGGTCAATGCTTTTGGAGCTACACAATGTGACAATTACCCATTTCCACTACTTCAAGGGTCATAACGACACCTTTGATGAGCACAACCACAAATAAAACTTCAGGTTCAACAATTAGCACCCTGAATAATGCAGCCATATGTATAAGGTTGCATGAGCCTAGATCATACACTGTTGGGAGTTAAACACAACACAATCTAAAATATCCCGATTTTCATTAGTTGAAGGTCATACCTCTGCCTTTTATGGGTGCAACCACAAACAAAACCCTCTCTTTTTTAAACCATATAGTGAAAATGATATTTGTTAAATGTATTGTTTGATTCTCTATATAAACCTGTTCAGCGTATTTATACAGGATTTCATAATACATGTATTATATATATGTGAATATGCAAAGAAAATGATTACAAGATACACTTTTGGGCCAGAATTGCTCTACTTAACCCAAGGGTCTGTGACAAAAATTTTAACTTCAAGACAGCCCATAATCTTAGAAGACTATTAGAACAAGCAATAAACCTGGGTAGAAGTTAGAAGTGATTTTCTAAGCACTTTGACATATTTAAATGTACAGTGTAAAAGTGGATTGGTTGCAGTAAATATTGAAATGTCAGCTGCTCAACTCTTAGTGGACAGGTTCTAATCTTCCAAAGGTCAAGAATGCCCTTTTACGAAAGGTACAAGTTATGATTTTCAAATTAAAAGCCTGATGTTTTTTTGGCAGACAATTTGAAAATGAATTGGTGTGGGACTATTAGTTTCATGTATAGACATGTAACAGAAACAAATAACCTTGTTAAGTGTTCTTACAACATTCATTATTTTTGCAGCCATGGATACAGAGGTTGATGTGCGTGCAAGTATGAATACAGAGGGCGGAGAGACTGTGGCTTCAATGCGTAGTGCACCTGATACAGTCAGATCTCATTTGATGATGAGTATGTCTTCCATGGGTGGAGAATCATTACAGGAAGTATGGAAAATGCTTGAGGAAGCTAGGCCATCTCCAACACCAAGACTCGCAAGTCCAAACAGACGTTCGTTTCAAGGTACAATTATATCAGTATAACTATCGAGTTGTCTGCTGAATATTATACCCCCATTTGAAATAGTAAAGAATCAAGCATATTGTCCCATCCAGTCTGTCTTATTCTGTCCAATCTTACACAAATTCAAGTATTACTCAGAAAACACATGACTGTTGATTTTTTTACTAAACTTGCTCTTTAGCATCCTTGCACTGACCCCTTTAAAAGAATAGGAAATGGTTCAGGTCCAGTGCATGGGCAGCTGTTATTAAAAATAGAATTACCTTTAAACGCCTTCTTCTCATGAACCACTGGTTGGAATGTCACCAAACTTGCTCTGTTGCATTCTTCTATTGTCCCCTTTAAAATAGCAGGAAATGGTTTTGGTCTAGTTGTTACTAAAAACCTTTTAACAACTTCTCGTGAACTAATGGATTTAATGTCACTAAACTTGCTTGAAGCATCCTTGTATTGTCCCCTTTCAAAAAACAGGAAATGATTCTGATCCAGTACACACAGGGGCCGCTTTTACTAAAACTAGAATATCTTCTCATGAACTAGTGTATGGAATGTCACTAAACTTGCTCTGTAGCTTTCTTGCACTGTCCCCTTCCAAAAAACAGAAAATGGTTCCGGTCAAGTACACACATGGGGCCACTGTTTTTAGAATAAGAAAAATCTTTAAATATAGTCCTATATACTGCATTACAATAATTGTCTATACTACATAACTGGACATATTATAGAGTACTACTGTGTAACAGTAGTAATCAGAAGGATAGAGTACTACAGTATTCGACAGTGCCATAGAGTACTTCAGTGCCATAGTGACTATTGCATACGTGGGGGTCTTAATCACTTCCAGTGCAGCTCTAGTTTAACCCGCTAAATGTAGTTAAAAGTTTTTAGATTTTGAAATGTCAGGGACATTACTTTTATCCTTTTATCAATATATTTATATTACTTTAGTTTATAAATAAGAGGTTTAACAATGTGTGAAAATAGCATAACTGATCATTATTCAATGTACATGAAGTAATACCTGATTGTAAACCTTGATTTCAGATGAGAATTATGACTCTGGTGAAAATACGAAAGACAGTTTATATCTCTCGGGTAATCGAACAGGACAGCAACGACAAAAGTTTGAAAAGAAATTATCAGACAAAGCATCGGGAAAAGTGTTTAAAAAAGTACAGCATAAACAGCCAACTGTCAGAAACTATAATATCAAAGATGATAGAACTGCAAGATAGCAGTTGTACGGACCTAAGTGTTTAATCATACTACGCTATATTTTATTGTGATGGAATAGAGGATGCAAAACAAAACAAATTGCTTCCAGTTTGTTAGCTTCAGGTAGTGAGATAGATAGTAGCTAGTGTCTTATCACAGAGGGTATAGGCACTGGTCTAGCACATAGAATTTAGGGCCTAGATACTTCAGAATTACTTTACTTCTGATCTGGTGAGTTTTGCAACAATTTCAAAGCCTGAAACGTACCATTCTGGTTTGCTGGATTTCATTCTAAGTATTGCTATACCCTGAGTAGAAGGTGCACTGCCATAAAATGTTGACTTGTGAATGTTTTACTTAAAGTCCCAGGATCACTTTGAATTTACTCATGTAGAAAAATAAATTTACCAATAGGATAATGATAGAATCATGTTCTATTCACTCTAAAACAATGCTGACATATGCCCTTTTTTCGTATTAAAATTATCATCTTGCCAGAAAGCCTATCTTATTTTTGGCAATATCATTGAAAATAAATACTGCACTATAATTCTAACATGTACAAATCGATTCAAAAAGAAAGCTCTAGGTTTTGCTACAAATAAAGGTCATTTCCCTCGGTAAGAAATCTTTCGTGGTAAAATAAGAGATACTTTTTCTTGGTGTCCTGGTATTTAAACTTTGATACATTTTGTTTTAAAGGGTGATGGCCCTCAAAAAATAACGAGGCTAAAGCGTTACTTGATTTAATAGTAACAAACAGTTTGTCACCGATGAATAATTTTTTTGAGGGTTTTACCCCAAAAAAATATGATCAAAAATATCATTTTATTTGACAAAAGTTGATTTTTATATGAGACGAGTGACATATGTGAGAAACATCTCTCCAGATCGTTGTCATCTGTAGATTATATTTGATACCTTGAGACTCACCTGAGACACATTAAGACCTGCAATTAATACCACTGCTAAGTGAAGACTATATAACTGTGTATGAGGGCCATGCAGTCATGCACAGGGAAAGAGAGAAAAAAGCACCATGGATCTTTTTTAAAAACACCTTTTTACCTTTTTATACGGTAGATACCATTTGTCTATAAATAACTCCGTAGCTTCTAATGGCCAGCAGTCATTGTTCACAGGTTTGACTGTACTGAAAAATGGGTAATGTCAATCAATTTTGTGTATCTTGAGTTGTTTAGATGGAGACACATTTCAAGAGTATATTGAAGTAAGGAAAGTGTTGAGAAACTAAATGTAGAGGGAATGATGTCTAGATTTCAAGCACAAAGCAGTTTTGACACTAGTAGAGATATTATGTTTTATTTTCACTATTATGAATTTGAAATGTTAATTTATAATTATTTTGAAAATTAAATGAAAATATTAAAGTACCACTAGTGTTTTGTCTTTATTAGTTCATTGTAACTTATCCAAGCAGAATATTTACAACTTGTTGCTCTTTAGAAACAGATTTAAATTATGTAAGCAAGCAAGGGATAACTTTCATGGCCGTAAAGCACCACTCCATACCTACAAAAATCATGAATGTTTTTTTCATAGTCCTTTATTGAAAGTCAATGCATGGTACATGTACTAGTATGAAAAATAATATTCTTGCCAATCTTTAGTGTTCTTGAATGAGTATATTCATCTGTTTTAAGGGAAAAAAGTTGAGCTGCTGTGGCGCAGTGGTAGCGTGTTCGCCTCCGGATCGAAGGGCCCTGGGTTCAATCCCTACCATAGCCATGTTGGTAGTGTCCTTAGGCAAGACACAAATAATTCCACATCGCCTCTCTCTCTTCCAGGTTGATTTCATCTGGAATGAGCCTCGGGAGTGATGAATTCAAGTTGTAAGAACTTAGTATAAAAAAGGGAAAAATATGTTTTTTCTTGATGCATTATACATGGATCTAACATACTGCTAAACCTGAATAACGACCAATAGGACTGATTGAAAACTTGAACATAGTATTTAAGGGGATCATACTAAAGCGGAGCTGATGCAATGGTGGTTTGTCTGCTCTTGCAAGTAGGTACTTATGTGGCTAAACTGTCCACAGATAACAATTCCAACTCCGTAGGATAATTGGCATTTATGTGGCTAAAAATTTCTGTTACATGGCTAAAATTAGACACATAAATTCTTGAAATACATTACATAGCCACTTAAGTACCATTTAGTTAGAACGTCCGTCTGTCCATCCGTCTGTTAACTTCGCATTATTCATTTGACTTTGATGAAACTTGCTGATAAGGATCACTGCAACCTATAGATGTTCCCTAATGTTTTTGGGTTCAGTGAGACAAAGGTCAAGGTCACGGTGACCTCGAATAGCAATTCCTTGAAACATTCTACAGGTCACAATTTTCATTTAACTTTTATCAAACTTGCTCAGAAAGTTCCCTGCAATATGTAGATGATCCCTATTGCTTTCGGGGTAAGTGTTTCAAAGGTCAAGGTCACAGTGACCTCCGTTAGATTTTCCTTGATAACGCTCTAAGGGTCACAGTTTTCTTTCAACTTTCATCTAACTTGTTCAGAAGGTTCCCTGTAACATGTAGATGATCCCTAATGTTTTTGGGGTCAAAGGTCAAGGTCACAGTGACCTCTGTTAGATTTTCCTTGAAAATGTTCGACGGGTCACAGTTTTCTTTCAACTTTCATCTAACTTGCTCAGAAGGTTCCCTGTAACATGTAGATGGTGCCTATCGATTTTTGGGTTAGTGGGTCAAGGTCACAGTGACCGAACTTTGAAATTTTTCCCCTGAGATGTTTTTGACCCACAGTCTTCAAACTTCCTAGGATGATTGATCTTACTGGGTAGATAATTCCTATCGTTTTTGGGGTCAGTGTGTAGCAGGGTCAATATTTTAAGTAATTAGTCATATTGACTACTTCGTATTATTTTCCCTACTGTTCGCCTCTTTCAGTTTATCCCCGTTTGGTTCCTCTTTGTTTTATTTATGCTTTCTGTTTTATTTATGCATTTTGGGGCAAGTCTCGTTTTGTCCGATACGAGAGTTGGTGAGTACTTTTCAACACGAAGCGCGGTAAGCTTCAGTTGAAAACATGTGTTAGAAGGTTGAAGGTTCAGTTGATATTGCAAGGTGTCTTGACCGTTGGGGTCTTTGTCATTAGTCCTTCAGAACTTCAAAGGTATATTATGGTTTGCTGAAATGATATAACTTTATTAGATTTGTAATTTGGCATTCGTAAAGCTCGCATTTTGGCAAGTGATTTATTTTACAAGATGGCGGTCGCAATGCAAAGTCTTCTATTTTCTACAATATCTTTCCAGTTGTAACATGCATGTTTTTATCAAACATTTTCTTATTAACAGTTCCATGCACAGCATCCAGCACAGAATGTTTGTACGAGAGTCCTGGGAGTGTCAGGTGCTTACAGATTCCAGAAATCTGGTGAGTTTGACGTTTTTGATTGTCGCTCCAAACTGTATGTTATTTACCAGGGGAAGACATGTATATTCTTCCATGTCTATTTTATGTTTTAAATACTTTTAAGATTTTTGACCACTGAGCTATGACACTATAATATAAGTATAAGATGTATTATTTGTATGAAAATCAAATAATTCATTCTTTAATTATCTTCTTGCATTGAAGCTTGTACAATGTAGTAAGGACTGTATTAATATATATTTCAGAGCCAAGAATGATTTCTACAGGAAACTTCTGATGTTGTACATTTAGTGTAAATTTAATAGTCTTACACGATGTCATGGATTATTATATAAATCTACAGAGTATTAAAAGAATATAAAGTTATTCACGACCTCTGCTCATTTCTGAGGACATAAGAACCATCCCTGGAAAGTACGAGTGTAACAAGTGGGTCAAAGGTCAAAGTCACAGTGACCCGAATTTTGAAAATCTTTTCCACTCAATATCTTAAGATCTCCATCACCTACATTCTTGAAACGTCATAGGATGATTGGTCTTACTGAGAAGATGATCCCTACTGTTTTTAGGGTCAGTGGGTCAAGATCACAGTGACCTCTGTTAGATTTTCCTTGAAAATGCTCGACGGGTCACAGTTTTCTTTCAACTTTCATCAAACTTGCACAGAAGGTTCCCTGTTACATGTAGATGGTCCTTATCGATTTTTGGGTTAGTGGGTCAAGGTCACAGTGACCCGAACTTTGAAATTTTCCCCCTGAGATCTTTTCCACTCAATATCTTAAGATCTCCATTACCTACAGTCTTCGAACGTCATAGGATGATTGGTCTTACTAAGTAGATGATCCCTACTGTTTTTGGGGTCAGTTGGTCAAGATCACAGTGAACTCTGTAAGCTTTTCCTTGGTAACATTGCAAAAGATTTTCACAAAACTTACTCAGAACAATCCAGTCAGAAAGACAAGTAGAGCAATACTTGCCCTTTTGGGCCTCTTGTTTCAACATAACCATATTGAAATTTGAAGATACTAAGTTGAAAATTCAAGATACTATGTTGAAAATTCAAGAAACTATGTTGAAAATTCAAGATACGAAGTTGAAAATTCAAGATGCTAAGTTGAAAATTTAACTAACTAAATTGAAAATTCAAGATACTAAGTTGCAAATTCAAGATACTATGTTGAAAATTCAACTTACTAAGCTGAAAATTCAAATTACTAAATTTAGGTTGAAAATTCAAAACAGTTGAAAATTCAAGATTCTAGGATGTAAATTCAACTTGAAAATTCAAGAAACTTGGCAGGGATGTTTCTTGCATGAAGCTCTACCAAAGGTGTTCAGATCATTCCATTCCATGCAGCACTCTGGTTGCCATGGCAACAGAAAGGAAAAGACTGTAACAATCTTCTTCTCAATAACAAGGAGGCCTAGAGCTTAGATATTTGGCATGTGGCATATTCCATAAACTTGTAGGCTACGGGGTTTTTATAGCTTTGTTTACGGACCTTACGACCAAATTCATCATAGCTCAGAAAATTAGTTTCTGAGGATGTTTTGCTAAGTTAAAACATTCAGATTTGTTAAATACATGGCGTCATGAAAACTCAATAAAAACCTATTTTACTTACTACCTATTAAAGTAAAAGAAACTGTAAAAAACCCGTTTCACCCAACTAATGAGTACACAAGCCCTTTAATTATTTGTAAACAAAACAATGTATCAGCCAATGAAAGTTATGTAAAATGTATACGTCATACCATTTTCCGACATACATAATCGTCTTTCGCCATATTGTTTGAGTGTATGTAATGCTTCGGTTAACGGTACAGGGAGGGAATCGCTGGTAATCTGGCTTTTTTTCACGATATTTAGACCCGGTGTAAATTATATTTGCACAGGTTATTAAAATATGCTTCCTATAAACCGACCTGTAGTCATTAAATTGTGGGAAGGGCTATGGTTATAAATCGTTTTGCCTATCATGTCCTTGGTAACTAAAATAACCAGTTAAGGTATGACTACACGAACTCTTTTCCCATAGAATAGTAGTATAAAATGGAGTGCCCCCCCTAAATTTTGCACATACCCGAAAATTTTGCACATAAGAGTTACTTCCCCTACATCGTATGTACCGGCATATGTGCTCATATGGTCTAAGGGAAATAATTGTGACAGTCACTCGAGTTTTATGTTGACAAGAGTTGTCCTTTTGAATGAGCTGAATTAACCAATGAGGAGTGAAACAATGACGCGATTGAATCCGACTCGATAAAAAGAGTCGCGAACGTTTCACTCGTGCCTGGGACGTTGAACATGTCTGACCATACATCATGGATGATACGGAAAAGGACCGCATCTTAAAACAATACTATTTCGAGGAGAAAACTCCCGCCGCTTACGCGGGTCCGCAGAAGCTATATCGTGTTCTTGAAAAGAAACAAGGTCTAATATGATTTCGTTTGACACAGTGAATCCTGGAAGTCTGCGAGGATGCCAGAGACAGTCGCAGACCATTGTATTTGACAAGGGAAGGTGCATAGAGATTGAAAATGACCTTAACTCGTTTGGCACTAAGATCCTGGAAGTCTGCTAGAGTGCCAAATACAGTCGCAGACCATTGTATTTGACTAGGAATGGTTCCTAGATGTCTAAACTGGTCTAAACGCATTTGCCACTGAGATCCTGAAAGTCTGCGAGGGTGTAAAAGACAGTCTCAGACCATTGTATTTGACTAGGGAGGGACCATAGAGCTCAAAAATGACCTTTACTTGATTGGCACCAAGATCCTGGAAGTCTGCGAGAGTGCCAGAGATAATCGCAGACCGTTGTATCTGACTCGGGAAGGCGCATAGAGGTTTGCATTGATTTTTGTAATGAGACGCTAGGCATGAATGGGTTAAAAATGTGTTAAGTAGCAAACATTGGCAACTTGTTGACTGGTTCTATGAACATAAGACGATGTGTATATCGCCTCTGTCAAATTATATACATAATGTGTAACTTTGTAACCGAATATTGCGCCAGTAGGACATCACTTACTCGCTTGTATGATTTGTGTTAACAATCTGTCAAAACATTGATATATTCAGATAGCCATACGGCACCGTAATATCAATCAGAAAATTCATAGAAATTGTAAGTATATTTCGTTGATATTTACTGGGAAAAAATCACCAAAAGCAACAAAATATGACAAAATACACCTTTAAATATTTTGAACATTTTTAATTTTGTACTGTAGTTCTTTCAGGGTTGTAAAAAAGGGTTTCCCAGCGCCATCTTCGGGGATTTAAGCCATGCTTCAAAAACATGCGCGGCGTCTTTGATCCTTGCATCAAAATTCGAATTGTTTCTCACATACATAATTGTTAAACACAATGGAACTATTAGAAGAAATTTGTGGAAATGGCAAACTACAGTTAATTTCCAAAATACAGGATAAAGCAAACAGCCGTGAAAAGTTGGATAAACCGGTTAAGTAATGTAAATCAAACAAAGAAGTAAAATCATATAAATATAATATAATATATTAAAATTAACTTATGCACAGGAAGCACTGAATGAAGCATTTACACTCAAATGACTAACGACTCCGGGTTAAGGTAAGCATTATTCAAAATTGATTGAACCGTTGTCTCCGCCTTCTGATCAGTATAACAGCAACCACTGCCGCGGCTGCAATCGCCAACACAACCAACGCAATAATTAGTATTCCATCTAAAATAAATAGAGAAAGTCCATTATAATTCGACAAAAAGCAATTTTACCGGGTCGGGTTCTAAAAGCCTCGTACAACACTTCGCAAGATGTACGAATATGGTCTTAAAGGGACATACCCTATAACTGATGTCGAACTAAATAACCTCAAAAACATAAATAATGAATCTTTGGAAGTATTATAACTTAACCTAAAAGTTTCAGCTATGCATTCCCATTCATTATCGATAAAATCAGCGGTTTAAAATATGTTGCAGTACCGTTAACCAGTCAATAATCTATGTAGAGTTGTTGTTGTACAATTAATGGGTGGGTTCGATTATTACAAAAAGCCTCTACATTTCTTAATTGTGGTAAAATAAGGCATTTTTCGCCATACGTTCTTCTTTGAAATTGTATTTATTTATCATTTTACATTCATTGAACACATAATCTATGTTTCGAGTATAAAATCTGCTAGATATAGGGAGTGCCTCTTTAATATGTAGAATTATTTAGAAATTGTCCTAAAACTACTCTTTCAATAGTAAATTGAAATATGAAATTAAACGTGTCAGTTCATTACTGGGAATACAAAGCACAAGAGTACTAAACTGCCCCAACACTACTAGTTTGCCCGCCGAACTGTTGTAAACGCTATTTGATTGACCAGTTACAGACAGGATAAACACTTTCAAAGCTAGAGAAAGAACAATGCTTATTTAGCAATATGTCGCAAATTGAAGGGCATTAAGTTTGCGGTGATCCCAGGATCTTGCCCAGGATATTATGTCCATAGATTTCTGTTTGTTTTGAGAAATAACATTAGAGATTTTGAAGTTAAAAACCACAGCTCCAAAATGTCCTGGGTCATCTGGTGATTTTTTATACGTGTACAAAAAACATGGCTAGAAATATTTCAACCAGGTTCCATTATTTTTTCTTTTTCTTATTGTCGTGTTGTCTCCGTGTTAATTTGGAGAAATGTTCATATCCATACGGTATATCTTGATTAAAAAATACATGTGTATTACGTACATGCCGTCACATGATATATTCCATCACAAAGTTGTATCTTATCACAATTATTTACAAATAAATTTCATCATACCACCATAATGGAGTATCTAATCATAATTATTTATAAAAAAAAATCATATCATACTACCATAACGCAGTATCTAATCATATTTTTTACAAATAAATCTCATCATACCACCATAACGCGGTATCTAATCATATATGTTTTACAAATAAATCTCATCATACCACCATAACGCGGTATCTAATCATATATGTTTTACAAATAAATCTCATCATATCACCATAACGCGGTATCTAATCATATATGTTTTACAAATAAATCTCATCATACCACCATAACGCGGTATCTAATCGTAATTGTTTACAAATAAATCTCGTGAAACCAAACTTCGATGAGATTAACTTGACTATCCGTCAGAGAGTGACTCTCTATACTTACACCATGGTAGTCCAGAGCTTGATGCACTTGAAGAATTGCAGTGAAAAGAAAAACCGGTGGTGCTAGTTTTACAGCAACAATTTTTTGGACCGCCCTTTGATTGACTACAGCAGTACTCACCATCTATAATAAACAAACATATAGGACACACTGCAAGAAACACATGTATAAATGTATGACAAGTTGAAGGAAAACCCGTTAACTAATTAGCGAATATTCGAATATTCGTTGTCCAGGGAGAACAATGACCGAGTGACAAAAACTCCATCTTATCCCTTTTTCAATGACATAATATCTCACAATAACATCTGCAATTCTGCTCGTCCGAAACAGAACTTCAAACCCATCACACATATTTACTTTATACATTGTATTAAATAGGTTATAATTATAGTGGAAGGTCAGTAACTAACTCACACAATTCAACTTTTAAATTAACTCATAGTTTTAATTAGGTTGGTTGTTCGTATTTAACATAGTGAGAAGAATTGCTAGGTCCAAGTATCAGAACTCCACCCGATCTGCTTTCAATATCCCCCTATATAAAGTTTGATTATGCTTCTCCAGAACACACTTCAAGCTATTGCTATTTCACCAACCATTAAAAGCTTTTTCTGTACGGTCTTTCTTTATTTCATTTATGTTGAACATGTAACCTTGTAAAGTGCAATAGTGTTCAACAGTTTCGAAACTTGTTAGTTTTCATCATCGAGAACACATAGAACTAAAAAGAATAATGGTAAACGGCTTAAGTTCTGATATCTGTTCGGTGACATCGGGCGTTCCCCAGAGATCCATTCTTGGTCCTCTTTTATTTCTACTATATGTGAATTATTTGCCCCTTGAATTGATTTCTGAAACTGGTCTGTATGCTGATGATACGACGTTGCATGATACAGGCAAACATCTAAATGATATTCAACTTAATCCTCAAACCAATCTAATAACTACAAAATGCTGGTGTAAGAAAAACAATATGGCATTAAACCCTGTCAAAACTTCATGCATTACTATAGGTTCTAGACAAAAGCTAGCTGGCATGAATGAACTGAAACTGTACGTTGAAAATACTAGTATAATTCATGTTGATTCACAGAATCTTCTAGGAATTCATATAGGTAAAAGTTTAATATGGAAAACACCCATAGATTAAACTTGTACGAAACTGGTTTCAAAGTTATTTCTTTTAATTCAGCATATCCTTATCCATGAGATGAAATAACTATTCTATGACGCCTATATTGCAGCTACATTTGATAATGAGTGTTTAACATGGCACACAGCTAACACGACCGATGTAAATAGAATTACTAAACTGCAAAAACGATTAGCCAGAATTATACTTAATTCTAACAAATATACACGGTCGTCTGAGATGCACGAAACACGTTAAATGCATGGCTTTCATTTTTTACTGGTCTAATTATACTCTAATAGTTTATAAAGCCTTTCATAATTTGACACATTCATATATCAAAGATATCATTATATTCTCAAATAATACAGACTACGAATTACGGTCGAAATCCACGAAGGATATCACACACAAAACACCTAGTAACACTAATTAAAAGTAATTATCTCAAGAAGACATTTAGCTAGTACTCTAGTATGGAAATCTGAAACCAAATACCTGTTGACATAAGACTTTTATCAAATGTCAATGCATTCAAATATAGCTTATAAGCATTTCTGCTTAAAACTGACCAATTGTAACTACTTTTTTGCCACCTACTTTATATTGAAAGTGAAATATCATCTTTTATGTCTGTCATCGCTCCTACATTTTTTGATGTAATCTGTATGCATCGTACGATAGATTTACTCATATTGTGTTGTTCATACTTGTTTTGAATTTGTTTTAAAAATGTTTAAGAAGGCCTCATTGTAAATAATATTTACCACCTATAAATGTATTGTACTTTATATGTGTTGTCTTAATGAGCCACCTTCTGAATATTAAGAGATTATCATCATTATTATTATTATTATTATGTACATGCTGTGCATTTAGAAAAGTAGTTTCAGTGTTACCGGTTCTCCCGTTTCTGTTATGAATATCACTGATAAAAACTACAGTAACTATGATACTTCTAGTATTCTTACCCAAACACTTTGTTTGACCACATGTAAGACCATCCTGAAAAGAAAATGTAAAAAATGTCGAAGTTTCACTACGTGTCGGAAGTCTTCAAGCATTATTCATTTTTAAATGATTTATTTATAAAGAATATTGACTTTTAAAAGTTAATTGGACATGTTAATTTGAAGCTATATAGTTTCGCTTGATGTAGCAAAACAAATTATTGAGGAAAAATACATGTGCATACTTACTACAGAGAGGAAGAGAGTAATTATCGAACATAAAAACAAAATCATTCCCCGAAATGATAATTCCATCTTCCTAGTACGTAAACTAACGATATAGGTCAGTGAATGTAGGCTCTTTTAAATTTGGAACGTCACTATTGAAAACTATCACTACACAAACCAGTTAGAGTAAATTGAGTTATCAAGTATTTTATCACCAGTATCATTGTCGTATCATTTTAGGCGCGGACATATCATTAATTAAATATGTATTGATACGCTCAAACATGGCTGCAGATGAAACTGTAATATTTAAGTTATTTCTCTATATCGTTTTCAGTTGATAATGCCTGAAATTTAAAACTATAGCATATATGGAAAGCCGTTGATATGCGAGGGGGGGAGCAGTATATTAAGTTTGCTTTTGACCGGAAGTTGGTAGTAACCTTTCAACCGCCAATGAAACGACAAGTAGAATGTATAACTGATAATGGAATGAGATATTTACTCTATAATGCACTTTTTGATGTGATAATTCCTCATGAAAAATGTCAATAAAATTCTCTTGCGTTTTCAGTCTTTCACGAATGGTTGTATAAGTTTCCTAAGTCAAAAGTTCATTTCTGTCAACATAATGTCAAACTAATGTTAATTATAAGTGTAGAGTAGTTTTACTTTCTCGACCAATGTTAACGGTCAATATTTGAGTAACATATTTGATAAGAAAAACAAGGATATAAGATTGTTTCCTGATGTGCATGTCATGGTACGGTGGGGGAGAAAATATGTTATCGGCCGGTTAGCTCAGCCAGGAGAGCATTTGCCTTGTAAGCGAAGGGTCCCGGGTTCGAGTCCAGGTCAGGACTGTTTCCTACACTGTGATATTGGGTGCCCTCTTACTGCATAAAGATAAATCTTGACGGTGATTTTTACTGTCCCCTTAATGTACTTTCGAGCGTGATACAGGCCGTCATCGGATGGTTTTTGACGAATATATCTTACAGATGATGGACGAATAACCATGAGGCCTTCTTCTTCTGGACCCCAACAGTGCGTCGTTAAAAGGCAACGCAACGACGAACTATACATGTCTTTCGCCACAACTTTCTATTCCTTTTGTGGAAATTGTCCCAGCCAGATAACTGCTACAGATCCAAGACGAGGAACATGAAGAAAGCTTCACAAAGTGGAAGCTTCTTCGGGTGCTATCATGCGCAAACAGAATAGGTTCAGAATCAACATTTTTAATTTGTTATATAAAATTACATAGGGAAACTAGCCCAACCCTACTCGTGCAATTTGATAGAGGGTTATGAGAAATGATATAAGTCAAATAAGATAGAATTCTGATCAGTAGATTCAGGGAATGTTTCTACTTAGAATATATTATAGAAAACAGCCCCACCTACTGAGTGTCTCATTTTAAAGGGATCAAATTCATTTGAGCAGTTTTGACAGAAAGTCCTAAGGTGATCAAATTTGTCAAATAAAATTACATTCTGATCACTAATTTCTGAGAAGGAGATTGTTGAAAGTTTCTGTTTAGATTATATACAGGAAACAGCCTCACCCCTCTGGGCGCCGCATTTTTATGGGATCAACTTCTCTTTAGAGATTTTGGTAGAAAGTCAAAAAGTGATCATACTTTTCAAGTTAAATTAAATTCTGACCATTAGTTTCAGAGAAGAAGATTTTTTAAGTATCTATGTAGATTATATTGAGAAAGCTGTCCCAACCAACTGGGGGCCTCCTTTTTGACTCGACTATTTGAAGAATACGGAGGCTATTGCACTCGCCTCGGCGTCAGCATTTGCGTTGGTTAAAGTTTCTTGTAAATGCTAATACCTTCTATACCATTTACTAAAACATATCTACCTCAGACTTGGCATACTTGTTTCTCATGGCAATTAGACAACTGCAGCAAGTCACCTAACTTTGTCAACCGTATCAACATGGTTGTGCCCCATTTTGTATTTAGATTTTGTCATGATAAGTTTAAGTTGGCTATAATTTTGCCATTTCTTAATGTTTCTTCATCAACCATTCAAATTATATTGTTTATGACAACATGGTGTACCCCCTCTACATCTCCCCCTACCTCTGCCCCACTTTGCCCACCCCTTCCCCACAGCCCTCTTTCGGCGCGAGATATAACTTCACTGAATTCACTTGTTTATGAGATCATAAAAACTTTATGGATTAAGTATATTTATTTCTCGTATATGTTAACATAGTTTCTAAACATAACAAAAAAATAGAAATCTTAAAAGATTTTAGCGAATAAATTTTAAACGATGGCTGATAGCTATCTTGACTTTGGAATTTAGAAACCTACCAGTACTCCAGATATATAGAGGATATTTGTTTGTTTCACTGAAACAAACAAATTTTCTTTTTCTTTTATTTTTTCTTGACAAAATAATCAGGAAAATTTGGAATCATAGTTTTTTCATTCCCTCATAATAATAAGAACCGCATTACTTCAATAATTACTGTTAAAGCAACAAAAGTAGTGCTAAAGTTTATTTCAGGTAAAAGTATTTAAAAAGTCATATTTATCTCTATCATCCAATGAAACTGAAACAACAATTTATAAGATATGAATTGAAACAATTGTTAAATAAACAAGTCTGCACTTCGTCACACTATAAATCGCGGAGTAAAACTCAATCAGCAAAAACAGTGAAAATAAAAATGGTAATCCACTGTTTCAAAACTGTGGATTATCACTTTTATTTCACTGAGAAAACACTATACATGTAATTCACTTGAAAACATAAAATAAAGACGGTTTATCCGTCAGAAACATAGTCAATGGTGACCACTTGTATCACACCGGTTCCGTCACTAACAATGATAAACATTGACAACAAGTCGAGCACATCGGGATGGCGCTGGATATTTGAGAAGCAGTCTCGATAGAGTGTATGCCGGGTGCTTCCGTTACGACTGGTTGGAAAGAGCAAAAGGAGGAATCCTTACACCAGAAAGAAACAATATTGGTGCAATTTCATACCAGTACACACATTGGTGACTCCGAACACCAAGTTCAGCGACAAGCTGATGAAGTTTATCAACCTGTACTCCGTCAAACATTCTTATCCGGGCTATTTCTCAGGAACCACTGTCGTCTGGAATTCAGTGAAACTTCATACACTGCTTTATTATCAATAGGATAGTGGTGCAACGATATAGTTATTAAACCTGCAAATAGGCTGTGCTCCTCCGCGGTCCACTCAAACGTAGTCCCTATTAAGATATAGTGCCATTTTCTTCCTAGTTTTCCATATTACAGGATTCTATGACCAACTCTGTATCAGCTAAGACAAAAGTGACCTGGGGTATTCTTGCGCTTCTACTCGCAGATATATGTTGTTTACAGCACATGATCCAGTATCTTGACCAGGACTTTCTTGCATCATGGTTAACATTCTGTTCTTCAAAATAAAGATAGTCGTGCAAGACGTGTAAGACTTGAAATCATGACAAAAGGTAGCTGTATTTAAGCGATTTTATAAAGAAAAAATCCGTATTTATAGAATTCAAACCTATACCGGTATACCGGTATATTGCAATACAGAGCCGGGCCAATTAGCTTAATGTAACCTTACCATATTTGCACTGTTCACTCTCTATATTAAACCGTCTTTGTCCAAATAGCATCAGGCATTTCTTAGCGTAATATCAGAACAAGGTTCGACAAATAGCTAGATTGTATAAAAATTATGGGACGTCTTTTGATAAGGAGCCAGATTGTCAAATAGTCAGTAATTATATCTCTTTAGTTGCAGATATTCTGCCTCATTCACAGTGCCCGATATCCATTTTAAATATAAAACCTGGTCGCAATATTTCTAGCCATGTCTTGTCCGCGTTTCTGGAGACATAATACTTAACTTGCAAAATTGTATGTGTTTTTCTCCAAATCCAAGCCCTATGTTCATAAATATAATTGTGCTATCCCGGCCAAGCCAACTTAACACATATTTTAATCGTTCTCGAAACTCACTTAAGATGGAATCTATCTCGAAGAGAGTGAGCGGCAATGAGGAATTATCTTTGCCTTGACTAAGGATAGTGTCACTACTTGGCACTAATGGTGATCGAACCCCTGACTCTTTGATCCTGAGGCGAATGTGATACCACTGCACCTAGACGGCGTCACGCGATTGTTATATAACTTTATAATGACTGTTAGTGTAGGGCCTACGATGGCTTCTTTCAAACCCACAGCTAGGATTTTCGGCCAAACCTTGATATGTAGGTCTGCGACCACGCAGTCACTAGCTAATCTGATATTCAGAATTAATGTCTCTTTAGTTGCAGATATTTTGCCTCATTAACAGTGCCCGATCCTATTTGAGTATCAATTTTCAATATAAACTTGGTCGCAATATTTCTAGCCATGTCATGTCCGCGTTTCTGGAGACATACTACTTAACTTGCAAACTTTTTATTAGCTAAAACAACTTCAGCGTACCCGGTTTATATGCTTGACAGAACGGGTACGCTGAAGCTTACTCCGTAGGGAAATCGTACCAATAATCGTGCCAGGAATCTGACACGCTCGCATTTCAGTATTTCATGAGCAATAAGTGAAAACAATAAATAATTTTATTAATCAGACCATAATCTTTTAATTTGCCAAATTTGAATATCAAATTTTATCTATTTAACGTAAAGCTTTACGAAAGTTTCGAACAGGTCAGAATTTTCACCAATTGGCCGCCATCTTGCCGATTTGACAATTATCACGTGACCATTCCCAAGAACCTTTGGAAAGGGATCTCTGCGGGAAATCGCCGAAGGTTCCGATTGAGGTCACGGGGACAGTTTATTTATTTACATGACCACGTGCGTTTTGGCGCGAACACTTTCAAGGTCTGTTCCGCGTCGAAAATAAAGTAAATTTCTTTTGAAATAAAAAAAACATAGTGGTAAATGCTATTGTATATTTACAATCGTTCTTTATATCATCTAAACACTAAACAAAAGGAAAATATCAAGCGTTCTGAACTACATGAAAAATTAGTGCGATTGCATCATACGAGATCTCGCGAGAGCAGGCATTTGGAAAGTCCGTTGTAAATGTAAACACAATGATGTAGGTTTGAAAAATCGATGTTTTTGTAGTCAACTTTGGTTGTAGAACACCGTAAATGGTTTGAAAAGATGAATTTATAAATAGATGACCCAAACATGATCATATTTCCCTACTTAACGTACATTAGATGAAAATTTGCATGATCTGTTATTCTGGTAAGGATTCGTAGTAGGGCTGATCCAAAACTCTAAAGCCGCAGCTGACGAAAAACAAAATATAAAAATAGCGGCATTTAGAGTTTTGGAAGCCAGAACTAACTTTTTATGTGTTTTTTTCTCCAAATCCAAGCACAATGTTCGTGAACATAATAATTATTGTGCTATCCCGGTCAAGCCAACTAATTACTCTTTTCTCTAGCTTAGAAGCTTAGAAAGTCTCATGTTTGTGCCCAGTCAATCAAATGTTTAGATAACCCTTGTAAAACACTGTGTGCAACCTACGTTACGAGCATGTTTTGGGACAATTTGGTAGTTTTCTATTGTGTGCTTTGCATCCCAGTTATAAACTGACATATGTAATTTTTGTATTTCATTTTTACTGTTCAAAGTATGATTTTAGCACAATTTCTAATTCATTCATATTAAATTCATACTCTTTCCAAGTGTCGTATGACATTGTAAAACACAGTCGATTTTGCAGTGGTGTTTTTCATCCGTTCCGTTAAATCTGTTTTTGCAGAATTATACGGACTTTCTATTTATTTTAGATGGAGTTCTTATTATTGCGATGGTTGTGCCTGAGTCGTGGTTGCTTTTATACTGATAAGAAGGCGGAGGTGGAGAGCAATACATCAGTTTTGAATAATATCCATGCGACCAGGTATCACAAGGCGATTGCGTCGAAGTTTAAGCATAAACGTCTGTCTGTTTAAGACTACAATGCCTGATTTATTCATTGCTTATACCTAGCTTAACAGCTTCTGAATGGCAGCTTAGTTGGTGACTGCGTAGGCAGAAACCTTCATGTCCAGGTTTGGTCGATAATCCTAGCTGTGGGTTTGAAAGCAGCCATCCTAGGCCCTACACTAACAGTCATTATAAAGTCATATAACTATCGTGTGACGCCGTCTAGGTGCAGAGGTAGCACATTCGCCTAAGGGTCACGGGTTCGATCACCACCATTGCTAAGTAGTGACGCTCTCCTTAGTCAAGGCAAAGATAAGTCCACATTGTCCCCCCCCCCTCTCTCTCTCTCTCTCTCTCTCTCTCTCTCTTCGAGATTGATTCCATCTAGATTGAGTTACGAGAACGATTAAAATATGTGTTAAGAACTTGTTTCGCAATCAGGCGTAAATAGATTATATAAATTAACGTAAGTAAATACTGACAGGAATGGGGTCACATACAATAGAAATTCAACACAACAACACAATATATGATTTTGTTAAGTTTATTTAAGATGCAGTTATTTCAAATTTTAAGATACTGGATATAATGTATTTTATGATACACAACAGTAGCACGTTTGGTAACATTTACGTTTTTAACACCAAATGCAGGACTTCCTTTGGTTAAAAACCACCACTCTTTTGAGCTTTTTGTGCAACTCATACTATGTACATGTAGTTTCATTTCATTCAAAAGTGTGATTGAATCTGATCGTATATAACCAATGAGACTTCGGATATGCTCCGTGTCTGATTCACAGTGATTCGACACATATTGATAAAATCTTGTATATGAATATGTTACTATGACAAACACATTCTGACTTGTATGATTACCAACATGTGTCGAAACCCTTTTTTGTTTTCCAGAGTTTGAAATGAAATCGCACACGGCTTCCAATTACATTGTAATTAACAATGACATACAATACACAAAAAGTCAAAGTAATTCAGCTTTTTTTTTCTAAAAAGCATAAAAAGTAGTAATGGCGGGCAAATTTTGCTACTTCATTTCAATTCATTGTAGATATCGATGAGCAAAACTACTCCTCACTAAAAGCATATCCCCCATATTAATCTGAATTCTTGAATGCTTAGCCGTCCATTTGTCATGGGACTGTTCTATCAGCGGATAAAATATATGGAAATAACATTTTTGCGTCTTCTGATATAACGTACAAAAGATTAGTCAAACATATTGTCGTTTTAGATTACCGTTTTTACAAAAAAATAATTCCGTTTGAAAATATGCCAGTAGAATAACATATAATGTTCGGTGCATATTTTTTGTCACCCTTTTTGATACGTCATTAATTAGATGGCATTCAATTTCATTAAAAAGATTGACTTAAAGAAAATGTTTGCTCCAATTGTGAACCAGTGAAGCGGGTGAAATCATAAGTATCAGTGGTTAAACCTCTTTATACCGATTTCAGACCGCAAAAATCGTAAAACGAACTCATGATACAGATGAAAACTGTTATTAAAACGTGACATACAAATCACATCGGTGCTAAGCTTTATTGTAAAGTCGGTTGAGCTAACAGGCCAGTCACGTTCCATGTACTCTACTGATATTACCAATGCAAAATCTGAATAACACTTCATAATCAAAAGAAAAATATTGGTCTATAATCTTAATATAAGCAGTGCTTTTCCCTAAATTCAAATTGTATTTTAATTTATGTAATAATTTTACATGCTATAAATCAGCGATATGACATGAGATGTGACGTACCCGTTACCTACGATATTTATGGGGTTATCCAATGAGTTTAAACAGTAAAGTTGGTTAATAAACAAACGATATAATGTTTATTAACAAAAAATCAATTTTAATTAAAATATTATTACAATAACATGGTCAGATGTGATTAATGGCAAAGAGTTAACTAATTCCATTTAACAAGTATTTCTAACTTAAAATACCTTCCATTGAATCTAAACTTCTAAAATCAAAGTACATTTAACATTAACTTCTAACCCTCCGTTTAACATTCACGTCCAACATGAAAATATATACCTTTGAAAATATAACATAAACTATCTTCCATTTAACTTTTAACATCTAACTTCCAAAAAAGCTTCTATTTAAACTGTACTTCTCACTTAAAATACATATTCCAATTCACCTTGACTCCTAACTCAAAATATATTTCATTTGAAATTAACTTTTAACTTTGATATATTTCATTTAACCTTTGCTTGTAATAAGAAATACCATCCAGTTAACATTAACTTTTAACATGACATAAAGATTTCATTAAGGGATATCATACTTTCAAATTTCTTTTCCTCCAAAAGTCTTCCGTTTCTTCTTTAATTCTTTTTTATTAAAAACACCTGTATATGCATATTACATAAAGTGTTAGAATAACTATGTTTAAATTACAAAATGTTGTGTATATGCATGTATATTGGAAATTGAATAATAAAAGATAAAAACAAAACATTAACTATTAACTTGAAATATCTTCCATTTAACCTTAACATCTAACTACTAAAAATAGCTTCCGTTTAAACTTCTAACTTGAAAATATATTCCATTGGTCTTGCCTTCTTACTTAAAAATATCTTCCATCTAACATAAATTTCTGCATTAAAAATATCTGCCACTAACTTCACTTCAAGTACATGCATTGCTTAGAATATGGTTACTGGTACATTGTCTCATAACAAAAGGGTAATGGTGGCACTACATGGCCTACTTAAGTGCCAATGCATCCCTTGGGCAACTATACATGGAATGGATAGTATCTCACGTCAAACATAAAACTCCTCACAACGATTTGATTAAAATCACTGCCTTTACAAGATACCACGCGGTGATGAAAAATGTCACGTGATGGCATAATTATGAACTTTTATATTACAATCACTATTTTGAATTAACGTTTTGTATTTGACCTCTTGACTGTTAACTATTTTATGAAATAACCCTAACTACAAAAGCAATAGAAACAACTTACGATCAAATTCAAATTTGTATTATTTGAAATTTAAAACAATCTTGTTAATCTACTGTAAAGGAAAGTAACCGCTGTGGGGAGTTTGGTCAAACACTGAGAAGGCTCTTAAGACAAAAGTCTGGTCTCCATTGTATTTGGGGATGATGTCACAAACAAAAATTGAAATCAAATAAAAGGTACATATGCATGATGTATGGAAAGTTAAGTGATTAGATGATCTAATGATATGTCAAACATCACATATTTTTAAAGTGACTAAAATCTTGCCAGATGGTAAATTTACATTATCGCTCCTGCACAAAACAATCATACTCCTTCATTATGTTTTTCCATCAAAGTTTCGACACATAGACTGCTTACAATCTAACCGACGAAATTTTTTACTACTACATAACACTAATATATTTCGTATGATAAGAAACAAATTACAATTAAATGACTGCTAGAGAGTCATTCCGCGAAACCTAGCCAGCAACATTCGTTATTTCTCTCCACACACACACACACACACACACACACACACACACACACACACACACACACACACACACACACACACACACACACACACACACACACACACACACACACACACATATATATATTGAACAAATAATCAAAAGAAATGGTTTATAAATCTGACCAGTGTTCAGAAAAAAGGAGGTTTTAGAATCATTTACAGACATATTGGAACAATTAGTTACGCCTTACGCGAATGCAAATCTTTTTACAATCTCTGAAGAGAGTCATATATCTCGGAATCATTTCCTGTGCAATTATTTCAAACTCCGACTAGTTTGTCTTGCGGAGTTTAGTATGTCAAACGTTCTTTGATATTGTTATTCAATGTATGTTTGATATTCATATTCAATGCTTCGTCATTCGTCTTGTCATATGAATAACGATGATTGCTCATGGGTTCCGCTCATCGTATTGATGAGGTGAACATTTTGCCTTAGCTATATTGAAATCTTCCAAGGAGTTAAGGAATATAGTGCGGACAATAAATGCACGACTCAAACGTTTGACCCTAAGTTGTTACCTTAATCCTGAGCCAGCGTAACCGGCACATGGGTTCTCCTCATCGCCTTGAGTTTCATCAAAATCCTTAACGGGGTTAACTTAAGGAGATATTTTGCGAACAGGGAATTCAAAAAACTTTACTTTAATCTAAGGGTGTGACCCAGACTTTGAGCTTGCGTGACCGGCTTATAGGTTCTGGACATCTTCGTGGTGAGGTGAACATCTGTCTTGAGTTTCATCAAAATCCATAAAAGGGTTAAGGAGATATGGAACGTGCAGGATTGTTATGGAAGGACGGGCGGACGGAGACCATTGCTATATTTCACTACCGCTACACGGCCGGGGACAATAACGAAACATTGAACTACATTAACTAACATATAAATTGTTTGACATGTCATGTTTTTTAAAGTTTGCTTTGCAGATCCATTTATAAATCCGGCAGGCCCTTTGACGACCATGACTCTGATGAATCAACATCATTTGAACATGCTATCTTCGTAGGTTTCACATGAATTATTAATAATTTACAATACAAACAGAAAGTAACAATAAAATAAATGAATAAAAGAAAGCAAAACAACAAATTAAAAAAGCACAACGCAGTGCAAGAAAATCTAACACAATTCTAATATGTGTTCTGTCAAAGCTGCAGTATCGATACCATAGCTACATTACAAATATATAAAAGTTGAATATTAAATAACACTAGCATCTTTTAATATTTAAAGTATATATTACCGCTCAAACTTAATTACCATCATAATTTTAAATAACAATTTAGTCACTGATTTAAACTCCTAAAATAATGAACATTTCCGTAGTTAAAACCAAAATATATAAATATATAACAATTCTATTCCCATCGAATGTAGAGAAAATCTATCAAAATCGTTTTCGATTATCCATGCAAAAAATGAAAATCTTTCCTATTTGTTAGTTATATTTTCGTTTGTATCTGTAAATAAGAAAATGACTCAAATAAATACTCAAAATTAAATGCTTACATGTTTTCAAAGCAATTGTTATATTGAAGGGTCAGTCTTGACCATTATTTGATATGGCCAATTTAAATGGTAATATAACTTAATTTGTTAAATGTTACATAATTTCATATAGTAAGGCAAATCATATGGCATACGCAGAAGCACAAAATACATTGCATTGATTAGTATTTATTTAGTACTTACAAATCTTGTATTAATAGTAAACATTTTAATTAAAGCTTCAAAATAAAATATCTAAAAAATAAACACAAAAAACCCTACGAAATCACTTTGGGACATATTGACATTATCACATTAATCACGTTACAGTGATTACGTCATGAACAATATGTCATTTTCATTATGCATACTATTTCAAATAACGCAATAAAACAAAAGCAACAAAACATTGCAGATATCAACGTACATGCTCAACAGTAAGGAATGAGACACTATCAATTGCTTAAACTAATTAAATACATTACACAATCTAGAAGGTAATCCGCATAAATACTCACTTGAAGTCCCATTATCATTTTAAATACTCATATTTGGATAACGACTATACAGATTAAATGATGATAAAACTGTTTTGTATTCACTCTTAAAACAATTTAACGTACACATTTTTGTCATATCTTTGTCACTTTGTCAAAGGGTTGTCACAAATTGTTTCATTTGTTTAATGTCATAAAAATGACTGCGTTTTATTTTCAACATGTAATTCCGATTTAAAAAGCAACATAAGGAATGTTTGTTTGTACAAATCGCTGTCGACATCTTTCTTGGTAATATAAGAGCTACCCGAAGTGATTATAGGACTTTAAGTGGAACTAAAAACAATCCTAGTCCCAAAAAATAAAACGGAATCCCGAAGCAAGTTAACAAAGCTAACATTCTCCAGATTTAGCTACAAGGAGCATGCTTAACATATCTAAGGTATAAATGTCTTCGTATATTCTTCAGATTTCCTATCCAATATGAAAAGTGTGTTCTAATGTCAAGTATATATCTAATACAGTTAAATTCAACAACGTTATACATTCTCCTCCGTACTAACAGTTGTATTTTGTAGGCTAAAAGAAAATACACGATTAATTGAAATGTGCTGATCTGGATCTATACGGTTCGTCCGTTTTTTAATGTGTAGTGGTATATAATACATTAACACAGTCCAAAAACATGTATGTAAGAAAATCCGTAACAACAGCTTTCAAGAAGATTTAAGTGAGAAATATTTAATTCAAACTGCATACTTTACACATTTTCAAATGGGTCAAAAACAAAAAACTAATATACAAATATAAAACAACAACAGTAAGATGCATTATGTTTCATTGTGTGTCAAATGACAGAAAAACTTGCTGAGTTAACTTTTTAAAATAAATCATTATTATAAAGCTGCATGCATTAACAATACACTGTACAATTAGAATCAAGACAGACAAATGTGAAAATGTCAACAATTTTGCAAAATGTGATACAAAAAATAATAGAAACAATAAAATGTATCGCCCTTGTGTGGTAAATTCACGGGAATGTAGAAAACTGGCGTTGTATTTCGTATAACCAACAAACATGCCTCCCGCTTAATTAAGTAAAACTACAGTATATATAGATTTAAAACTGCGACGCCTTTGATGAAAAGCACATCCCCGATTCATACATTTTATTTTCATGACTGTATGCATAGAATATTATTGAAAGCAGTTAAAATTTAAACCTGATACTCTGTTTCTTTTGTTATGAAAGGGTAATGTTTCGATTGCATCATTTCTAGTTAATCAAAAATGGACTTAATTCAATAATGAATTTCCGTGCCCATCAATTGAAAATAAGATCAATTGAATCATCAGTTTGATTATCGTTTCATTTTTAATGTTTAATCTACTAGTTTGTCAGAATTTGTTAAACAGTACAGCAACTGAACTAAAACTGAACATTTCCCTTATCTTTTATTATACAAATACGCAGTTCTTGTTGGTATTTCCATTATATTTCTTTTATCTCTAGTCCTTATTATGGTCTTACAGACCTACAATATTTATTCTGCCGTTGTATTACTTTTTAAAATGCCATTATCTACATTGCATTCTTGCTTTTTCTTAAAAGCAACCCACTTGTCTTTTTCTGATAACTATGCATTTTCCTCCTGACTGTTTGTTTCTCCGGGCTGTTCAAAACAGCAGACTAAAGCTTTGATATTACATCTTGATATACTCTTTTCTCTTCGGTTGATTCTAACGTAGACATTTTTTCTTCAGCTATCTGTAAAGCAGTGTTTCCGTTATGATCTGGAATTGTGTGTGCATTATGTTTAATGGACACATCGATCAGCTGACTGACCATCGTACATTTATTTTTCTGCAGTGCAAAAACCAGTGGTGTTTGATTCTTTCCGTCTACACAAGTAGGCGATACCATGGACTTTAAAAGCTTTAAAAGCTCTATGTTTCCTTCAAGGACCGCTATATGATACAGTTTGATTCCCAAAATTTCCTCATTAACGTCTATCGGGTAATCCGCCTGCTTCAAATCACGCTCCAAAAGCTGTTTAACAATGCCGATTTTTCCAGCAAATGCTGCTACATGAATCGGACACTTTTGTCTTGCATCTTTAATACTCAGATTGAGATTTGTCTTCAACAACTGTCCCACTATGTCTTGATTATCACTCCTACATGCCATGTGTAATGCTGTTATCCTGCCAGGTTCCGTTGTATAATTTATTTCCTCGTCATCAATGTATTGGCTGGAAAGAATACATTCTACCGCAGCACAATTTTCCTTTTCGACAAAAATAATCAATAAACTTTTTTTGCCAACCCCCCTGTAATACCTGAAAGACTTTTTACTTCTGCTTAGTAGTAGATCCAATATTTCTCTGTCAGCTGCTTCGCTTGCTGCATACATCAGAGAAAATTCATCAGCCCGAGCTCCCATTTTGCTTACGAGAAAATCAATTTCATTTCCATTGCCATTGAGCGTAGCCACAAGCATTGACATTGACAAGTCAGTTTGCAATCTCAGTCCAACATCAAAATGTTTAGTAACGAGATTCTGCATTTCCCGAAAACACTGCGAGGCAAAACATTTCAGTGACTGCTGCATCAGTGAGTGCGCTAGAATGCCGATTTCAGTTTCAAATGTTTTTTTGTAACGGCTAGTTTTGAATTTCATAAAATGGGCTGTAATTGTTGAGACTGATGTGGTAAGCAGTTTATGTATCATTTCGCTCTTGTGCATTGTTTTAAAAAACTCCGCACAAAAGTCTTGTTCACCAAATGCAGGATGCTTTAGAAGTGTGCAGTCCAAGTACCTTTGATGGTCAAGCTGCTGTTTTTGGACAAAGGAACGGCTTTCTCCGTCGATGCCCTGCAGCATAAGCAATCCTAGTCTTAAACATAACTCACCATATCGCGGAAGCATGACAGTAATTCCGATGGCAGTCTTGCCTGGTGTTTCGATACTGACATATCTTTCAATGAAAGAAGCATCACAGTTGTTTAACAGTGCCGTTCGATTAGACTTATATACGACCAGTCCAACTGCATCGCTCACAACGTGATGATCAAACTGAAAAACTTCGTCCCTTTCGTTGAAGCGGATGAAGCTTTTTGTATGACTAAATAAAGCTTTCCGAATAGCACTCAGTGATTCCGGACGACACTGAAGTTGCTTGATAGCACGCAGTACTGGCTTTGGGGTGTCATCTATATTCTGTTCTAAATCACTCAGTTTAAGCTCCTGTGGCTTTTGAACCCAGAGTACAAAGAAAGCAAGAAGTACACCATCGATTTTGAAAATATTTTCAAGACACTCTTGAATGTAAAGCATAGGACCTTCAAAAAATGTCTCTCCTTCTTTTTCGAAGAGACTTTCGTTTTCACAGAATAATTTTGCACATTCCGGGAATCCTACTATATAGGAAGATGGACGATTTGAATGTTCAACGCATGTTGCAACAAGATTGTCATCAACATCTTTTCCCGTCAATTTCATATGACTTTCAAGAATCTTCGTTTTCTCGTCATCATTCAGGTCTTTAGATGAGATTGTCAGCAAATTTTCATTTCTTTTGATTAAATGTGAAATATGCATTTTGTTAAATACCTCTTCTAAAATGTATGAACGGGATGTGATAATCACCTTAAGATCATTTTGTTCAATTGCATCGGTCATATCGGGTAAATACTTAAGCCATTTTGCACATTCACCTTTTACAAACATAGCACGGCCAAACATATCATCAATAAGAACAGTTCTGACTCTTTCGTGGCTATAGTAACTCCACTCTTCGGGAGTATTAATTTTCAAACAACTATCTGGATCTTTTACCAGCCTTTTTGAAATTGTAGTTTTCCCTTCACCCTGAGCACCTTCAAGTACAAGTAGCCCTTTTTCTTCTAGCTTCTGTTGTGCTTCTTTGAAAACCGTTGTTTCAACAAAGTGTTCGCCCAGATTATCTTGTATTTCTCTTTTCGATCGACCTGTAAGAGATATATGACATATTTGTTTACGGTATTTGGTACTTTAGAATGTACTTATCGATATCTGATCAGGAAGAATCCGTCATAACAAATACAGTCTATTGTAGGATGACAGTCAAGGGCTAAAGAAAGATGAACCGGTACAGATATTGCAACAAGCAATGCTATACACCAAAATGTTCATCAGGTTTAGTAGTTTATGAAACAGCCGGCATAAATTGGCGTAAATGGTGGCGATTCTAGAAATCCAAGATGACGTCCAAGATGGCCATAAAAATAAAACATCCTGGTTTTGTTGGATTGTTGGTCCAAATGTTGTTTTAAAGACTGTGTCAAGGTTTTAAACACATAAATGTATACAAACGTACTTAATATACGATTTTATGATGTTTTTTTATGAATTTTAGTGAAAGTTCTAAAAAAAAGACACTTTTTTATCAGCAACCCAATTTCTCTTACAACTTTAATACACTTATGTGACAAGAAATAAATGTGACTTATAGCTTATAAAAATAGGTAAATAACTGTGTTACAGCAGAAAAAACTTAATGCACAAGCATTTAAAAGTTGGTGGGGTAATTTCACATGTCTTTTCAATATAAAGTCTTACGATTTATTTCAACTTATAAGTAACTTTGATTGTTAATTTTAGTTAAATTTAATGCATATTATATTGTATACATGTTGCATTTTAGCAGATAGATTTCAATGTTTGATTACCAAAATCAAGGATGGCTTCAAAATGGCTGCCTAACACATCCAAGTTGGTTGAATGTAAGCGTAAATAACATCAAATTTTAGGGTAGGTAAATCAAACGTATTTTAAGTAAAGATAATTGTGAGTAGAAATATAGTGTAAAATAAAGTTGATTTGATTCCATTCCCCTTTAATATGAATTTAGTATTCAATAATAATACACTAGCTCATTAGATTTTACAAGTGGGTGGGGTAAATTAATGTGCAATGTAACTATTATGAACAGCCAAAAAAAGTTCCCAGTGTTAGACTCTGCACAGGTAAGCATTATTCTGTTTCACCTTTCTACAAGAAAAAGTTTAACGCATCATATAGCTCTAAAGTAACAATTAACTCATAATACTAAATAACAAAGAAGACCAATTCAAATAGTCATTCAATTTAATGCCATATATATATATAGTCCTAAGGTTTAAAACCCTTTAAATGCCGGAAAAGGCAATATATATAATGAATTAATAAAAATGACATGATATGGCTTTAAAAGAATGATTTAATTAACTAAATTAACTGTGCTACGCGTTTCATACAATTCATCAGGCACAATTGTAGTGTATCTGCTAGGCGTTTCATACAATTCATCAGGCACAATTGTAGTGCCGCACAGTTAATTTAGTTAATTAAATCATTATTTTAAAGCCATGTCAAGTCATTTTTATTTAATTCATTATATATATATAAATATATATGTATATATATTCATATTTATAGGTCGCACGTATAAATATAATTAATTAGTTCACTTATTCCATCCCACTTGAGTAAATTAATCAAAATCTGCCATACAGGCAAGTCCATCAAAACTTAAAGCAAAGTAATGCCACACAGGCAAGTCCCACTTCACTATGTATTAAAAACACACTGTTCAAAACATAAATGTTCAAAGTCTCCCGAATACACTATTTCGAATTCCTGCGAATCAAAAACCCTAAACACAATTCAAATAATATAATAAAACATAACAAGTGCATGCAAAAGATATGATATATCATAACAGTCACATGCAACAGTTTATCAAAGCAAAGAAGCACAAAAAAGATGAATAACTCTTTGCAAAATCCTGGCGGCGGGTGGGTGGGAAAATTTGAAATGTACGTGTGACCAGTACACAAAACAAAACTACAGTGTCAAAATAATTGAATCTACATTCGGACGGGCCTCGCATAAACAACTTTTTGATAACCAATCAAAACAAGCATAATAAAAACGCCCGACCAATGAAATGTTATCTATCTAAATGTGACCTCTGAACTGCCACTTGAATTACCGAAAAGAACCAACAGTGTAATTAAACCGTAAAAAGGCATTAATTAAATGTTTTAATTTATTATTAAAATATACCAAAAGCTTCGACATGTTCATCATTTATTCAGACTGAAGTGTTAAACAATGATAAGCTGTTAGACAGGCAGCAAATTTCTTTAAACAAAAGTAAAAACATTGCATTATACTTTTCAAAACAATGTACAGAAAAGCTTTGAGACTGAAAAAGTTATAATCTAAAGTAGTGACCTAAGTCTGAAATAAAACACACATAATTATACAAGTTACCTGATATTGCATGTGTTATTCATTTACATAGTAAAACTATGCGTATAACTTCGTCTGTTGCTTGTTATGTATAGACACATAGGCTCATTTACATATTTTCAATGTTAAGTATTGCAATGTTTTACGTTATCAACATGTAAATCTCATCACATAATCATATATTACATTACAAATAACCAACAAGTCAAATGTTTGAACGCCGCCAAATGGAGTGCGAGTTGCGATAATTAGTAATATTGGATTTAATGTATGGTGATTAACCCAACCTAATCTTTTTGCACTCTAATTTTGTATATGGCTGACCATTTGTTAATGTTTAATGCTAAAAAAGATGATTCTACGTCAAGTCTATAGGCATTGTTTCCTCTGTATGGAAATTGGCTGCTGTCACATTATGCTTTTTTGATTAAGGCAGTGGAATTTGATACCAATAAAGGTATGTTTATTTATAATCTGAACGAACAACATTCTCCATATCGAGGGAAGTAATCGAAAAAGTTCCAAGTCCAAGACAGAGAAGCAGATAGAGCTTTGTTGCTCCTCGATATAAACATCATTTTATATATTCTTATGCCTTATTGATGTAACATAGAAGGCTTTTCATATAGCAAACTTCAACGTACTTACTAAAAATAATTTCGTAGCCATTCGTTTTAAATCGTTGTCGTCCAGCGTCCTTACTAAAAATAACTTCGTAGTCATTCGTTTAAAAACGGCTATTTCCGTAACATTTAGACTGGTTCGCGATCTCAAATCAAAAGACTGCTTGTTACAAAAGAACGCACTGTGAGAAATCAGTCTACAGGCTAAAAGTAGTTACGTCACCCCATGGAAATTTTACTTACTGCATTCTAATATACACGCCACCTTCAGGACGGCGTGTAACAAATGCAGCAATTTTCAACTAATTGCTACTGATAGCAAAACTCATTCGGAGGATTTATACTCTGCAACTCCATTGCGGCATTATGATTTTCAATAATGTTCTGTAAAGTACGTATTCATTTAGCTTGTTTAGTAGGTTGTTCATTTCTTGTGCAGATGCATTCATCACAGCACAAATCACTGTAAAGACTATTTAGGTCACTTTAAAGTTCCTGCGCCGTGACATCATCTTTGAGACAAAGCAACCAATATGTTCGTCAACCTCATAGCCAAAATCTGGTGGGTTAGGCGGAGAAACTGGCACCAGAGTACTGAACTGTCATGTAATTGTAACAAAATACCCCGTTCACCCCCCACCCCCCTCAAAAAAAAAACGTAACAATACCCTATCATGAAAAAGACACAAAACATTGTCAATAAATCATTTTCTGACAAAGCCCCTTATACCTTGTTCTATAGTATCCACATGGTGTTAATTTCCGGCAAGGGGTCCGGTCTCCGCTCTTTTTTGACATTCAAGCAATTGAAGATCAGCAGCGGTCTTGATTAACAGACAATGTATTTATCTACCAAACTGGTAAGTTACACTTTTTAAAAAGTTACCGGTTCTATAAAAAAAATTAAGAATATTTAGCTGTTTACCTCACTATGTTTTCCTGATGTTTTTCTGTCATTGCCGACTTCTGGTTCACCTTTCAATTTCGTAGCAATTATTGGTTGAAAATATTCCACGACATATTTCGCGCACTGTGTTAAATTGATGTATTTCGTATGAAAACAATGCTGAATTTAGTTTAAACAGTATTTATTTTCAAGTAATCATGTACAGTACAATACATAGTATGCAAGTAATAAGAAAATGGCAAACGTACAAGCAATTAATATATAGTAACACAGAAAAGGATTTGAAAACAAGTCTTTTAAAAGACTTATATAAATTCATTTCCCCATGACATGGAATAAAGTGGCTGGCTCGTACAAGTAACGTATAATGCGCTAAGCTTGAAAATAAGTTGTAGAAAGAGAATGTAAGTAACATAAGAACTATGCTGCACTACAGATCTCAAGTTCATGTCATTATAACGGCAATTGGTTAAGTGTTATGAGGTTTAGGTACTTTTTAAATCCGACTAAGACGTGAAACGTCGCGTGACGACAATGAACTCCTGTACTCGACGAAAGACATGGATATTTTCCTTTAGAGTCATGTACTCAGAGCCGTATAAAAGATTTTGTAATGTACTAGGACATGGCAGATGAGCAAAGTAAGTTTATCTTTGTAAGCTGTAGTTGGGACAAGATAAAAGGAAGTGATTTGTAGTTTCTAATTCGCCACATGCACAGTGAGGAAAGTCGACTATTGATTTTCTGATGAGATCATAGTTCAAAGAGCTGCAACCAAGACGTAAACAAGTGTGTAGTATTTGCGCTAGTCTAGTGCCACTTAGAAAGTACAGGGGCGGGGGGGGGGGAGGCTTACAACGGTTTGCGCTGAGTTTACTTTTAAAGATATTTAGTGTAGAACTATTTCGAGTATATCGAGCTTATTGCGAAGACTTTGAATGTTTACATGCATTATACTTAAACCATTTTTATGACATCCTTGGAGCTGTTATTAGAGTCTGTGTCTAGAGAAGTATTACTTGAGGAATGTGTATCCGGACCGGGATTTGGATGTACATTTCCAGAAAACAGTAATAGAAGTAAGTAAAATGCTGCAAAAATGGTATAAATGGTAATGATTGAGAACGAGTATGAAGTCTTATGGATTAAAAGTGCACAATGTCGAGTGTTACGGTAGTTCGTGAGTAGGTAGCGTCTGTATAGCGTAAACACGTTATGAGTGTAGTGTGTAAGCGTCGCCACGTGCCGTGTCATACAAGTAACATTATGATTCATGTAATAAAGACAAACAAGAAAAACTGTATCACAGCGGGCCTAGAAACAAAGCGTTCATGTAAATATTTTATAATGGGAGATGCAAATAAACTTTACAGACTTATAACAGAGACAGAATACATTTATATTCTAGGTTCGTGTAAAGCAAAAAATTGACTATCTGATTTGTGCATTTACAATTTAGTAACTCTTTCTCATTTCCAGTGTATCATTTATGATTTAAAAAGAAACAAAATCATATTCATGAAAAAGTTTTAAATAGTCTTTATGCTCTTTCCGTTTTTTTCATTAGATTGTATATACGAGCCCTATTTTCATTCAGCGTTAATTAAAACAAAGTTAACGCTGCAATATTATAATATGTTCTACGCTTTGTTCCATTAAGGTGATTCTCAGAATATACAATACTATTCCTGCCTCTATCCTCACAAAATCGTTTGCAGTCAGAATGTTTGTAAACAAAACAACGCACATTTTTACGATTAAAAGTATCATTACCGACCAATTAGTTAACTTTGGCTACCTGTCAGTTTATTGCTGTAGACCAGTCTAATAACACGAATTGTAAACCAGTCTGATAAAAATAGAAAGTGCATCCCGACCAGTTAGTAAACTTTGGCTACCTTTCACTTTCTTGCTCTAATATGACGTGTCTGATTTTAATAGACTGGTAATAGTAACGTAATGGGCCTACTTTACCCGATACCGGAAGATACCGGCATGTTTAACCGATATCGGTTTTTATATTGACAGAACAATATTAACTTTTCACTACTTATTAGACTTTACATAAGCATATAAAATAATTTGTTTAGTTTTACATGGATGAAAGATAGAAATAAATATCATTTTTTGACAATTTTAAAACTACACAATGAACAGTGGTTTAACCCATTCTTTATCGTAACTTCCTAGGCGATTTTCATAACATTTTGTTCAAAGAACTATACACTTCTTCACCTACATGTTACATTTTCCAACCGCGTGTTAAATATAGCGGGCCGCTGCTGCGGTCCGCAATAAAATTGTATATACTGCTGCGATGGCACGGCGAGACGAATCGCGACAGTAGCCGGAACGGTCACAGAACCAGTATAACAATAGTAATATAAACATGTACATAAGATCTAGAAGAAGCAGCCTAATTATTTTTCTGGAAAGTAAAATGAAGTAATAGAAACATGATATGAAAAATAAAGAAAATGTAAAAGAAACTTTTGTGGGGGAGTTGTTGTATTACACTTTTGTTGATGACGGTATTAAAATAAGATTATGGTATCTTGTAATGATTTCACTATTTCACTCACTCAGTAATACTTCCAGTGAAAGTTACATAGAAAGACTATATATCTTATAATTTCTAAGACAGTTAAATACCCATTTCAAGGATCTTTTTAGAAAAAAAAATCAGTGAACGGGTAAGCTTTTGCATGACAGTAAAATGTCGCAGAATTTGTATACGTGTTTGAATTCGACAAAATGACTAAAGATTGACAAATTTGCCCAAACGTTGTTCGAGTTAGTTCATGATAAATATCTAATACAAAATCTATAATTGCAAGTAAAAACTGATTAAATGGTACATACATATCGTGCTAGTATTGAATAGATGCAGGGAAAGTAACAAGTACAAGAGGGAGCTTTGAAGCCCCTCTTTATACATGTCCAATAGGAGCCTACATAAATAGGTACGCTCCCTTTATACATATAATAGTAATACACAGATTCATAAAAATGACCAAAATAGGTAGTTCATGATAAATAATGAACACCAATAACATATATTGATAGGTCAAAACACATGAAATGGTACATATATGTCTTGCTAGTATTTGATAGCTGGAAAGCATGTAACAAAAGAAGCTAAATCTTGACAAATACAAGAAGGAGCTGTTAATAAGCTATAGCACGCAAGGGAGATTAAATCCAACATACTTTTGAAGTAAGCATCTCTAGGTTGTTTCCCTTTATTTGGTGATAGGTGTAAACTATTGTCATGAATTGTATTTTATAGGATGAAAGTTCTTAGTTGTCAGTGATCAGATAACTAATTGTACTTTGAAAATATTAAAGCTATAGATTACATGTATATTGATAGAAACTTAGAGAGAGCAGCTAAGGGCATATAAATTATACTTATTATAGCAATCTGCGATTTGTCGTTGCTCTCCTTTATACATTTGTAAAATAATGGTACAAATAAAAATTATGAAACCATAAAAAAATTATATCCAATCATTGTACAGCTAATGTATGAGCAACCAGGACTACTATTTTAGACACGTGTTAATACTGATGGAAACCTACCAAAATAGATATAATAGCTTTGACGTTCCCTTTATAGTTTTATAATAGTACGCAGGTCCATAAAGGTGGCAAAAAGTATATACTCCAACAACAATAAATAACACTAACAGGTATTTGTAATGCTGCAATCTAGCCACAATAGGTGTTTAAAGAGCAATGACTCTTCAGATGAGGCATAAATACACCAGCAACATTGCAAAACATAAGCATATAACAGCATATCAGATTAGTTCATAATTCATATTTATATTGATAATAAAGGTTTACAACCTGTAGTTGCTTTACCTTATTCTGTACAATTAAAGATTACCTGCACGATTTTCATGATTATAGACGCAGTCGTTCGTAGACAAGATTCGATGAACACTAACAGTGTTATTGTAGGATTAATAAGTTGGGCTATTGGATCTTTTGCAGTATATCAAATGTTACTAGAATTGTGATAACTTTAACATGTTGAGCTCCACTTTAGATTTTCTTGTTGGAACTATGATAAAGACTATAGGAATGATCTGATTAATGTTAAAATGTAGGACAGAAATATCACGTCACAGAGTTGTCTGCTATACAATACAGGTAACGTATTACTATGGATTTACATGAGTGCTCACAGTGTTTTTTGACACGTAGTAAGTACATATTAAAGCAGTTTCTATAATGTAAATATTTTGGTCACTGTTGTAATTGGTACTTGAAGGGTGTGATGCGTAGACCTTGCAGCCAGCGATTCAAGTTTTATCAAGTTTATTTTGCACGTTTTAACTGCCTTGCTTCAAATGACAAACGTTTGCGGAAGGGAGTAATATTTTCTTGAACGAATAAGCCCCTTCCCAATTCCTTCCGTGCATCATACAGACGTTGTCGGGCTCCAGAATTCGTGAACTTCACGATCACCCTTTTATTCGCTGATACTTCGGTATCGAATTTGTCCTTGCGATGGCACTTGTCAATATCGGCTGAGTTGAGGTGTAAAGGTTCTCCATTGCTGAGCTTTACGTTTTTCACCTGATCCAGAATCTTAATTTTAACATCCTCGTTAGAGTCTCCTGTATCACCAGGAATCCCGGCTATATCTAGACACATCCTTCTACCATATTGTTCTATTTCGTCGGCATATAGAAATTGTTCAGTCTGAATTTGGCTTTAAATGGCGCTGTAAGCGGCCATAACCTGTAAGTTTGTGTACAAGCAAGTACAGAAAAGACACATACTGTAAAAACGATTTATAAAACGTTAAGCAAGCAGCGTAAAATATCACTTCTATGCACAACCATATGACGTGTTTGAAAGGTCATATGAGGTGAACCGGAAGTCGGCAGTGAAACATCCGGACAACCGAGAGAGCGAAACAGCTCATTATTCTTGAAGAATTTTATAGAAACGGAAATATTTTCAAAAGTGTAACTTATCATTTTGGTAAATAAATATAGTGTTTGTTAATCGCGACCGCTGCTGGTTTGGATGTTTAAAAAAGAGCGGAGACCGGACTCTCAGCCGAAAATGTTCAACACCATGTGAATAATATAGAACAGTGTTTTAGGGGGTTTGTCAGAAAATGATGTTTTGTTTGTTTTCGTGAAAGGGTATCATTTAGGATATTTAGGATTTTTGGTATTTTGTTAAAATTACAGGGCAGCTCAGTACTCTGGTGGTAATTTTGTTTCTGACGCATTTTCCAAATTACAAACTGAAAAGTACAGCGAACTAAATGCGACACAAAACTGTCGTCGGTTGCAGGAAGCTGTCTTGGTTTCACCCATTTCTTTTCAATAGCAATACTTATATACAACAAATTAAGGGAATCACAATTTGCTGATCTATTAAGGTACCCAATAAAAACAGTGTCAGCAGACCTAGACACAAAAGACAAACAAGGTTCACAACTAAGGCTGGAAAGTTCACCAAGTTTCTCTGCATATTTCAAAAGTATCTGGAATGCTTTCTTTTTACCTTGTGTCATATATGGATGAACAGTTATCACACCCTGTAAGATAATAAACAGACAACAAGATATTAAAGGTCCAATACTAAGGAAAGTGAAAATTCAAATATACTTTAAAAAGCACAGAAATAAGTTATTTTTAATAAAAAATGAAAGTTGGAATGCAGAGATTCTAAACAAATCACAGTACATGTACAATTATTTTTCTATGCATTATGAAGAAAGTTAAAAAGACCTGGGTGGTCATTTTGTCGATTCACTGAGATTTCAACATAATACACATACTTTTCTTCATGTTCCAAACACTTTCTGTAAATTTTAACTTGCCAATCTTCATTATTTAGTGTCTTGCATAAGGTAATGTACTTGCCATTGAAATAACTGTCACTTAATTTTCGCTTAGTAGTGGACCTTTAAGTTGGGCAGTCAACAAATTTGCAACTATTATATGGATTGGTATATGCCTTGTATATGTATAGATTTTCAACAAGTTTTGAGAGAGTGTGTCAGTACAAGGACTGTTGTAGTAATGGACCAAATGAACCAACACCCATCTGTGTCTTGACTAACAACCGTTTTCTTGATCCCAAGAGAATTTAAGATGCATATGCCAAATGTATTATTATTCTACCATCAGCTTCTGTTTTGTATTGACTCTATTCTATCAACATAAAACACAACATTTCGGCAAATAGAAGGTGTTTTTTCACCCATACCACTGGAGACGATTTTTCCCTATCAAGTAGATGCTGGCAATTTTCTGTGAGATATTTTGTATGAAGCTTTATTAGCTCACTTTTGCTTTTACTACTGGCCAAGACTATCTTCCAGTATCTTATCAGCACGTTCATTTGCATAGCAACAGGGGTAGTGGAGGTACTGTTTTCATGTTTCTGGCGTGTCCGGAATTTTAGACTATTTGTATAATACTGGCAAAAACAACATGAGCTTTTGTACTTTTTAGAACAGAATGAAATGTCCAAATAAGCCATGTATATTTAGAGCGAAAATACATGTGAAATTACATCCACCCAACTTTAAATGCTTGTGCATTCAAATGTTTCTGTGTTATTCTGTTATAATGTTACTGTAGTAATTTAGTGGTCCCCGCCGTAACATCTGGGGACCTGTGTTTTTCGACTTCCGGATTCAACCAGACAGCATTGATTTCTATGGATATATTGCTTTAATTATTATTATCGCCTGTTTGCATATTATATTATATTTAAGAATTGTTCCACTGTAGCAGTTCATAGTGAATTGCAACATTGGTGTCAGAGTGTCCCGAGCCTACGCCGGGAGACTTTATTTTTAAAAATCGGGTAGTGTATCCCGTCACACGTGGTTGCGACGCGCGGTCATATTGAATTTGCCTATACCATTTTTGAGTTCTCAAGTTTCTTGGGCCGGTCTGAAGACCGTTTTGAAATGTCATTGCTAGGCTTGATAGGTGGGCCTATTTCGCTTGGGATATAAGATTTATCCCGATACTTTATATTAAGTTGAATCTTTCTTCGGCAGGTATCCGCACGCCGAACCTCTGAAGTGCCGGTAAGTTTAAGTTTTAGTTTGCCGTCTATTGGCTGCCCTATTTCATTGTAAGGGTTTATTCAAAATTGGGGATTACAGTTTAGGAGTTTTCTTTAGGATTTTCGATTATTATAGGAGTTCCGGGACTTTGAACCGGAAGTAGTTTGATATTCGGGTAAAACATATCCGGAAGTAAATATTTTTAAACAAAATCTTAGATAAATTTCAATAAATATTGACAGTACCTGGCAGAGGAGAGCCTTCTGTTTTGCTTACCATTTCCCCTCCCATCTGTTGCTTTAGTGATTTTTAGGTTCTGTGTAATTTTATCAAATGATAAATCTGTGACCGTTCTCTGTTTCTATATTTTGTCCTGTTAAATTTATTGAAGAGCTAGGGTCCTTCTATACTCTACAGCAATGACTGAAAATTGCTCTAATGTTGGAGTAACCGTAGGATGGGTGGGGGGTCGTCCCCCGAGTGACATGATTTTTTATCAATTTCATGAAAATTGAGAACATCCGGGGTATGATTCAAGCTGTTTAGGGCAAAGCGGGTCAAGCAACTTGTTATATTGGTAACATCAACCCGGATGCATTTTTCAGAATGCGGGGGTTTCAAAACAAAACAGCAGTGATGAACCAAATAGACTTTTTGAAAAACCCTGACCTTCCATTATCACTGGCATGACCCGGTTGGTTAGATGAAGAGGACACCAAGGAGGTGGACTGTTCCGCTCCCATGTCATCAGGGCGATGTGAGCTGGATCACTACTCTTGTTCCAGCCCTGGGGATTCTGACATTTTCGGTGGTGATGATCGCCTAAGTCCCCTTTCATCATCGGGGCTGCTAATAGTGGATTGGAGTGATCCACCGGCCCCGGTGGATATTTCGAATCTTCACCGCAGTGGTAGTAAGATGGGCCGTGTGAAAATAAACAGGTGTTCCTACATGGTGGAGAGCCCCGATACCAATCAAAGGGGGTACCCCTAGGGGAGATCAATCAAAGTCGCCTAAATCAGACCTTCGGGGAGTCGGGGTGCAATCACTACTGTGCCTGCGTTGGCAACCCAGGGAGATCAAGTCTGTACAACGGCTACACATGCCCTACCACAATATTTTGCTGATCACCCTGGCCGGGACGTGGATGCGATTCAACTTCTGGTGAACCTGACATTGCTTGATTCTAGCCAGGGGGCATTTAATCAACCATATTAGTAACAACCTTCCCGTTCGGAAAGTAGGAGGAAACAATAAGTTGACCTCCCGAATAGTTTCCTCGTTTCCCAAAACTAGTGCTAAAACAAACTTACCCAAAGCCATTTCTGAAATGAAAGAAAAAAAAGATAAAGAATAAAGCAAATTTAACATGAAATCGGACTTTAAATCTCAAAATTGTGTAGCGACGGATGTCGAAAATAAATTATAGCAAATTTTTATTTATCTATAAACACTTCCTTTTGTCATTACGTATATTACCATAATGGAATTGTAAACCGATAGTCATGCTACATTTGGCTTATCTTTAAAAGAACACAACAAAACTTTAGCTAGACAAAACAAAGATCGGTAAAACCTGAAAATACACTGAAGTAATTCAAGTAGGCAGCACGTTTTTGACTAAAAACAATTTTTTAAAACATAGTTCTGGATTGTCAATCTCAATAGCATTTCTAACTAATAATCATCGACATAGAATTAACAAGTTGTATGGTGTTTACGATTCTACACTAATTTAAAAATGCTTATTTCATATTAAGCATGTATCGGGTTTATGACTGCTGTTTGCAGCAATGCAGGAAAAGCATTTCACATTATTTAGATAAAGACTCTCGAAAACTCGAACACCCTCGGGGATGCAAAATTTGTTCGAATTTTCGGTAGTTCGAACTTTCCGGAGTGAGCATGTCGGCCATATTGGAGATGGTACTAAAGACCGTTCTGTAAGAACGCCGTTCTGTCTAGAGTGAAGTGTACTAAAACCTGTGTAGGAACGTACTCGATTACTGAGTTTTGAGTGGAAGTTCTTTTATGTAAATCTTTGATGCCGGTTTCTACTCGTTGACGATGTGGAGGTTACCTGCTGGACTTAACCTTTTCAAATGAAATTATTTTTTCCCGAATTCGCCGACCTGGCAATCCCCCCACTATTGGGACCTTCACCAGGTTGCTCGACGTTAGAACTTTGTACACTATGTTCTGACATAATTGTGTGGTTGACATTGAAAAATCTAGATTTTATATAGCTTTATTGAATATGAAACAATTAACTCATTTTATGACAGGCGAACGATTGCCACAAACATAATCATAAGTGTTAGCACGCGCGGCAAACAAATACACATATCCTCGATTATTACCATGTGACGTCATTTACTCAATCAAGCTGGCACCTGCTCAATTTTCACGAGGTGTGAAAAACATGCGGCCGGCTGATTGATCAATTAACGAACGACACTGTTCGAACTTTCCGGAGTTATTCACACTATTTTATTAATGAGCGGACAATAATATCAGTTCGAAAGTTCCGATTATCCGGCTTCCGATTAACCGTAGTAGAACATATTGAATTTAGAAGGAAAAAATTCTGGACCCGAAAATGTGTTCGAATAATCGGGGGTGTCCCAATTATCCGGGTTCGAACTTTCGAGAGTCGACTGTATATCATTGACAGCAATGGCATTATTTCTGAAGGAATCACTTGCTTTTAATAATTTAGGTCAGAGACCATAATTTTATTTATGTAAGCAAATCCAATACAATTCTGACAACTGAATACAAAGAAGACTTTTTCAAGTCTCTATACAACAAGCCCACCCCACTAGGGGCCTCGTATTTTAAATGTATTGTATTAATTTTATAAATTTTAATGAACACCCATTAGATGATTCTTTGTACCATATAAGATTAAATTCTGACAGTCAACTTCATACAAAAAGGAACTTTTAAATTTCCATGTAGACAATACATGTTTATGAAACACATAATTATGCCCCCTCCCCGCACTCACCAAGTAACTACAACTGTGACCCGGACGTCATTAGAGATCAATAACGGTCATTTAATTCTCATAAGCAATAATCACAAAATGTTTTAAGGCCGAAGGCCTGTTGAGCAATTAAGCGGAAACAATTTCTTAATCCTAGCATGTTTGAAGAATTATTGTCAAAGTATTGTCGAGTTACATTGTACTGAGCAGAACATATAGACATGTTTTAAAATTCAAGGTCATTGTGACATTGAACTTTGATCTAGTGACCCCAAATTATTCGAAGATAGCATAAATATATAAGAAAACTTCAGAGGGCCACAACTCCAGTGTTTTGAGTTACTGGACTGGAACCTGACCGGCCACAATGCCCTATCGTAGTCAATATTTCTATCATGTTTTATTCAAATTGATTGCCCAACTCGTGTCTAAGATATGGCCCCAGACGAACGGCGGAGAGCCGGGCGAACGTAGATAAGAAAATGTTCCCACTAGTATTGTTTATCTAACTTAACTTACGTACAAAACATTCATTTCTGATTACGTGAAATTGCCGCAAAAAAGCGAACACTAGTATTGTACAACGGGAGTTATTTAAATCGAACTCGCCTAAAATGTATTGCCAAGTTCTAAAGATAGTTATGACGTCGCGCATGCTAACCCGACACAAATCATTGATAGCACATGGTGTATAAAGGTAGTGCTCCAAATTTGAGACCGATAAGAGATATTTTTAAATATTAACGGGCACACTTTCTTTTGCAACTGAGTATATATAAGTCAAAGGGTATTTTTTGTTTAAAATACGTGTATTCTATATACATATATACTTTCTTGTTATTTCTCATACAAAAGCATTTGAATAATTTAGAAAATATTAAAACTAAAATTGAGCGTATGAAGCAATATATTACGCGTTCAAGGATTTAAGGATTATTCTGTGCAGTGAGTCAGTCAATTAAACGCAGTCGTTCAATAGTTCAACCACTTACCGGAATTACACCACGCTTTGTACGGGAACAGATGCTTTAATTTTTTCATCTGGTCTTATAGAGCCTCTTTTTACTAGCTGACCACAATTCTCTGTGTTTGTCGTGCTGCTATTGTACCCTGGCTTTTATTAAAAGAGTTTCTGATACCAAGAATCAACATTACTGTTGACGTTATAAGCGTCAAAATGAGCAGGCGGGACATTTGATCTCAGCAACGAGATCCTCAAATTTGAATACTATTTGTAAGTCGTTTTGCTTCAAATTTACAAGGCCTAAATTAAAAAAAAAACCCCACAGTATTATGCCATTTCATTCATAGGTCAATATTTCACTAATTTGAAGACTATGACAATAAGTATTACAATTTCAGGAGCACATTTTTACAAAACGGGACATTTTTTCTCCACACGCAATTTCAGTTGCCAGGCAAATTCTACAAATTTAAGTTTACGCTTGGAAGACAAAAATACACTTTTAAATTTCACACAGTTTGAAGGTACAAACCATCTCCGTGTCAATGTTTCCGGAACGTTTTCGCAAATTCGATGAAAACTTAAATAAGCATTACTCAACAGTCGTTTTGAATATTGTTCTTTCCGGCCTGGACGTCATTTCATGTCATTTCCTGGATGTCATATATACGGAATGTTATAACAGTCGGTTGATCTGCGACGTCGTATCTTTTGAGTTGGCTGTGTAGTTCCGGATCACACGAGAGGCGGAGCCTCGAGTGTGATCCTGATCTACGCAGCCAACGAGAAAGATACACACGCAGATCAACCGACTGTTATAATATACATTTTATTATATACCTTTTACCGAATATCATATGTTAAATTTTATATCAACGTTAATTTGTGTCATTAATGGCAAAAATCAACATAACGCGCTATTTCGTGTCACGTTTTATATGACGTCGATGACGTCACTTCCTTCTTCCGTGTATAAACAAACAACATTAATAAAAAGTAAATGCAAAATGTAAATCATCTTTCTGGTTTCTTTAATGCGAAAAAGACGTTGTATTCATTTGTCTTCAAATGTGACATTAAAAAAATGTGACGACAATGAAACTACACTTATTTTACTGCATTAATGTGGATCTATTTCTCAACTTTTAGCGTAAGAATATGATATGAATATTCATTTATGTACAACTTACACGGTGGACAGATAAGATACGGCTAAATTCATCTGATACGGAAAATTTGATACGGGATATTGTATTTTACTGCACAAATACTAAAGAAAATTCAGATAAACATTAGTAGGTATATAATAAGGTCTTTTATAATATACCTACTAATGTTAATCTGAATTTTCTTTAGTATTTGTGCAATGAAATACACATCCCGTATCAAATTTTCCGTATCAGACGAGTTTAGCCGTTTCTTGCATATCGGATCGGCATTTCCGGTGATTTTGCCCATGCCGGAAAAACCGGTCTGGCACCCCTCCTATGCCGGACGACTCTCGTGAATCACTTATGACGTAACGTTATAAACATTGTGACGTCAATTTCCCAAACAGAACGTCGGAAAATCGTTTGTTTTTCATGATAATTCATCATTTTGATGAGTTTGCATTTAGAAATCTTCTTTAAAGAGCAAGACGGTATGCAAGAAAAAGTTTCCATCATGAGACACTTGGCTCAGATGGAAATATCCGTCACCTCGGGTAACTGTTTTACGGGAACTCGGCAGAGCCTCGTTCCCGCCAAAACAGTTACCCTCGGTGACGGATATTTCGATCTGAACCTCGTGCTCATGACAGAAATTATTAATCTATCTTTCCACCGTGAAAGTTGTACACAAATACATATTCATGTCATACTCATACGCTAAAGGTTGAAAATAGATTCACATTGCTGCAGTAAAATAAGTTTAGTTTTATTGTCGTCACATTTTTTAATGTCACTTTTGAAGACTATGAGAATCTTACATGGCCTGCTGTGAAGGACTGGGTTGTTCCGACCAGAGGGAAAGCGGGGGGATAGGAGGAACCGAGCGAAGCGAAAAATAATCCTTTTTCTTGCATACTTTATTTGATTTTATGGCAGATTCTACCAGAAAACCGCTTTAAATAGGCCCTACTATGTTGAGCGGTAAATCAAAACTTCATGTTGATTAAATATAATTCCCCGCATGGAACCCCTTTGCGTAGGAAATTTGGTAGGTTCACACGTGAATTTACCACTGTTTATGTATCTAGAGCTAAAAACATAGTGCTTGATCGCACCCAAAACTATACTTTATTTACGTTGTGAAACAAAAAACATCAATTAAATCTTAAACAGAAATTCCAGTACGCACGTCCAGTTTACTTGATTAATGCGACTATACCAACGACATTGACTTAATTAACTGGTTTTGTTTACACAGTGACGTCATTTATCAAGAGAAACTGTGACGTCATTTACCGCCATTTTTTGTTTTGAAAAAAGTATGATTACAGGTATGTTCTTTGAAATGTGAATATATTCTGTTGCTATACATTTCTAAAATTTGATGCTCTTGCTTGTGACACCATAAAAAGCACCATTTCTTTTCGCAATCAACGCTCGCTTCAAAACTTCATGGATATTCGTTACCAACAATTTTCGTAATTTGAACCGTTATTGCGTACCCTGAAAATTCGAACCATTCCTAAAGATGAAATTCCTGTTACATTTACTTGAAAAATATTGAAGTGTGTGCTTTCTTATGAGACCTTAGTTTACATTTACGAAAAACATTCTAATCTTTCACATGTAAACCGCCGTGAAACGTATCTCGGAAATAACTGTTCCAGGTACGAGTTGAATACACGAAAGTAGTTCGGGTGCTGTCAAGTAAGCCCGAGATGTACTTTCCCTAGGGAAAGTATAGGCTGATCTCTTCCCTCCTCGTGCTGGGATCCGCCAATACTTTCCCCTGGGGGTATGCAAGAAAAATGAATGCAATGACTTTTTCGCATTAAATAAACCAGAAATATGATTTACATTTTGAATTTACTTTTTATTACTGTTGTTTGTTTATACACGGAAGACATAAGTGACGTCATTGACGTCAGATAAAACGTGACACGAAGTAGCGCGTTATATTGATTATACGCTATTAATGACACAAATTAACGTTTATATAAAAATTTTACATGATATTTGGTAAAAGGTATATAATAAAAGGTATGTCATAACAATCGGTTGATCTGCGTGTGTATCTTTCTCGTTGGCTGCATAGATCAGGATCACACTCGAGGCTCCGCCTCTCGTGTGATCCGGAACTATACAGCCAACTCAAAAGATACGACGCCGCAGATTAACCGACTTTTATAATATTCCGTATTTACCGGGGGAATTACAAGTAGTTGATGAACACTATTTACAAATATAAGGAAAAAATGGATTTTCATGTTACATCTTACGCAACTTTATTTTCAGGTATTTCGTTGGTTTTTGCATCATATGTCACATCTTGTATATAATTTGAGCACAAAGATTATATCAAAGGAACCAGGCGTTTATTATGAACAAATGCATATACCGGTATAACTTTATGCATTTATCATTTAAAATAGCACTATGTAAGCTGATACTTTTCGATCGGTAGTGTATTTTACGTTGTGCCGGGTTAGCTTGCGCGACGTCTAAGTGCTCGGAGGATAGAAGCTTTGATGATTTACTATATACATGAAAGAAATTTACCATTATTTTGAGTGATGCTCTCAGGAGCAGAAACAAAAAATTAACCAGTATTTCAATACCGGTACTCTGATTCTAGAATGGGTGCAATAATAAATTGATTTTGTTCAGTCAATTTGATCTGTACTTTCAGGTAGGTGGACGTATAGGTCACACCTCATTTACCAATGCATTATAAGTTATAGATAAACAAGAGGGCCAAGATGGCCCTATATCGCTCACCTTGGTACAAGTCCACTTGCCTGGTGGAAGATCACTAGATAATGTTATATACCAAATAAGTTTTCCTATATACACCTTTGTAAAACAAATGATCCCCCCCCCGGGCAAGGTCAATTTTGACCCCAGGGGCATAATTTGAACAAACTTTGAAGAGGTCTACTGGGCAATGCTACATGCCAAATATCTAAGCTCTAGGCCTTGTGGTTTCAGAGAAAAAGATTTTTAAAGTTTTCCCTATATAAGCCTATGTAAAACTAAGTGACCCCCGGTGCGGGGTCAATTTTGACCCAGAGGTCATAATTTGAACAACCTTGGTAGAGGTCCACTAGCCAATGCTACATGCCAAATATCTAAGCTCTAGGCCTTGTGGTTTCAAAGAAGAAGATTTTTAAAGTTTTTCCTACATAAGCCTATGTAAAACTAAGTGACCCCCTGTGCGGGGTCAATTTTGATCCGGGGCTCATAATTTGAACAATCTTGGTAGAGGTCCACTAGCCAATGCTACATGCTAAATATCTTAGCTCTAGGCCTTTTGGTTTCAGAGAAGAAGATTTTTAAAGTTTTTCCTATATATTCCTATGCAAAACTAAGTGACCCCCGGTGCGGAGTCAATTTTGACCCGGGGGTCATAATTTGAACAATCTTGGTAGAGGTCCACTAGACAATGCTACATGCCAAATGTCTTAGCTCTAGGCCTTGTGGTTTCAGAGAAGAAGATTTTTAAAGTTTTTCCTATATATGCCTATGCAAAAACTAAGTGCCCACCCGCGCAGGGTCAATTTTGACCCGGGGGTCATAATTTGAACAATCTTGGTAGAGGTCCACTAGACAATGCTACATGCCAAATATCTAAGCTCTAGGCCTTGTGGTTTCAGAGAAGAAGATTTTTAAAGTTTTTCCTATTTGTTGCCATAGCAACCAGAGTTCTGCATGGAATGGAATTCTTTGAACAACTTTGATAGAGCTTCATGCAAGGAACATCCCTGCAAAGTCTCATCAACATTGGCCCAGTGGTTTCAGAGGAGATGTCGTTTGAAGGAAATGGTGGACGGACGGACGGACGTACGACGGACGCCGGACGGAATGCGATCCTAATAGCTCACTCTGGCACTTTGTGCCAGGTGAGCTCAAAATGGTCGTATCATTTTGAACACACCCCCGCGAGGAATAGGCCTGATAAAATCTGTATTTGCCTGTGTAAGCTGACTATGATTTATAACATAGATTTCATCAAAACAGTATTGCAAGAGACATTTATCATGACTTCTTAAACTTATAATCTCGAGTCAATGGAAACATGGAGTCAATACAAAATGTAGTTCAAATATACAAACCTATTGGACTGTGAGCAAGTATTGTTTTGATGATTGAGATCTCTTGTTCTTCCCACTGCTTCAGTTGTTGAATAATTTGTTCATACTCCACGTCTAAACATTGTGTTTTCATGTTTTCTATTTGCATTCCTATATTTGGCAGATCTTTTCCTAAACGTACCAGAACCTGTTTAATAAATCAACGTGCTCAAGTCAAACAGAAATATTCTCGTCAGTTTACAAACAAGTCATCATCATATTAACAAGAGCTGTCTCATGACAGCACGCTCGACTATTCGAAAGCTTGTCGGTAAAATGGTTCTTTTTTGTCTAAGAACAAGTGTAATGTGTAATTATCTATAAAAATTAAGGTCAAAGATATGAAACTTGTTCAAAGACCTTCCTAAGTTACATTACATGCAAAGCCTTACTCTGGATTCTGTAAGCCAACTGGGGTGAGAAGGGGGGATAATTTGAAAGAAATACATGACCTTGTATATTTGATCATGCATAACTTTGTAACGTTTCAAACTTGATATGTATAAAATTAAAAAAAGCATGACCGCATAATTATTCAATGACATTTCAAATTAAAGTAAGCCATTTCGAGTATTTCTATTTAAAAGTCTGGTAAAATCTGTGACAAAATTCTAAGTTAAAAAGGGGCATAACTATGTCAAAACTAAAAAACATCGGTGAAGATGTTGATAGTAAACATACATTTTAAGTTTCAAGTCCATACGTTTGACAGAATTCGAGATATAAGACTTTATAAAAATCTTTAACCAAAAATTCTAAGTTAAAAAGGGGCATAAATATAACAAAAATCGAAACAGAGTTATGGGGATTGTTTCCTCAGGTGAAGATGTTGATGGTGGACATATACTTTGAGTTTCAAGTCATTACCTTTATAAGTATTCAAAATATTTGACTTTATCAAAACCTTTCCCAAAAATTCTAAGTTAAAAAGGGGCATAAATCTGTCAAAAATCAAAACAGAGTTATAGGGATTGTTTCCTCAGGTGTAGATGTTGATGGTAGACATATACTTTGAGTTTCAAGTCAATAACTTTGATAGTATTCAAGATATTTGAATTTATAAAAAACTTTAACCAAAACTTCTAAGTTAAAAAGGGGCATAAATCTGTCAAGAAACAAAACAGAGTTATGGGGATTGTTTCCTCAGGTGTAGATGTTGACGGTAAACATATAGTTTGAGCTTCAAGCCAATACCTTATATAGTATTCAAGATATTTGACTTTATAAAAAACTTTAACCAACGCAGACGCCGACGCCGACACCGACCCCAACGCCGACGCCGGGGCGAGTGCAATAGCCTCCTTATTCTTCGAATAGTCGAGCTAAAAATGAATCAGATGTATTTTAATAAGACTGGCATTCAGTCCTTACATTTACTTTTTCTTACTCAATTAACTCCATTTGCTGCCAAAAATCAAGCCCTGTCAGTAGATATGGGCCAGAAAATATTCTGCTTGGATAATGAAAATATACTATCATCTAGCCTGGTGGCGAGACATAGAGGATAATTGTTGGTTTCGGTGTAAGATCACGTTTTATTTTATGTTTTCCAGTGAATTATAGAGTTTTCTCAGTGAAATAAAAGTGATAATCCACAGTTTTGAAACAGTGGATTACCATTTTTATTTTTCACTGTTTTTACACTCTTTAGCCCGGATTGACGTCAAAAAGTATACCGAGCGTTATTTATGCTGGAGACCATGCGACGATGACGTCGTTTAAATGACGTCATTTGTTCTATGTTTTCTGATGACGTTTCCCGCGATTTTCAATGTTTTATAGAAACAAACTCAATAAAAAAAGAGTTTTAACCATAAAATAAACAGAAAAATTGTTGGTATCGGTGTAATTTCACGTTAATTTCACTCGTGAACACCAAAAGTAGTTATTTTCACTCGTGGCTGCGCCACTCGTGAAAATATCACTTTTGGTGCTCACTCGGTGAAATTATAACGTGATCTTACACCGAAACCAACAATTATCCTCTATATAATTTCACCGAGTGGGCACCAAAAGTGATATTTTCACGAGTGGCGCAGCCACGAGTGAAAATAACAACTTTTGGTGTTCACGAGTGAAATTAACGTGATATTACACCGATACCAACAATTTTTCTATTTATTTTATGGTTAAAACTCTACTTTTATTGAGATTGTTTCTATAAAATAACGAAAATCGCAGGAAAAGTCATCAAAAAACATAGCGCAAATGACGTCATTTTAACGACGTCATCGTCGCATGGTTTCTAGCATTAATTACGCTCGGTATACTTTTTGACGTAAATCCGGGTTAAATAATGCAAAAACAGTGAAAAATAAAAATGGTAATCCACTGTTTCAAAACTGTGGATTATCACTTTTATTTCACTGAGAAAACTCTATAATTCACTGGAAAACATTAAATAATCCATTTTAATGTGTACTTCTCAATATAGAGGAATTTTGAAACTTAGTTATTATTGTTATTATTATCAATATTATTATCATTATATTTATTATGAATATTATTATATTATTATTATTATATAAACAAGTGATAACCATCAGCATATTTAAAAAGAACCCGAAGTATTTTGATGTGTTGTTCTCAACATACAGGAAATTTGAACATTTAAATATTATTATTATTATTATTATTATTATTATTATAATTATTATTGATATTATTATTTTATTATTATATAAAAAAGTGATAATCATCATCATCAGAAGCATTTTGACGTGTAGTTTTCAATATAGAGGAATTTTGAACACTTTATTTTTTTATTTTTTTTTATGAAAATGGATAGGAATATGATTCAAAACTGGAGACCAGTTACGATTTTGAATTTAGACTATTACCTCATATCTTAATGTTTGGCCGAAACATTAATACCGATTTTGTCTTCAGTAATGTACTCGACCCAAAAGCGTTACATGTATATTAGGGACGATATTAGATTCTAACAGGATTTAATTCAGTATTCAGTCGAATACGATAAAGAAGGCGTAATCATATTAAAGTCCAAGGAACACATTGATATTACGCTAAAAGTTGAAAAATAGATTCACATTGCTGCAGTAAAATAAGTTTAGTTTTATTGTCATCACATTTTTGTTTAATGTCACATTTGAAGACAAATGCATACAATGTCTTTTTCGCATTAGATTTTTCCAAAAAAATGATTTACCTTTTGCATTTACTTTTTATTACTGTTGTTTGTTTATACACGTAAGACACAAGTGACGTCATTGACGTCATATAAAACGTGACACAAAATAGCGCGTTATGTTGATTATACGCCATTCTAACACAAGCGGCTGCTTTTCCTATATAAACGTATAGGGAAAAGCCTGTATTTTATTTTACGATAAAATACAGCACGTTTTTCCAAGGACGACGTGCCTTAAATGACCTAACGACGTGACGTATGTTAACAAGTGCGTCCAATCGTATCTCGCGTTTTAAGGTTACAATGATATACTTCTACGCGTTAAATAAAGTTCGGGATTGTTTTCACAGAAAATAACGTGTTAGAATCGAAATAATAAATTGTTCCCTATATTTTATCGTTGAATATTATACAGTCAGTCATTTGACTTAATTACTACGCATCCAAATTCCTGACTATATTTTATTCAACGATTAAATACAGGGAGGCATTTATTATTTCTTAATTGATGACACAAATTAACGTTTATATAAAATTGAACATGATATTCGGTAAAAGGTAAATCTCGTTGGCTGCATAGATCAGGATCACTCTCGAGGCTCCGCCTCTCGTGTGATCCGGAACTATACAGCCAACTCAAAAGATACGACGCCGCAGATCAACAGACTGTTATAATATTCCGTATTTTTAAGCAGGTTTTTTTAAAAAAACCTACTTATTAGAATGGCGATGTCGTATGTCGGGCGGGCGGGTGGGCGGGCGTCAAACATTGGTTTCCGTTGGATAACTTTAGTTAGGAGTGACCAATTGCAATGAAACTTGGTGTGTAGGTAGCTTGCGGGGAGACGTCGCTTGGGATTGTATTTGGGGTCACTAGGTTCAGGGTCAAGGTCACTGTTACTAAAAATAGAAAAACGGTTTCCGCTCAATAACTCGAGCTAGGAGTGACCAATTACAATGAAACTTGGTCTGTAGGTAGCTTGCGTGGAGACGCCGCTTGGGATTGCATTTAGGGTCACTAGGATCAAGGTCAAGGTCACAGTTACTAAAAATAGAAAAATGGTTTCCGCTCAATAAATCAAGTTAGGAGTGACCAATTACAATGAAACTTGGTCTGTAGGTAGCTTGCGTGGAGACGCCGCTTGGGATTGCATTTGGGGTCACTAGGGTCAAGGTCAAGGTCACTGTAACTAAAAATAGAAAATAGTTTCCGCTCAATAACTCAAGTTAGGAGTGACTAATTGCAATCAAACTCAGTGTGTAGGTAGCTTGTGTAGAGAGGAAGCTTGGGATTGCATTAGGGGTCACTTGGTTCAAGGTCAAGGGCACTGTTACTAAAAATAGAAAAATGGTTTCCACTCAATAACTTGAGTTAGGAGTGACCAATTGTAATAAAACTTGGTGTGTAGGTAGCTTGCGTGGAGAGGAAGCTTTGGGTCACTATGGTCAAGGTCACTAGGGTCAAGGTCAAGGTCACTGTTACTAAAAATAGATTTTTATTTAATTTTAGTTTTTTGATTGTTTTAAGAAAAAAAAAAAATTTCGGGGTCAAGGTCACTAGGGTCAAGGTCAAGGTCAGTGTAACTAAAAATAGATTTTTATTTATCTTTAGTTTTTAGATTATTTTAAGCCAACAATTTTTTTGGGGGGGTCAAGGTCACTTGGCTCCAGGTCACTGTTACTAAAAATAGATTTTTATTTAATTTTGGTTGTTTTATTGTTTTAAGCAAAAAAAATTTTTTTCGGGGTCAAGGTCACTAGGGTCAAGGTCACTGTTACTAAAAATAGATTTTTATTTAATTTTAGTTTTTTGATTGTTTTAAGCAAAAAATTTTTTTTTCCGGGGTCAAGGTCACTAGGGTCAAGGTCAGTGTTACTAAAAATAGATTTTTATTTATTTTTAGTTTTTAGATTGTTTTAAGCAAAAAAAATTTTTTGGGGGTCAAGGTCACTTGGCTCAAGGTCAAGGTCACTGTTACTAAAATAGATTTTTATTTATTTTTAATATTTTGATTGTTTTAAGCAAAAAAAATTTTTTTCAGGGTCAAGGTCACTAGGGTCAAGGTCAAGGTCAGTGTTACTAAAAATAGATTTTTATTTATTTTTAGCTTTTAGATTGTTTTAAGCAAAAAAAATGTTTTTGGGTCAAGGTCACTTGGCTCAAGGTCAAGGTCACTGTTACTAAAATAGATTTTTATTTGTTTTTAGTATTTTGATTGTTTTTAAGCAAAAAAAATTTTCGCGGTCAAGGTCACTAGGGTCAAGGTCAAGGCTAGGGTCAAGGTCACTGTTACTAAAAATAGATTTTTATTTATTTTTAGTTTTTAGATTGTTTTAAGCAAAAACAAATGGGGGGGTCAAGGTCACTAGGGTCAAGGTCACTGTTACTAAAAATGTAAAAAAAAATTTAGTTTTTAAATTGAAGCGAAAAAAAAATTGGGCCCAAGGTAACAAAGGTCAAGGTCAAGGGCACTGTAACTAAGATAGGGAGGAGTCAAGATGACTGTGTTTTTTTTAATTCTACAATTTCTACAGGCGCTGTTTAAACCTGCTTTGGCGGCATTGCCGCGTCTTCTTGTTTCATATTCAAGTCGTTTCTTCATGAAAAAGAGTTGCCAGAGAGTCTTTCTTATTTTTTGAAATATCATTGAAGAAAATACTTCCCTATATTTCTAAAATTAATTTTTTACTATTCGCTGATGACATGGTTATCTTGGTAATACCCCTGAAGATATTAATAAATCTCTATCATTATTAGAAATGTACTGTAAGAAGTGGAGCCTCGATGTTAATACGAATAAAACCAAAGTTATGGTTTTTCGAAAACGAGGCGGTTTGTTAAGAAACGAAAACTTTATTTACAAAAACAATAATCTTGATGTCGTAAACGATTTTAATTATTTAGGAACAGTCTTTAATTACACAGGCAAGTTTGCTTTAAATCAACAACACCTCGTTGGAAAAGCCATTAAGGCACTCAATGTATTGTAACAAGTACAACATAAAGCCAAGTATATTATGTCAGTTATTTGATTCTTTTGTCGGATCTATTTTAAACTATTGCGCTGAAGTTTGGGGATTCAGCAAATCAAAAGAAGTAGAACGTATCCATTTAAGGTTTTGTAAAAAGATTTTAAAGGCATGTCTTAATACTTCTAATTGTGCTGTATATGGCGAACTAGGGCGTTATCCTTTATTTATATCGCGTTATATCAAAATACTTAAATATTGGTATAAACTTGCTAATACAGACAATAGTATACTTAATGAAATTTATAAAATGTCTCTTAAAGATTGTTTCGATGGTTAACATAACTGGATTATCATGTTAAGACTATGTTATGTAATTATGGATATGCATATGTTTTCGAAAATCCAGCATTGTATGATGCTAACACATTTACTTGCTTGTTTAAAGAAACCCTAATTGATACTTTCAAACAGACCTGGTGTAACAACAAAGAAACCAGTGGTATATTAGACCTGTATATAAATGTTAAGATGGCCTTAAGTTATGAACCATATTTAGATGATATACCGCATGATCTCAGATTTTATATAACTAGAATAAGATTGTCAGCTCATTCTCTACGAATTCATACTGGTAGGTATGCCGGTAACTATGCCCCAAGAAATGAACGTTATTGTACATTTTGTGATAGTCACGACTTAGAAGATGAATACCATTTTATATTAATTTGTCCCTGTTACTAGGACATAAGAAAAAAGTACATTAAGAAATATTACTATGTAAGACCAAGTATGTATAAATTTATAGCCCTTTTGGAGTCTGAAAATAAAAATATTATGTTCAAACTGTCAAAATACGTTAAAGAATCTCTGAAACTGAGAATATCTCTTTCTTATGTTCAATGATCTCTGTGACAGCTCATCCTCACAGTTCCCGTATATGTGTAAAATGCAATCTGTTTTTGTGTTTATTTATATAATTAACCTACATTTGTACTGTATCACTTAACATGACATTGTATTGTAATATATAGAATTGATATATGACTATGTACTATGTTGGTACACGTCGAATAAAGTTCTGTTCTGTTCTGTTCTGTTCTGTTCTGTTCTATCATTAGTGCATAAACTGCTCAAAAATTATTTAGACAGTGCACCAAATAAATTTAATCGGTGTTCTTTAGTGAAAGATCTGTTATGTACACTTGGTTTTTATTACGTGTGGATGCAACAAAATCTATAGTTAAACAAAAGTTAAATAATCAGTTTAGGCAGAATTGGCACGATAGACTAGAAAAATCCAGCTGAGCATTTTTATAGAAACAGTTCAAATTTTAGATTTCATCCTTATTTAGAATGTTTTCCAAATAATAAATTATGTCAATCAGTAGTTAGGTAAAGAGTTTCCAGTCACAGGTTGCATATTGAAGCAGGTCGTTGGTTCAGACCAGTAGCTACACCATTAAATGAAAGAATATGTAAAGTTTGTAATGTCCTAGAAGACGAATGTCACTTCGTTATAGAATGCAACTTGTGTAGTGAATTACGGCAAAAATATATACCATAAAAATATTGGAGAAGGCAAAATATGTATAAGTTTGTCAAGGTGTTGAATAATGATAACCAAATAAGTAATAGCTACAGTACGTATCTGACTTATACGACGTTTGATTAGCAAACATGATTCTTGGAACATTTCTTGCAGGATGTATTGAATTTGTGTGAAAAAAGAACTTTATTAAGTCATTTGTATACGTATAAATCAGTGCTGAACCTACAGATAACATAGTATCGGTCTAATCTGTTTTGTTTGTTTAAATGTATTTTTTGCACGGGGAATCCGCCCTTGTTTAAGCGGGACTTGAAATGAAGTGGTTGTGCTTACACCATCAAATAAACGATATTTTCGAAGGAAATGGCGAATTCTTCCTTAGTATGTTTTAGTAAATTAAGAACATATGTAAAGCAAGTGTGCGCTTGCAGGCATAGAAGATTACTTCACGGGCCAGTCCTTAAAGGTAAATTATATACATTTAAGTAACACAATGCGCTATGCATGTACGTTTACCCCCAGCAAAGCTATTCAAAACGTGTCCTCTAACGGTTGTAAGAGGACACTTTGTACACGTTTGTTTATACAAATAATCTTGATATAACAGCATGCTTTGCAAGAGCTTTTATTGATAGCGATTAGCAAGAGTGCTAGAAATGCTTATGTCGCTACTCTAAAATCTGCACGTTTAAAATTAAAATATACGTAAAATGTAATATTCATTAGTTCATTTTTTTACTTGTAAGATTACTCTTTTCATTTGAAGAAATGCGTTATTAGACTACATGCATTTCTAATATACCTGCTGAAGACCAATTTTAGCGCACAACTCATCGGATTCGCTACGTCAGATACTTTTAGAAGATTGAAACGTCACTTGAACCAGTATTGAAAGTGGCCTTATAAAAATGTAGAAAGTCCTTAACACCTATATATTTATTAGGGTAAAAGATATAATCTAATAATATCGACTGGGAGAACGGAATGGAACTTTTTTGCCTTATTTTTAAGTGGTAATACAAAGATGTTACCTAGTTATCGCCAGAAACATATTTGTACCAGAAAATGTTTGTATGCAAATATCAATACAAACGAGTAAAACGAACAGTAGTTAAAAACGTCACACAAATTGACAGAAAGTAAAAAATCCAATGTTTTGTGAAAATTCATTGGATAACGTAACCGTTACGATTATATCTTTACTTGCACTCATGATATTGTCGAAAAAATTTGTGTACGCATATATCTATCACATCATTATCACATTATCCTTAATAAACTCATTACTTAGTAAGCAAATATAATTTGTGGCGTTGTGGTAACATACAACCAATTTCGTTCATTCCATAGGTTGACGGAAATATTTATGTTGACAATCAAGGCAAGTTCTGATGTTTTGAATATACGTTTTCGTTCAAATCCGTATAATTTTACTTTCTCAAAAATACATTTGTAAAGGTCAAAGTTTGTATAGCAATACAATGACTTCGCACAGTATAGGACAGTCAGAGTTTACCTAACTATCCTTCCGGGAAAGAACCAGTTTCCTATTCTCCGCAAGAAACTGCTAAATTTCTCGCATGAAGATACATGGTGGGTAGCAGGTCTCGAACTCATGACCCTTAATCTGAGGGGTCATAGTGATTTCAAGTCAGCGACTGGATCTACTCGATAATGTATATAATTTACCTTTCAGGACTGGCCCGTGAAGTAATCTTCTATGCCTACAAGCGCACACTTGCTTTACATATGTTCTTAATTTACTAAAGCATACTAAGGAAAAATTCGCCATTTCCTTCGAAAACATCGTTTATTTGATGGTGTAAGCACAACCACTTCATTTCTAGACCCGCTTAAACAAGGGCGGATTCTCCGTGCAAAAAATACATTTAAACAAACAAAACAGATTAGGCCGATACTATGTTATCTGTAGGTTCAGCACTGATTTATACGTATACAAATGACTAAACAATTTTTTTCCCACACAAATTCAATACATCCTGCAAGAAATGTTCCAAGAATCATGTTTGCTAATCAAACGTCGTATAAGTCAGATACATGTACTCGCTTTGCTGTAAAAGTGTCCTCTTTCAACCGTAAGAAGTATATTTTATACACAGGCGCAACCAAATTGTCCGAGGCGCTTATGTATAAAGTATACTTCTTACGGTTGTAAGAGGACACTTTTACAGCAAAACGAGTACTGTATCTATAACATATCTATTTGAATTGATATTTGATTTAGTATTTTTGTTAAAATACGTTTTCTGGTCATTGTAATTGTATCTAATGACACTTATTTAAGAATTACAGAAACAGTCAATGCTGTCGAAAATTTAAATATAATTTTCGAACTTTATTTTTATACGTTTATACGTACAATATGTATAAAAATAGTCTGTTTACAATAAATAGAATATTCTTAATATCATTTTGACCCCAAACCCTACTACTTCACCAACGGGGGAAAACAAGGCCAGCTCGTAATGGGTGCCTAAAACCAAAGGGGTCTGTAACATTGTCTACTCGTCTGTTAACGTTACATGTATATAATAAGTACAATGTACTTATTATATACATGTAACGTTAACAAACGAGTAGACAATGTTACAGACACCTTTGCCTAAAACAAAAGGAATCAAAGGTATGAAATTTTACTCACGTCACATGAAGTATTTTGTAATTTGAATACAAACATGCTGTAAGAGCGATTTCTAAGGAACAGTACTGTAGAAGAAATTATTGTTACCTCTGCAACATGTTTCCACATGGCTTCAAATTCCATCTTGGTCTGTTCGCAACGTGCATGTACTAGCTGGAAAAAGAAATAAGGTTTTTGGATTCACATTGCTGCGTGCTTAAGAGGAATTAAGTTATCATATGGAACTTTCAATTTTTCCAACAATCGATGTATTGATACATTTTTCACATAAAACAAAGAAGGATAGCATCGGTTTAACCATCATAATTTTTAAACGGATTTATATTACGCTTATGCATTTATCACAAAAGTTGGCAAATTCTTTTACCTAAATGGTGATATAAATTTCAAAAATATAAATTAAGTATTTCACCTACCCCTTTTGGTTTAAAATCAACCACGCCGTTTTCCCTATGAAATGCTTATGGGGGTCTTACATTGTTTCATTTTTTCAGTGATTTATTGAAACATTTCGTCTTATATAGAGAAAACCATTTAAAGGATCGCTTATGCATTTGTTGCATCGGCAAGTGAAATATATAAGGAATAAAATGGTGCAAAAATTGTATTACATAGTTTCCGATTTCACCTACCCATTTAATGATTCATAAACTGTTAACATGTAAAGTCTGACGGATCAGGTGTCCACGTGGTTTTCACGGAAATTATTGAATATCGTACGGAAAGCATGTTAAAGCTAGGCTGTTAAGTATTGATTAACATAGGAGCCGTCAATATAGATTTTTTAAATTGTTTTAATATACATGTAATAAAAGAGATATGGTAGAAGTGCCACCTTTTTTCTGCTTATTGTGTATTTTGGTGGGTTTTTTAAACTGTCACAGTTGAATGTATATAGATTGGTAGATTTATTGTTTATTACAGTCTCATCCATATACACACAGAATATAATACATATAAAAACATGTCAAATATAAATTCCATACAGAATTACAAGATACTTTTTAATATCATATAATTATGTACATCTACATACATACAACTGAGCTTTAAAATTATGTTTACTAGTCTATTTTACAGTTAAAATTTAAACATATAAAATTATCCATCAAGCTTTAGCAATATGTGACCTAGAGGTATCAATCGAGTTGGCAAGAAACAGTACTTTGACTTTAATAAATAGCATCATAATATCACATGTATTATATCACATCTTATTGCACGGGTGGTACTAAATCCCCGAGTAATTGCATAGGCCCACACAAATTTATATTGTAGTGCAGATGACAACAAATGAAATTTTGACTATGATTAGAATGCATATAAGTTAGTTGTAAATGAAATTGTCTTAAGTTTTTTTTAAAGAGAAACATCCAGTCCATCTTCTAGACTCCGTAACTTAAATTTATAAGGTTGAACAATTCAACTGAGTATCTAGCTAGATGAATTCTGAGCTTTCATCTTATTTGATAAAGTGTTGGCGGTTATCAAATCATGCTCGACTAAAGAGTATGCCTAAATGACATACAAGTATATACAAATCTGTACATATTAACAGGTAGGAGTGAGTAGCCACTATTGCTAATTGCGTAGTTAAGATCTAACTAAGACTTTACATATATAATTCTGAAAAGCAAAAAGAGCACAAATGCACTAAACTTTAAAAAATGGGTTTATAAATCATCTATTATTATTGGAATGATTTAATTAGCAATTTCTTCTCACGATAATGTTACATATGTCGTCATTTACAACAATTCAATACATTATTTACAGAGGTAGACATGTCTTCTCTGTAATATTAAAAAGCAGGTTTTGGCTAAAATTCTTGTCAACCCGTCCTCACTTAATAAATATTTCAGTTTATCAGTATAAAATAATCCCAGAAAATCTGAAGCAGAAACTAAAGCCTTTCTGAAAAGTGTATCTCTCAAATTAGTATACATGTTGCACTGTAACAGAAGGTGCCTTTCAGTTCCTACCCGTTCTTTCGACTAAACATTGGAGGAATGTTGATAAAAGGACAAACGTTTTTGTCCGAACATGTATGTGCCTTATCGTTTGCAGATATAAGGCATATAAGATAATCAGACACCTTCTTTAGTATCTACTCAAAACTGATTGGCATATCTACATGTTTCTTTCTTTCCCTGAAAAGTCCAAAATACATGTACATGATACACATTCTAGTATCTAAGACAGTGCTGTTATAATCGTAATCATACCTCATTTCTATAGTTCCGTAGTCGCACATAGTCGGCTTCTGTTGAATAATCATTTGCGCTGGGTTTGTTCTCCGGCTTCCATATCGGGTGCAACCTTTGTTTACAGACAAAGTTTCTGTATAACGACACCAGAAGGGTGACATCATAATATTCGGATGAAGACTCTCCGGAACTTGGATAAAGTATCTCAAATTGCCACTGACGAATGATAGTTCCAAGCAACGCTTCTATTTTCTTTTTATGTCTTTTCAGCCAGTTTGTCGGGGGAATACCAATTTCTTTATCGATACGATGCTTCAGAACTAGTCTGCCACCTTTAAGGACGAGATAAAGGAGTCTGATGTGCCTTTTATCATCGTCAGAGACTACAGAGTCATTAGTTTCCATTCTTTTGTGGTATTTATCCTTGCAAAAAAACAAAAACCATGATTGTATTAATTCATAGTATGATATGACCTCACATGACAAATTTCCCTTTTATATAATAGTGTAGCATTTAAATATTGCGAAAACTCGCTACTTAAATATTCGTCGAATAACTATGGGGAGCATTTTGTAAGTAGTGACACGAGTCTATTCCGCGTGGAAATACAGTGATAAGCTTATGATTTTTGCTTCACGACTGAGTATTTTGCATTATTTCCAGGTGCCAAAATTATTTAAATATTCAAGATTCAAAGTTAATTTATTGTTATGTAAACATGTATATAGTATTTTGTTACAAACAAATGCCTTGACAAATTCATCGTAACAAATATGAATACAAATATAACTGATTTTTACCTAGAAAAAATATTACATAGAAAATTGTATAGAGTATGTGTCAAGAGGGTGAGCTAATAACAATAGTACAATTTTAGTGTACATCAGAGTGACAAATTGGTATAATAATTATCATGATAGGAACATATATTTTATTTCTTTATTTGAACATTTATGAAAAAATTGTCATGCCTTGTATATCAGTAAATATTTTGAAATACTATTTTAGCTATTTAAGTTGACTGTATAATCTGTACGAGCTGAAAGAAAGAAAAATTGATGGAGCAAATGCTGCGAGAAAAAGCATAAAAAAGACAAACAGGTTTTAGCTAAACTTACTTAAAGCTAAAGTCTAAACTTGCCGTAATGTAAGAGTGAAGAACAAATACTAACTTGTAATAATGTTGACTGTGTATACTTATAATGGTATTAATGTATAGTAATGTCGACTGTGCGTTAAATCAATCTATATACTTGCAACCACTATTTACTGCCGCAAAGTAAAAGCATGATATAAAAATTGGCAAGATTCAATGTAATTGTTTTCTTATCAGCTTGCATTAGCTGGGTAAATTTAAACACACTTGGTCTAACATAATAATATGATTCAAGGTATTGTCTACAAATTCTCTCTCTCTATGTATATATATTTTTTAACATATATTTTATTTAACATTAAATTGCATACATATATGGATCAAATAATCACGAAATGGTATTCATCTTCAATGTCACCAGAATTACAAATTTTACAAGTACGCAGATTTCTATCAATTCGCTCATTACCATACCTGCCTGTTTCAATTCTAAGTTGATGTGCTGATAATTTTAATCTTGACAGAGCAATTCTGTACTTTTTAGGTATTGCTTCCAAACCAAACATATATTTAAGATTTTTATACATATATAAACTCTGGCTATCATGAATACTGTAGTTCCATGACTGAATAAAAACGTCAATTACACGCAACTTGAATTGAAAATGGAAATTAGGTAGAGCAACGCTTTCAGGATTACTCCATACGTATCCGAAGCCAAAATTGTTCAAAAGAGCTTTCACTTTACCGGCCCAGTTATTAACACCTCAATTACACCTATCTAATAATGAGTCATATAAGTGACTGAACAACTCTGCACCAATATTTTATTATTCGTACATATCTATTTATATATAGAGGGTACCTGCCTAGTTCACCGTAAACACCGATATTACATGTAGAAGTTAAGGTGTATTCAGTCTAGTTCTTTAGATTTTGTAAACCCCCAGACATCACTTGCGTAACTCAATGTTGATCCCACAAATGCATCAAATAACTGACATACTGTCTTTATTTGCAGTTGAAATTTGTTAATATTATCTAGTAGTGCATACATTGCCTTTAGACCTTTACCAGCTAATATTTCCTGGTTCAAAGTAAAGCTACCTGTTTAATTAAACAGTTATTCACGGTCTCCATTGGAACACCATTAAACTGCCATGTTTCGATATTTTTTAAAAGACCTCTTTTCCTGAACACAACTACTTTACTTTTGTTGGTGTTAACTTCCAAACCCAATTGGTCACAATATAATTGTAATAAATCTAAACTGTGTCGCAGCTCTACGGGATCTTTACTAAGGATTACCATATCATCTGCAAATAACATTAAAATGAAAGATATTTCATCTAAAGTCAAACTACTTGTATGATCATCAAGTAAAAATAGTTCTAAATCTTTAAGAAAGAGTGAAAATAAGACCGGTGGAATTACCTCCCCTTGTTCCAGACCAATTGAACATTCAGAAAAGTCAGAGTAAGATTTACATTCCCTTATCTAAGCCTTCGCCTTTGAATACATATCACGTATAATTCTCAACGTATTACCAGTGACACCTACTTTATATTATTTAAACCACAAACCATTACGATAGACGCTGTCGAATGCCTTACTAAAATCGATGAAAGCACAGGCCAGTCGGTTTTTCTCACTAAAATATTTACTAATTATAGCATTTAAAACAAACATAGCATCTATAGTTGAGCGTCCTTTTTCTGAATCCACTAACAATTTTATTGGTTTCTATCCAACTGTTAATTCTTTTATTCAATATACCCGTGAAAATCTTTGAAAAACCAACCATAAGTTACTAGTGTGATGCCCCTATAATATTGGAACTCGCTTCCTGAGAATATTGTCTCTCTTCATGCGAAACAGTTCAGCCAGGCAGTGTGCCAGGTTGAATATGTGTCTCCCTAGAAACCTGCTCTGTTTTTTTTAAATACAACCTGTATATAATCTTTCTTTGTGTGCTTTAATGTCCAAGTCCTCGCGAGAGGTTTGACAATACGGAAGATAATTATAAACATCTTCGGTATCATTTTCGTTGAATAACGGTATAATAATACCTTCCATCCAACTATGCGGAAACATCCCTCCATTTAAAATACCGTTAAATAGATCCACTAAGTGGGAAAACAATATGTCACAAGATTCAATAAATTCATTTAACAGATAAACATCAGCAAAAGACTTGTTTCTTTTCAAACTAAGCAAAACGGCTTCAACCTCTGCAACTGTTATTACTGAATCTAACTCTTCAAATTTACAATCCTCCGAATCAAAATCATAATTGCTACCAAAACGTTTGGCCTCATCATTGATAATGTCACCTGCCGTATTCAAATTCGAGAAAATTTGCTAAAAGTCTTCAGTGCTGATATTACTTTTAATGCCGTTACTTTTGCAAGTAAAATGCTTTAAAACTTCTAGGATTACGATGTCTTAAGTTTTTAATATTTCGTATTACGTTTCTTTATTCTTACCAGTTTCTTATAAAAGGTTTTCTTGGAACACATATCAATCCGATTAGCATCACTTTTATACTAATTACGCTAAATAAACATTCTTAGCATTAACACATTCTATGTCAAACCATTCTACCTTTTTACACCAAAGTATTATGAGTACGGGGCTTATCTGTAATATTTTTAATCTTACAAAATAGCGGATCGGCCAAACTCTATATAACATGTGTAAAATTCTCTATACAAGCATTTACATCTTCTCTGTTTGTATAATCTACACGTTGTGTAACTTTATTGAAGTCCGGTTATTTAGAAGTCAGGCACCTTCGAGTTCATCTCGCAGGTTATCGTCCCATTTAACGGTAGAACGCACATAATACTGATTGTCAATATCAGCTTTAGTATTACACAAAATTGAAAACGAAATAGGTGCATGGTCCGACCATATATTAAATAGTTCTATTTCAAAAGAGTTAATACAACCGAAATCACATTGACGCAGTTAAAGATAGACAATTACACTTGAACCCATTGTGCAAGTATAATGTATAATTACCAACCCAGCAAACAAATGACGTCGTATAGACGTTGGTTAGACGTTGGACCCCGACGTTGGATCAACGTCGGATTTTGGTTGGATTTGAAAGTTTTTTAGACGTCGGATTCTGACGTCGATACAACGTCGTGGTCTGACCGTTTCCCAACGTAAATCCAACCATTTTCCAACTAAAACCCAACCGTAATACGACCTGAATCCAACCATTTTCCAACCTTAACCCAACTGTATTACGACCTGAATCCAACCATTTTCCAACCTAAACCCAACCGTATTACGACCTGAATCCAACCATTTTCCAACCGAAATCCATCTGTATTACGACCTGAATCCAACCATTTTCCAACTTAAAATGAACAACGAAAGTGTCAGTTCAGTATTAAATATATTTTATTAGTCATAGTAATAATCATTATTAGGCAGAGACATCAACAAAACCATGCATATCAAAACAAATAAACTTTTTGGTAAAAAGAACAACAAAAAACTCAAAATAAAGTAAAATGTCTTTCTAAAAATATCAATTTAAATTTACAAATGGTAAGAAATGTAGGTAGATTTAAGTATATTTAAATAATATTTTAAGTCAGTCACAGTATAAGCAATAAATTACGGTACTTTAAAGTACAAGCAACTAAAAGCATGTTCTCATGCAAGCAATGGATTAAATTTTAGCTAGTAGGTCTATATCACACTTTCAAACAACATTAAATCACTGTAACAATAAAGTATTGCTGGAATCAAAACCGTAATCAATCACAGAAGAGATCTTATAGAATTACACATTGCAACAAGACAGTCAGTTGATTTTTTTTCAAAATTATCTGTTTTCTTCAGTTTGATTTTTTTCGCCCTCCACCGTCCAATCTGGTGCATATTTTAAACAAATTTGGATTGAAGAGTTATGTCATGTTCTGTCAGCCTTTCCTTTACCTTTGTCTTCATTGCACTGGCTAAAATAAAAATCAAAGGTGATTAGAAACATATCTGATAACACATGTTAACCCTAAAAGTAAACATAATAAAAAAAATTTAAAAATCTTAATACTTGAACATCATTTTCTCTCAAGTTGTTATTTGTCACTGAATCTATTGGCTGAAAGTTATACCCAAAGGAAAGTAATTGTTAATACAACAATTGTTTGATTAGTTATTTATGAGTACTTACTAGCAACTGCTTTTCAATGTATCGATGAAATATTTCAGTTACTTGCGACAGAGATTGTGTGCACCATCATAATCAATGTATCAAAATGTATATTTACCGATTCATGTCCATATGCAGATGCGAAGGTGAGCTTCTGTGTAATGCTCTTCAAGTACAACTTTGCCACAATAATCTGAAAATGTAATAAAATGTAAATAGAGTTCAATAGAATTTAAACAAGATATATGATCACTTATTAGAATCATCATAGTACATCAGTACAGAATGATGTGGTTAAGCATAAAAAACATTTTATTTACATATGAATAAACATTTGGATTCTGTACTTTTTAAAAGTTAAAATACTTAAAGATCAAAGATGAAAGCTGAGTAATCACGTTTCCCGAATAGCATTTATTATACCATTAACCCAGATGTGCGAAGCCGAGAATACAGGTCGAATTTCCCCACTACATTAATGATTAATTATGTCATGTACACATTTTATATGCCCGTGTAGATTAAGTTGGAATTTTTGCTACGTACTTCATGCGAAACGTTTACATATCATACTTATCAAAAAGATAGAAATGATTAATAAAATATTTTAAAAAAGCATTATCTAAACTAATATTAATGCTTATACCCGCGCATTGCGATTATGTAGAGGGTGGGTATGGACAATTCTGTTTAATCGATCGTTACGTCAAACAATGCATGGTCAAGCAAACAGGTATCGTTTGTACTAATGTAGATAAACTATAAAGAAATCAAATCCATTTTCATCTTACCTTTTCAAACTGCTGTATAGCTTCTATGTTCAACTGAGATCGAAACTCCTTCGCCGGTTTGCTGTCTTTCACTTTCCGCCAACGCTATAGATTTAAAAGTAAAATGTTTACATCCGTTGAAATGCGCCACCTACAAATATATTTCCCGCATATTGCAGCGCCACCTATCTGACAAAGGGGAGTAGTTTCTAGGATTTGATAGTAAAAAATCACAAAAACTTCAACGCAGTTGCAGTTATCAATTTGATCACACGATTTAATAAAATAGTTTCCGGGGATTACAAGCTTTTAAAATTACGACCTCAATCCGACTTCGTTCCAACGTCGGAAACCGACGTTGTATAAATGTCGGGGTTTTGACGTTGGATAGACGTCGGATTGAGGTCGCCGACGTCGCGACCAAAATCCAACGTTGATCCAACGTTGTACCGACGTCGCGTGTTTGCTGGGAACGCAGTGATTCTTATGTAATCTATCGTTAGCGATACTTCAGTTCAAGTTATTACGCATGCTTTGGACTGCAAATACAGTAAATCGTCCTGCATAGTGACCTTTTCTTTCTGCAAGCATGACATGTCATCATGTGCCAAGCCAAGCGAAAATTCAAAAAACCTGGTTGAAAACTACTAGGTATTATAGCGTTCGCAAACTGACAGATTTAATAGAAACGGAAAGCGTTTTTCAAAATCCTCAGAAATCAAGGATAAAAAGAACTATTTTAGTAGCTCTTTTGAAAATCATAAGAGTGTTTCTAGATATTTATGGAAATCCCTGAAAGAACTTGGGTTACCATCTAAAAAGGGCAATTCATCAGCTGATGGCAATGTTGGTTTGAAAATAGGGGATGAAATCTGTTTTGATAAACATAAGGTAGCTGAAAAATTTAATATGTTTTACTGCACTGTTGCATCTAATTATTATTATTATTATTATTGTTATTATTACCAGATTTATTGAGCGCCCTTTTCATATGAAATATACGTTCAAGGGCGCTTTACAATTAAACATGTGACATATCGCAGATATGTAGAAACTCACAAAAAATGACATTTGCAATCATAAGCACAACTTCAAGTGAAACTCAAGTCTAATCTTACTGCAGTTACCTGCAGCATTGCATAAATTTGGCAAACAGTTTGTGTCTAACTTTATTCAACAAAAGGAGTTTTACCAAATAGTTTTTCTCTTTCACTGATGACTGAACAAAATATTTTAGTGTATTTAAATAAGCTAGGGGCCAGCAAATCTACTGGCTTAAACGGTATTCCATCTCGTTTTGTTAGGGATAGTGTGTCTAAAAATTACTTTTCATTTAACTCTTATTATAAATCTGCCACTGATTCAAGGCACTGTACCTGATGATTTGAAGGCAGCAACAGTTGTTCCTCTTTCCAAAAGGAATGATAAAACTGAAGTTGGTAACTAAAGTCCTGTATCTATTTTAAAACCAAAAAAACAAAAATAATATCAAACAGGGAATGCCACGTACCAAAAACGCAGCCTCCCCAAAACGAGCCCCACAGCACCCAGAAGTGCACACCACCAACACAAGCATAATTTCTAAAATTTTTGAAAAGGTAGTTTATGACCAAATTTGTTCTTATATGAAGGAAAATGATATATTATATAAGTTTCAGTCTGCATTTAGAGGTGTTTTTTCTTCAGACACTTGTCTTACCAATCTATCAGATTTCATTAGATTTCATATGGATAAAGGTCACCTTGTGGCATGATTTTAATGGATCTTCAAAAAGCATTTGACATTGTCGATCATTCAGTCCTTCTAATGAAATTAAAAGCAATGGGTCTAGTAATGATGTTTTACAATGGTTTAGGTCATATTTTTCAGATAGACAACAACTTGTGGATGTGTCTGGTTCTTTTTCCTCTCATGGTAAAGTTACTTGTGGTGTTCCCCAAGGTTCTATATTTGGACCGCTATTATTTTTGTGTATGTCGGTGGTAAAAACTCTTGTTGTTTCTGGTATCATGGTCTTACTAAGTATTGGAAGGATAAACTTCAAGTCACCCAGAAAAAATTAATAAGGTTTGTTCTGAATCTTGGTCATATGTCTCATATTGATAATGAACATTTTAAGGTTTACCTGTCAAAAATAGAGTGGAACATATTACCCTCTGTAATGTTTTTAAAATTAAAAATGGTCTTGCATCAGAATATATGAGTGAAAACTGTATTCCCCTAGACTTCTTATAGGACTAGGTCAAGTGAAAGTGGATTTTATTTTACCTAACGTCAAGGGTTTTTGTGCTAAATCTTTAACATGTAATGGCTGCGTGCTGTGGAACAAGTTGCCCTCTTCTCTCAGGACCCTTTCAAAGTAAAGTAGTTTTAAATTTTCAGTAAAACGTCATATGCTTAACACGTAATTATTATTTTAATACACTCCTGTCATTTCAATGTTGTATGTACTCAATGTCTTTCTTAATTTAGGACTGTGATATTTCATTCCATGCCTCTCAATGCCAATACCATCAAAACCTAAGGACCACAATGGAAATAATAGAGATTTAGCTCTCTTTTTTGTGTAATCCTTGGTATGATGTAATTGACATGGTTTCATTTCTCATACATGTTTATTGTTATATTGTTTTATCATGTATGTTTTATACATTATTCTGATTTAAATCTATCTATCAAAATTGAAAGCTGATTTAGACTCTGTTTATTAAGAAACTGCCTTTCCATATCGAAGATGGTGATAGACTGATATGCCTCTTTCAAAAATGTCTAACAAGGATAAAAAGAGGAGCACCGTGCAGTTTGACAAATATCAGCTTTCGCTTAAACGATATACTGTTGAAGAGATAAGTAGCCGTCTAGTTAATTTCAAAAGAGAACTTAAAGCTACACAAGTTTTGTGCACATTGGGTCCCTCACCTGCTGACCCCTGAGTGGGGATGAAATTTCTCCATGACAATACATCGACAAAACGTTTAGGTGAAACTCATTTGGCAGGGCAGCATACTGAAGTTTTGCCACATACCTTACGGCCAAGACCTTTATCTCTGTGACTTTTGTTGAACTCGTATATCAAATCATGTCTACGTGGCCACCAGTTTGAAACCCACAGTGCTATATTATTACAAGACAACTTTCAGTTATTGCAATGTGTTACCCTGCCTTTGTCTTATTTAGTGTTTGAAGTAAATGTTTGTCTATTAGCAGCGCAGTAGTAATTTTGTTGCACTTAAACTTGGATAAATCAACAATTATAAGCTGAGTCAGTAAATAGGGGAACAATGCTGAATTTCAAATAACTTTTTTTTCCGGTTCCGGTTTGTGGTGAAAACACAAAATGACATATAAAATGTAAAATCATTAATAACAAACAACTGGATCTAAGGTATGGAGAGTTGATGTGAAAAAAACATTCGTACTTTATATAGACTACAAGTGGAAATACAAAAACGGTAACAAAATTGTTTTATTTGAGTGTATTTCGAAGATAAAAGGACTCAGTAAGATATACATTGGGAGGGGTACAGCCTAAAGGTGCAAAACGTGAATCGATAACAGTGGTCGTCCACATAATAAACATTCCGTCACGCTAGACATACTGTTATAGCGGTGAACAAAGACATCTCCATACGGCTTACATAAACATGAATTTTGTACTACAAAATGAACTCTGAAAAGAGAAAACGTTCGTCCACAGGTAGCGAACTTGAAGCCAGTCAATTACATGAACATAATTCGAATGATACCGTATTTGATAACAAAAACAAAAAAATCTCCGCTCGGAAAAAGATTAAGAGAAAAAGAGTCAAAAAAGTAAAAGCAGACGATCAATCGCTGGCTTCGCCGTCCCAGTCGCAGTCTCAGTCATCACAGTCTCAGGCGTCGCAGTCTCAGGCGTCGCAGTCTCCATCGTCGCAGTCCCAGTCGCCATCGTCGCAGTCCCAATCATCTAAGTCTCAGTCATCAAAGTCGAGCTCAAAGATGAGTATTAACATTGAAGAAAAATTAGACGAAATTAATAACAAACTTAGTTCTGTTCTGACAAAAATGATAGATCCTTCATCAAAAACATAATACAGGATACAATAGAAGAAATGAAAGAAAAAATACTGAGTTCTGTAGTAAAAAGAATTGAAATTCTTGAGGGAGATCTACATGATAAAATAATTTCAAACGAGGTGACGAAGAAGGAGCTAAAAGTTCACATTGAAACGCAAAAATCTAAAAATCAAACCCTTGAAAAAAATTATGAAGAAATGAAATCCCGACTGAGTAATGAAAATGAAACATTGAAGGAGCAAATAAACAATCTTGAACAATATGGAAGAAGAAATGATATCCGTATCACAGGCGTTGATGATGATGACGAATTTCAGACAGCAAGAGAAACAACAGCACAGATAGTAGATACGCTTAATAAGCATTTAAAATTACAATTTTCCAGCTGGGATATCGATATCGCACACCAAATGGGAAAATATGATGAAAATAAAAAACGACCCATCATCGTTAAATTTGTGCAGAGGCAGTCGAAGATTGAGGTCATAAGCAGACGTGGTCTCATCCGAAAAGATCGTTGTGGCATCTTCATTAACGAGGATCTAACTTCCTTAAATAACGCGGTTCTTTCATCCCTTAGACTAAAAGCGCCGGAAGAAGTTGAAAAATGCTGGTCAACGGAAAGGAAACTATTTGCTAAATTTAAAATAAAAGAAGCAAAAAGTGAAACAGAAAAATACGTCACAAAACAAATACACTATAAAGACTATCAAACTTGGCTCGACAAACCATGGCCGGAGAGAAATAGAAAAGTCTCTGCAGTTTTCGTCAGTGTAGAGAGCTCGTAAAGTAACCTTGACATTTGAAACATTAGCCATGATGCGATGCAGATATATACAAGGAACATATTATGCGTTTAGGCGTGAGGGCGCATGTGTGCATGTGCGCATGTGCGTACATATATACACGCGCGCTAGTGCGTTGGTACTAATGCATGTGTGCATGTAATACATACATATAATAAATATAATATAATTATATATTTAATACATTCACCAAGTATCATATTTTGTCCATGAAACAAAGACTGATGAACAATCTTTTTTCATATTTAAATAGAGCTTTTTACGAAATGCAGAAAACATGTGACGCTGTATTGTGCAAGAAGAAAACTAAATAGATAATGTTTTTACTTGTTTTTCCAGATACTTGTGTTTCACTAGCTTTATCAGTTTTGAAAATATAGAACTAAAATACAGTAAATAAAGTTCTACTTCACTTCGCTACAAAGTATAATATTGTGTCCGCAAGTTATAAAGAAACACTGACACTGTCATTTTTAGATCTATTATATTTCTAATTTTTGCAGAAATAAGTTTTTTGAAATACAATGTATAAATAATAGTTATAGGTGTTGTCTTCCCTACCCATCCTCTTAATGTATAACGATATTGTATATTACATATCATTATGCCTGTATGCGTAAAATAGTTTCTGTATTGCGCACTGTAAATACTGATTGATCGAAATGTTGAGAAAAAGATCTCTAAACATAATATGTGGCGTGAACTGCAAATTATTTTGACTGGTTTTTAAGTATGATCCAGTGTCCATTAAACTTCTATGGGTTTCGTTTTCGGCTGAAGAATGGGCATATGGATCGTGCATACAACTAATGACTGGTCAATATATGAGACACTGTCCAGCCAATTCTTTAGCTTAATTAAGATCTGGTAAATAGAAGCTTTATCATTGTGTTGTTGTTGTTTTGTTGCTGTGGGGTTTCTTTCTTTTACTTTCGTCTGTATAATTTGCATTTAACAAAGTATAATGATATGACTTACTCGGCCGTCGGTCATTAAGTCAGGCGTAAAAACAAAATAAATATATGTATCTGTATGGCATGCGCACATATACAACTGCAATACAACATTTCATTTAAATTTGTAAGTGGCAAGTTCCGGTGAGAAAAGAAATATCATCTTAATATAATTAACAAATTTTACAGATATTGATTATATTTTGTAACTTTCCGTCTAAACGGTATTAGCTACAGACTTATGAATTACGACAGTCCGTACAAAATGAAACAGAAATATTTTTGTTTTGTTTTCTTTCACTTTTATTAGAAAAAACTCATGTGTTACCCTCGTAATTGTATATAGTTTGTTCTAAAATATAAGTACTACTGTTTTGCTTCGACATAATAGTTTGTCGATTGCTTAAGACAACTACAATGTATCTTTTTATCTTATAGCCACATGATCACCCTATAAATTTACTTAAAAGTATAACGTGTTCACTGATACAGAAATGCTAGCACCGGGGTAAAAAGTCCCATATGATTTCAAGTTTCAATATTGCAGGAAATCTTTTTATACTGCAGATTTGGTAGGTAAGAAAGAATTTTGGTGACTTAAGCGATATCATCCAAGTGATCATGGGTCTTTAAACAACATACACATTGAACATTGACTTACGAACTCTGCTAAGTAGGGCAAAACAACGCTTTGTCACAGTTTTTATCTTCTATATTATGAAAATGTAACTTTGTAAATAGGTATTTTTGTGTGTGGATAATTTAAGTGTTGACATCTAAAGTGAACAGGGGTCTTTAAGCTACACATTGATTGAACATAGATTTACGAACTATGCTTGGTGTGAAAAAAAATGCTTTGTCACACTTGTTATTTTCTATGTAACTTGTAATTTTGTAAGTAAGTCAAAAGGAATTTTGATAATTTAAGTGCTATCATCAAAAGTAAGCACGAGTCTTTAAGCAAAAGACAATTTGGTCAATATGTGAGATGTACCACACTTTATCTTGTTATATACCTGTGTATATAGTATATAACTAATGAACACAATAATTAGCGTTTATGAGCAATTCTCCAGGAAAACGGCTAATAGGCAATAATCCTAACGTGTTGTAAAGTGTATACCATGTCTATCTTGCAAACGGGATAATGCGATTTTTGGAAAAAATATAACGTTCCATTACAACTTTATATGCAACTAGAATTGTTCATTTTTTCCTGGGGAATGGCCATAATGAATTAGGTATAGACAATATTTTCATACATTAGATCCAGTGGTTGTTTTTCCTTAACATAATGTATCTATCCAGTTTCTTTATTCTCTTTTTCTCTTATATGTCTACTGGTAAGTGTTCAAATGTTTCACATGATTCTTTGGATTCTATCATTTCCCCTTGCCTCCGTAGGCGTGTTTTATACCATAAATATGTCACCATAGTTATAGCTTTACGCACGATGAATGAAGAAACGTATTGTGATGAATAAATTGTGTACATTTAATGTAAAAGGTCTAGGTGAGACTAAAAAGAGAAGGCATGTATTTAACTGGTTACGAGAAAACCAATATGATACTTGCTTTTTGCAAGAAGTTCACTGTCTGAAAAAATACTATAAGAACTGGGAAGAGGAATGGGAAGGGAAATTATTTTTAAGTGGGGACAGTTCAAACAGTGTTGGAGTGGGTATTTTAGTATCAAAATCAATTGATGTTTTAGAACACACGGAGATTATAGTAGGTCGTCTACAATGCCTTAGGGTTGCAGTTAAGGGCGCTGATATATATTTGATAAATATATATGGTCCAAACAACGAAGACGTGAACTTTTTCAATATTTTAGAACAGTTTATTGCAAGAAATGACGATAAAACTTTGATTATTGGAGGTGATTACAATGTTGTTCTCAATAGCACTATAGATAAGAAAAATGGTCGTAGTGATACTAAAAACAAATTAGAAAGAAACTTACGAATATCATGGAAAATTATGACTTAAGCGACATTTGGAGAATTAAAAATCCCGAAGTAAAACAATATACATAGCATTCTAACCACAGAACACCAATCTTCAGTAGACTTGACTTTTTTCTGATCTCTAGTAACATTTCAAATAAAGTTATGTCATGCAAAATCACAACAGGAATAAAATCTGATCATTCACTAGTATATTTACAAATTGACTTCAGTAACAAAGACAGAGGACCAGGGTTTTTTAAGTTAAATAACTCAGTAATTTTGGATGAAATATATCAAAAACAAATTAGAGACAACATTAAAGAAATAGCCGAAATAAATAAAACTGCGAACCCAAACATATTGTGGGAACTAATCAAAGGTACTATAAGAAATACTACAATAAAGTACTGCTCGCACAAGAAAAAAATAACTTACGAAAAGGAAAAACAGCTTATAAAAGATATTGATAATTTAGAGAAACAATTAAGTAAGGAATCGACTGATTCTACATTTAATTTAACAGAACTAATCAGAAATAAAAAAGACGAGTTAGAACAGCTTACTCTTATAAAAGCAGAAGGTTATTACATAAGAACAAAATCTCACTATATTGAAGGAATGGACAAAAATAGCAAGTATTTCTCAAACCTAGAAAAAAAGAAAAGCGAAAATAAGGTAATCTCCAAGTTATCTGTTGATGGAAAAGATGTATATGAAACAAAAGAAATTCTTACAGAAACGAAAAACTTTTATCAAAACTTATATAAACAAAGAAAAATTGACTCTTTCGATCATGATTTTTTTCCAGAAAATAATATCAAATTAAATAGTGTACAGAAACAATCGTGCGAAGGAATATTAACTGAACAAGACTGCGCAAAGGCACTTCTGAACATGAATAATAATAAAAGTCCCGGATATGACGGTCTTACCACAGAATTCTATCAAATATTTTGGCCCTATATAAAACCTTACTATATAAGTTCAATAAACTATTCTTACACAAACGGAAGCTTAACTGAATTACAGAAACAAAGTATCATAAACCTTATACCCAAAAAAGATAAAGAATTGTCACTTCTTACTAACTGGAGACCGATATCGCTTTTAAACATTGACTATAAGATAGCTGCAAAAGCAATAGCTAATAGAATACAAACAGTAATTCCAAGTATAATCAATGACTCCCAAACTGGATTCATTAAAGGCAGATATATTGGTGAAAACATAAGAATAATATATGATGTTCTTGACCACTTAAACGATAACAATATTCCTGGACTGTTATTCTTCGCAGACTTTGAAAAGGCTTTTGATAGCCTTGATCATAGATTTCTTTTCAAAGTACTTGATTATCTCAATTTGAATGTCCGTCGTCCGTCGTCCGTCGGACGTCGTCCGTCGTCCGTCCACATTTAGTTCGTTAACGCTCTAGTGGTCACATTTTTTCCTCAATTGTCACGAAACTTGGTCAGGATGTTTGTCCCAGTAATTACTCGGACGAGTTCGAATATGGGTCATCTCGGATGAAAAACTAGGTCACATGACCCAAAAATAGAAAAATCTTGTTAAGGCTCTAGAGGCTACTGTTTCAGTCCAAATATCCTGGCAATTTGTCAGAATGATTGTTTGGTTGATTTCTAGCTCAAGTTTTAATATGGGTCACCTGGTGTCAAAAACTAGGTCACACAGTCCAAATATGGAAAAACCTTGTTAACACTCTAGAGGTAACATTTTCAGCCCAAATATCCTGGAAATTTGTCAGAAAGGTTGTTAAGATGATTTCTAGCCCAAGTTCGAATATGGGTCATCTGGGGTCAAAAACTAGGTCACAGCCCAAATATGGAAAAACCTTGTTAACACTCTAGATGTTACATTTTCAGCCCAGATATCCTTGAAATTTGTCAGAAAGGTTGTTTTGATGATTTCTAGTTTTAATAGTGTGTTGTTTATTGAACACCTCAATCGCTAATTTTATTGCAGTATTTTAACACCATAAGATTGATTTGTAATCAGTACACATCTTGGATCTCTCTATGGTAAGGCCAGAGTTTTTATATCTCTTGGTTTATGCGACTGCCTGTCCTATTTTTTGAAAAGGTAGAATAACAATGACATTATGAACTGACATTTTATTTGTATTATTTCCGCTGTTCCGACTTCACAGACTAGTTAATGAAGTGTCAGAATAGTAGGGATATATAATTGAAAGTAATTATTTTAAAGTGTTTATTTTGTTCGAAAATGACGGGTGCAGTAGACTGATGTTCATTATGTGCTCTGTTCAATACAGTAGGAAAAGTCCTTCATACTCAACATTTTAGAAAACTTCCCATAAACCAAGCAATATAAAAACTCTGGCCTAAAATTGGCACTTATAAAGTTTTAAATAGCGATGATGCAATACATGTTCTTGACCCCTAGTTGAACTTCCATGTTAAAGATTTTGGTAGTAATTTTTACATTCACATCTATCACTTTGGAAAGTACCATAAATTGTTAAAAAAATGAACAGCTCACAGTGCAGATCATGATCAGACAGGAAAAAATTGAATAGCTCACAGTGCAGATCATGATCAGACAGCAAAATAATGAATAGCTTACAGTGCAGATCATGATCAGACAGCAAAATAATGAATAGCTTACAGTGTAGATCATGATCAGACAGCAAACTAATGAATAGCTTACAGTGCAGATCATGATCAGACAGCAAAATAATGAATAGCTTACAATGCAGATCATGATCAGACAGCAAAATAATGAAAGTGCAGATCATGATCAGACAGCAAAATAATGCATAGCAAACAGTGCAGACCATGATCAGACAGCTAAATAATGAAAGTGCAGATCATGATCAGACAGCTAAATAATGCATAGCAAACAGTGCAGATCATGATCAGACAGCAAAAAATAAATAGCTGACAGTGCAGATCATGACCAGCCAACATACAATGAATAGCTTACAGTGCAGATTATGATCAGACAGCAAAACAATGAACAGCAAACAGTGCAGATCATGATCAGAAAGCAGAAAATAAATAGCTGACAGTGCAGATCATGACCAGCCAACATACAATGAATAGCTTACAGTGCAGATCATGATCAGACAGCAAAAAAATGAATAGCCAACAGTGCAGATCATGATCAGACAGCAAAATAATGAGGCCTAGAGCTTAGATATTCAGCATGTGGCAATAATTGACTCTCTACCAAGATTGTTCAAATCATGACCTCAGGGTCAAAATTAACCCTGCCTGGGGGGGGTCTTTTGATTTTACATAGGCTTATTAAGAGGATATCATGAGCCAAAGGTAAAAATTGATCCTTTCTGCTATTAATAACCTTTTATTTTTGCCAATGGTAGACAGGTGAGCGATACAGGGCCATCATGGCCCTATTGTTATAATAGCTATCGAAATTTTATCGCTAGCTGTCATAAATGAAAAAGATATTAAAGGTGTAATATTTACAGATAAAGAAGTTAAAAGTGCACTGTTTGCCGATGATGCAACGTTCGTGACTGATGGGTCAAATAAGTCATTTTCTTCTCTCATCAACTTACTTGATAAATTTGGTCTCACCTCAGGTTTAAACTTAAATGTAAATAAATGTACCGTGTTAAGAGCAGGTTCCTTAAGGCATACAGATAAAATATTTTGTAAGATGAAGTCGTTTAACTGGACGTCACACCAAGCTTCTACTTTGGGTATTACTTTCACTAATGTTAAAAAGGAGCGACTAACTTTGAACTACAGTAGCAAATTTGATGAACTATATGCATGTCTTAATACATGGAGTAAACATAAACTTAGCCTTCTAGGAAAAATAACGGTCATAAAAACATACGCATTACCTAAAATCATATATCCGCTGACGGTGATAGAAAATCCAACAGAAAATCTGCTTATGGAATTGTCTAAAAGATTGTACTTGTTCTTGTGGGACGGAAAACCAGATAATATAGCGCGAAATATAATAATAAAAGATTATAAGGAAGGAGGCCTTAAAATGATTGACATTAATCGTCAATGCTATTAAAGCAAGCTGGGTAAAAAGAATTCTTAATACTAACAACAAAGGTATATGGAAAGAATCCTATAGAAAGGTGATAAACAGCCTAGGTTGAAACATGCTTTTTGAATGCAACTTTTCCCCAAAAGATATTAGTAAGAAAATTAAAAACACGTTTTTAAAAGAAATTATCTCAAGTTGGGCAAAAATCAATTTCGTAAAAATGCCAATGAATATATCAAAAGAAATAATATGGAACAATTCGATGATTAAGACAACCGGCAAAACTTTGTTTCTCAAAACATGGTATGATAAAGGAGTAAAACACGTAAAAGACCTTTTCGATTTTGAAAACAAACAATTTTACAATTTCAATAAATTTAAATATGTTTACGACATTGAAAATAAGTATTATCTACAATATTACTCCTTAATAGCAAGTATTCCACAACACTGGAAATACCAAATTGAGCCCGTTGGACAAAATGCAACAGAGTCCACAACACTCATTCATACATTAATGAAACTAAAAAGACCTAATAAATTCTTATATAATAAGTATATTGAAGAAAACAAAGACAAAATAAATATAAAGGCTCAAGAAAAATGGCAAACCGTTTTTGAAAATTTAAACTGGAAAAATATATATCTTACACCATTTGAAAGTACAATAGAAACAAATCTTAGAGTTTTTCAATACAAATACGTTATGAGAATTATTCCGACAAACAAGTTTCTTTATAAATGTAAAATAGTCCAATCAAGCCTTTGTGACTTTTGCGGTATGCATGTTGAAACAATTCAACATTTATTTTGGGAATGCTCCTACATACAAAATTTCTGGTCAAAACTGAAAAAAAACTTCTTTTGAAACAAAATCTAGAGGTGCAAATAACATTCCAAAGTATAAGCTTTGGATGTATAAATAATCAAAATGTTCAAAAGCGATCCATTATTAACTTCATAATTATTTTAGCAATCTTTTTTTATATTCAAATATAAGCTAAATAAAGCAATTCCTAATTTTGAAATATTTTTAAGTTGCCTTAAGGAAAGAAAGGAGGTAGAAAAACATATCACACTCTTAAAGGATAAGCTGACTGTCCACAACAATAAATGGAATCAGATACGCCTATGAGGTGGCCTATCGGGATCCATGTAGAGAGAATACATAGACTCTAGGTAAAACATTGAATATATTGCCAGTATACTTCTCCCTTTATATCACTTTTATAGTTTTGTTTATTCTTTCTTCTGTTTTGTTTCTGTTTTTTTCTTTCTTTCCTTCTCTTTTTTTTTTATTGTAAATTAAACCTTCCAAAATCTATACATTAACATCAGTCAGTTACAACTGGAACCATAAATTATATCTGTAATCTTTCCATGCATTGTGTAAAAATGTTGATTACTGTTGTATTGACTTGGAATGGAAAAAATAATAAATAAAAAATATAAATAAAAAAAAATACTTAAATCTGTACTAGATACTCTCATTCACAAAGACCAGACTGGATTTATCAAAGGGAGATTTATTGGGGGAAATACACGTCTAATTTATGACATAATGAATCATACTGAAAATAATAATATACCGGGCCTTTTGTTAATGATTGATTTTGAAAAAGCTTTCGATACTCTTTCACAAGAATTTATCATGAACACACTTGAATTTTACAAGTTCGGCCCGGACTTCCTAAGGTGGATTTCGGTATTTTATACTGACGTAAAAACTGCAGTTCAGCTAAATAGGTTTTTATCAAACTTTTTCAATGTAGAGCGGGTTGCCGTCAGGGGGATCCAATAAGTCCGTACATTTTTATTTTATGTGCAGAGATTTTAGCTATAAGGTTAGAAACTGTAACAATATTAGAGGTATATATATGAATGGTGTTGAATACAAAATCAGTCAGTTTGCTGACGACACTTCATTACTTTTAGATGGGTCTGATAACTCTCTGAACAGTGCACTGCATATCCTAAATGAATTTGCAATGTTTTCTGGTTTAAAGGTCAATTTTGATAAAACACATGTTGTATGGAGAGGTGCTTTAAAATATAGCACAAGGGCTATTAAAACACGATGGAAACTTAACTGGGCGGTTAAATGTTTCAAACTTCTAGGTATATGGTTTCATACTGATATGGAGAAAATGATTGACTTGAATTTTAAAGGGAAGTTAGAAAAAATTAAAAACAGCATTATGTATTGGAATAGAAGACATCTTACTCCTATTGGTAGGATAACTGTTGTTAAGACCCTTTTATTACCATTGTTGACACATCTGTTTATATCCTTGCCTAACCCTGACACACATAGTTTACAAGAGATGAATAAACTGTTCTTTGATTTTGTTTGGCAAGGTCCACCAAAAATTAAAGCTTCAGTATTTGTTAAAAATGAAACGGAAGGTGGACTTAGGAGGATAGATATATTTGCTTATATGAAGAGTCTTAAAATTACATGGGTAAGACGAATGTCTAGTAATAGTAACTGTTTTATGTTTATTTCTGAAATTGTTAATCTTGAAATGATATTGAACTGTGGTAGATGCTACATAGATATTGTATTAAAAGATTTAAAAAATGCCTTTTGGAAGGATGTGTACAGCGCATACGCAAATCTAATTGACAAGCTGCAGATAAAAGATATAGATGACTTTTTAAACCTACCTCTATTTTACAATAGAAGTTTTTTGATCGGAAATAAACCACTGTATATAAAAGCATGGTATGAGAAAGGCATCAGATTTATTAAGGATATTTTGAATAGAAATGGAAGATTTCTGGACAGACACGTGTTGGAGATAAGAACATGTTGTCATATTAATTTTTTAGCTCACCTGAGCTGGCTCAGGGTGAGCTATTAGGATCGATGAATGTCCGTCGTCCGTCGTCCGTCGTCCGTCCACATTTAGTTCGTTAACACTCTAGTGGTCACATCTTTTCCTCAATTGTCACGAAACTTGGTCAGAATGTTTGCCCCAGTAATTACTCGGACGAGTTCGAATATGGGTCATCTCGGATGAAAAACTAGGTCACATGACCCAAAAATAGAAAAATCTTGTCAAGGCTCTAGAGGCTACTGTTTTAGTCCAAATATCCTGGCAATTTGTCAGAAAGGTTGTTTGGTTGATTTCTAGCTTAAGTTTTAATATGGGTCACCTGGGGTCAAAAACTAGGTCACACAGCCCAAATATGGAAAAACTTTGTTAACACTCTAGAGATAACATTTTCAGCCCAAATATCCTGGAAATTTGTCAGAAAGGTTGTTAAGATGATTTCTAGCTCAAGTTCGAATATGGGTCATCTGGGGTCAAAAACTAGGTCACAGAGCCCAAATATGGAAAAACCTTGTTTACACTCTAAATGTTACATTTTCAGCCATTGGAATTTGTCAGAAAGGTTGTTTTGATGGTTTCTGGTTTTAATAATGTGTTGTTTATTGAACACCTCATTTGCTAATTTTATTGCAGTATTTTAACACCAAAAGATTGATAAATGACATTTGTCTTGTAATCAGTACACATCTTGGATCTCTCTATGGTAAGACCAGAGTTTTTATATCTCTTGGTTTATGCGACTGCTTGTACTATTTTTTGAAAAGGTAGAATAACAATGACATTATGAACTGACATTTTATTTTTATTATTTCCGCTGTTCCGACTCCATATACTAGTTAATGAAGTGTCAGAACAGTAGGGATATATAATTGAAAGTAATTATTTTAAAGTGTTTATTTTGTTCGCAAATGACAGTTATTGACAGGTGCAGTAGACTGATGTTCAATATGTGCTCTGTTCAATACAGTAGGAAAAGTCCTTTATACTCAATATTTAAGAAAACTTCCCATAAACCAAGCAATATAAAAACTCTGGCCTAAAATTGGCACTTATATAAAGTTTTAAATAGCGATGATGCAATACATGTTCTTGACCCCTAGTTGAACTTCCATGTTAAAGATTTTGGTAGTAATTTTTACATTCACATCACAAGAAAGTTCATATATAAAATTAAATCAATATTTGCAAATAATGAATAGCTTACAGTGCAGATCATGATCAGACAACAAAATAATGAATTGCTTACAGTGCAGATCATGGTCAGACAGCAAAATAATGAATAGCTTACAATGCAGATCATGATCAGACAGCAAAATAATGAAAGTGCAGATCATGATCAGACAGCTAAACAATGAAAGGGCAGATCATGACCAGACAGCTAAATAATGCATAGCAAACAGTGCAGATCATGATCAGACAGCAAAAAATAAAAAGCTGACAGTGCAGATCATGACCACCCAACATACAATGAATAGCTTACAGTGCAGATCATGATCAGACAGCAAAAAAATGAATAGCCAACAGTGCAGATCATGATCAGACAGCAAAATAATGAGGCCTAGAGCTTAGATATTCAGCATGTGGCAATAATTGACTCTCTACCAAGATTGTTCAAATCATGACCTCAGGGTCAAAATTAACCCTGCCTGGGGGGGGGGGGTCTTTTGATTTTACATAGGCTTATTAAGAGGATATCATGAGCCAAAGGTAAAAATTGATTCTTTCTGCTATTAATAACCTTTTATTTTTGCCAATGGTAGACAGGTGAGCGATACAGGGCCATCATGGTCCTCTTGTTAACATACAAGGGACTTCAAAATGTAATAAAAAAGAATATGAATACTTTGCAACTAGAAACAGACACTGTTATATTAGAAGTAGATGAGTACATATTCCCTTTAATACCCTTCTATTTGAAGCCAATAATACACGATTCCAAGGGTTCACGTCACATATACAATATTTTTATAAAGAATGAAGATATTCCATCATGTGAAAGTAAGTGGGGTACAGTCTTTCCAAATGAAGATTTACAGTGGAAAAACATTTACAACTGGGTAATTGATATAAGTTATGATACATATGTACAGTGGCTTTAAATGGGGATTACACATAGAATTTTAGGAACAAATGTTTTACTGTATAAAATGAATATAAGTACAACACATTTATGTACTTTCTGTAAAGCTGGAAATGAAACATTACTTCATCTGTTTTGGGAATGTGACTTGAGCCAGTCTTTAATACAGGAAGTTTAACGACTTGCTAGAAATATTGATAAAAAAATTTTCATTGACAGTAAATCTTTTATATTAGGATATACTAAAACAGGTTTGGGACATTATAATAGGTTATGTCTAGAAATCAAGAAATATTTATTTTTATGTAAAGAAGGAAGTTAAACCATCTATGATTAGCCTGAAAGGAAGCCTTAAACTGGCAACAATCGCTGCCACGGCAGCGAGTATTTGGGGAGTGGCTATTGTTAAACTCTCTCAACTATGTACCTGTCAGTTAAACTCAGTGTTCTACATTACATGCAATGCAGAAAATGTAAACAAACAGCTGATCACAGCAAGCAGACGATTTTAGCTCTTGAGCTGACCTGGGGCTTCTTTACGTTTTTTTATAGCACTTTGGAATCAGATGAAATTTATCCACCTCTTGAATCATTTCTTCTCACTTTCTTTTTATTCCATGACTTTCATTATATTCTCCCTTTTTAGAAAATTTAAAGATAAATACTACATTTCACACGTAACTCACAGAACAAGGCCTGATTTTGTGTAATTTTCTACAATATAAATACATTGTGGTAAAATGAATATGTCAGCACCCAATTAAGATAGAGTCACAAAATTAATTGGTAATTAAATGCCATCAGCATGCAGGTCTAGTTTGTGTATTGGACCCAAATTCCAGACATGAAACTGATACATGAGTCAGAAAAAGGAGGGAAATTATCACAGCAGTTCAAAACACAATACAATGTATATGCATGTAGTTGATGAAGAATAAAGTTTATATTTAAAGCATTGCAGAAACAGACATGTATTGTTTATATCAAAAGAGAATAAAAGGAGCTATTTGTGTTAGTTTTAATGTTCTTGATACAGATTTGAAAATTCATAGCGATGATAACACAGGATGATGTAAATTATAGACCATCAAGAAAAAATAAATTGGAGAAATTACTAAAATCAAAAGTAAAATCAATCTAAAAGGCTCATTCTTGGATAATAATGGATCATAATATATTATGAGCCAGGATAATACTAACTGACCCTGCAGGTGCGATCCTTGCAGTGGTTTAGTAAAGATTCTTCGTCTAAGTCACATAAACATTTAAATTTTTTTATACCAACACTGTTTATTGTTTGCCTTATTGTATCTGCATACTCATGGGCTCAGTGACTAAGAAATAGACTACCTGAACCTGGAATAAAAAATTATTATAGAAAATACTGAACTGTACTATAGACAGAAGGGGTTTTTGAAGTAAAGTACGGAGGAATGGGGGAAGAGCAAAACATTTGAACTGCAAGGGAAGTTATGTCCTGCTGTGTACTTTTGCAAGTTAGACATTTACACCAAAATTAGAAAGTTCAATACTTAATACTCGAAAAACAATTGGCAACTTGAATAGATTTCAGCACAAAAACATATATTTATGATTGTTATCTAGTGACCATTACTTATATAGGTCTTGAATAACTTAATGATTCATTTTAATGAAGGATATTCTCATTTTATGGAAATAAACTTTCATCAAGGTTAGTAAACTGTTTTTGTTCTGTAATGCATGCCACTGATCTCAAGTGTATAAACATCACCACGTGGCTTTGTTTATAAACACAGACTTTATCAGCAATTAGCCACACCTCCCGGGAAATTCAAATCTGAGATCGTCTGCTTGACAGTTTGATTTTTTTTCTCAAAGTCACTTTTAGAAGTGATATGAAATTAAGATTTTTGGATTAACTGTTTTGAAATGGCAGACCTTACCTTTGTAACAAATTTCAAAGGAAACAGTTCTGTAACTTTGTCAAAATTTAAGAAAAAGGGTCTCTGATCTGAAACATGTTTGAAAATATTGAAAAACCTGCCCCAGCGCCATCTAGTGGTTTATATAGTTCTGTTGCTCCTTTAAGCTTGCCTCGTCAATTATGAAAAACGGCTCAGGTAGAAAAATACAAACCATATTGGTATCTTTTTGATCTTCTGTGTGCTTTATAACCTTATTCTATACATATCACGTTACATTCTCTAAACATTTTGTATACTGTATTTCAATATTGTTAAATTGCCAATATATTACAAGTATGGTCCTGTTAAATTGTTTATTTTCCTCAGATGAATGAAATAGTTTATAGCTAAGGGTATAACCAAAATTATTGTTCTATGCTTCTTAATAATATGTAAATGTAACAATTTTGTAACATTTATACTGTAACATTTATACTATGCCTTTTTTGAAAATTTGTAAGGTTAACAGAGAATGGATCCCCGACCTCTACTTAACCGCTGACGGGGACAATAAACGGGGTTTACCCAAACGGGGCCTCAAAAAAAAAAAAAAAAAAAAGAAACTGCCTTTCCATATCGAAGATGGTGATAGACTGATATGCTTCTTTAAAAAATGTCTAACAAGGATAAAAAGAGGAGCACCGTGCAGTTTGACAAATATCAGCTTTCGCTTACACGATATACTGTTGAAGAGGTAAGTAGCCGTCTAGTTAATTTCAAAAGAGAACTTAAAGCTACACAAGTGTTGTGCACATTGGGTCCCTCACCTGCTGACCCCTGAGTGGGGATGAAATTTCTCCATGACAATACATCGACAAAACGTTTAGGTGAAACTCATTTGGCAGGGCAGCATACTGAAGTTTTTCCACATACCTTACGGCCAAGACCTCTATCTCTGTGACTTTTATTGAACTCGTATATCAAATCATGTCTGTGTGGCCACCAGTTTGAAACCCACAGTGCTATATTATTACAAGACAACTTTCAGTTATTGCAATGTGTTACCCTGCCTTTGTCTTATTTAGTGTTTGAAGTAAATGTTTGTCTATTAGCAGCGCAGTAGTAATTTTGTTGCACTTAAACTTGGATAAATCAACAATTATAAGCTGAGTCAGTAAATAGGGGAACAATGCTGAATTTCAAATAACTTCAAACACTAAGTAGTGTTCATTTTGAACTTATGGATTTATCTATTTTCTTGTTGTCTGTATGAAACTGGGGCAATGGCGAGAAATCAGACAAGTTGGCTACTTAAAGAAGCATCCAATGGGTTACGCCACATGGGTAGCATGTACGAGCATATCAAGATAGCCACGATGGCTGTGTAAGTTCACCTGAAAACCTAAACGTGTTTGGCATTCAAAACAGTTTTGAAGCTTGCATGTAGATTCTATTCTGTTTGATCAATGTTGATGAGAATGGATCCCGAGAGAAAAGTTAATGCTGAGAGAATAATTCATTCTCATTTGAAATAAAAATTAAAGCTAAACATACTGTAACATGACCATTAACCTTCAGCCAAACTTACAGACAGACATAAAGGTCGTCACAATAGCACGGATGTTTCGGGCTCTTGGCGGAGGTAATTCAGCAAAAAGACAAAGTTTCCACCTTTTACTTGAAGATATTTTAATCAAATTAGTTTCATTAATTTTTTCTAGCACGTACCTGTTTTTCAAATATGAATAAGTCCAATATTCCTATATTGACAATGCATGGGAAAAAATGTCTATCCTACCTACGGATTGGGTTTGCTCTCTCAATGCTTAAAAGCAGTATATATAGTATTATGTATACGTGAAAAATACAAAAACTGTGCCGGAAAAAAGTTAATTATAGTAAAGGATAAAAACACAGTCAATGAATAAATTAAATCATTATTTGCCAACCGGTTTCGCTCGTTCTGCTCATCAGGCAAATATGGCGTCAAAATATTCGATACAGTAGTATGCAGTTCAACCTCTAATTTATTGCTAAGGTCTACGGATAGATTTAAGATAGCACTTTGATAGATATATACTCAGTTCCAAAAGAAAGTGTGCACTTTTTTATTTCTCCATTTTGATAAAACGTATCGGTCTCGAATTTCGAACACTACCTTTATACATGTACACAATTTTGCTATCGATTGAATGCGCTGCCAATGCACAGGCAATTGAACATAAATTGCTCTAAATTTTGATGCCAAACATCACAATATTTCTGTTAAAAGTAATACATAAAATTAACAAAAACCTAATTGCACACTTTCTTTTGGAACTGAGTATAGTCCTTTCAATGTTCAATGTGATTCCCCTCCGTGACTAAGTAAATAAGGTTAACGGAATGATTATGAATTCAAAAGAATGATATCAATTACATCTAAGTCACGTAGTTGAGCGCTGAAGAAATCCAGTTATTGTGTATGTTGAAACGGAATACACTAAGTATTCTGCTTTGAACATTTGTATAATTAGATTTTAAATGAGGACATTCTTCTCTATTCGTGAAATGAACAAATTCTTTGTAAAGGCCAAAAATACATTACGTAAACTAGAACAAACATGTTTTCTTCCTCATAAAGGAAAATAGCGCGATAATAGCATTAGATCATACGTTATACTTTTAAACTAGCGTGAAATGTTTTTGAAGAAATGAATGCATGCTCTTCATTTAAGAATAATTAAAACAATCAAATTCAAATTAGAACAGTTCCGTCAATTCGTTTATTGTCAGTATGAAAATGATCTCAACCCCCTCTACAAGTTTCGTCACTGTTGCGTGCCTGGCGTTATAAAGATTTGTTTCTTTTACGTCCTTAACTATGTTTTTGTGAAATATTTTAATTTGAGCCGGAGCCAACAGTTACTAACTTTTTCCTGGTTCTAAACAGTAATTCAATATCCCGCACTATGAATTTGTTATTTATTGGGTGTTTTTTTTTTTAAATTCGTACTGCAGGCCTACTTCCGCCAAATATGTTGAAATACAATGGTGAAAAGGACGTGTTTTTTAAGCAAATAATCACGCCATACCATTTATGTAGTATAATGTTATTAATCAAGTGATTGCGTATTGGCCTTGTTATTTGTCCGAGGGTGGTCGTATTGGCCCGACAAATAACAAGGCTAATATGAAATCACTTGATTAATGATAGTTTTATTATTCAACTTTACAATATTGGCTTAAAAAAACAAGAATTAAGTGAATCTAACATGTTCATGAGTTGTGGATAAGGAAATTCTACCCGAGGGTTGAGATATGTCCCAAAAAATAAGGCTCTGCCGGGGTTTTTTTTGACGAATCTCAACCCGAGGGTGGGATTTCCTTATCCACAACTCAATGGACATGGTAGATTTATTTTCTCACCGTTTAAATCGTATTTTCACACAAGAAAGAAGAAATAAGTGCAAGTACAGGATGGCGATGAAAAAATGAAAATTAACTTTTGCTAACATTTTACTTCGAAACTGCTATAGATGGATAGAAAATGATTTAACTAAGAAAATGAATACCCATAATCCCATGTTTATTTAAAAAATAAAAATTTAACAGTCATTTTTCGATACCCCTATGCGAGATAAGATTTTCCATCACCGCTAAAAATAGGGTTTTTTCTGTCCGGTGAGAAATTAATGTTCTTGTAACAATAACAATGTTATTTTTATTTAACATAGTAAAATAAGACATCAGCAGGAGTCTAAAAAAGTCTGCATATCAACTGAAACAAAATGGCGTCGTTTAAAAATCTAACGGAAGTGACTTCTCCGTATTGGCCCTCTCTTTTAAACCAATCAGAATGCTTGAATTCCATATTGGCCCTGTTTTCTCGCATTGGCCCTGATTTTCTCATATTGGCTCAGTTATGCTATAATGTTATTAATCAAGTGATTTCATATTGGCCTTGTTATTTGTCCGAGGGTGGTCGTATTGGCCCAAGGCCGAAGGCCGAGGGCCAATACGACTGCCAAAGGACAAACCCTTTAATTTCAACAACAATTAGATAAATTTACACAAACTTGCAACATCATGGGTGTTAAAGTGCACAAACATTCATTTTTCTCCACATTTCTAGTTGATTCTAGTTAAATTCCGATACATTTACTGTTTATTTTGGCAGAGAAAGATTAAAAACAGTGAAAAAATCAAATTTAACAATTTAATACAGCATTTTCTTAATTGAGAAATATTCATGATTAGATCTACCAGCATTTATGTATTTTGAAAATGACATTTGTTGATGTTGAAAATTAAATAATTATACAAAAGTAAACTTATGTTTGTATTTTTATTGTGTCAGCATTTTAATCAATTTTTAATTGTTCACATGCACTTCATGACCGACAAACTAGGTCATGAAAGTAGTCCGTCATCAGCTGTTGCTAAGGCCAGTGAGGAAAGTTTTTCTTAAAGCTGTCCTAAATGATTTAAGACTTGTCATTCATCTTTGATTTTGTACAAAATGACAATATTAGTACTAGCTATAAAAGCATGTGTAAAATGGCACATTGATATGAGTTGTAGCGTTTTAAAATCACCTTGATAGCCGATTTAAAGTTTAAAAATGGCGGCTAAAAAGAATGTCAGTATGGCAGGCCGTTGCCGTGTCGTGTAAAGCTTGCCTGTCGTGTAAACCTCATGTTTATACGACAGGCCGATTTTGTACAAATAAAGCAGTGATGGTAGGATAAAAACGTACCAATAGTCCGGCAGCGATGAGAGATAAGTATAAAACATTATTTTTCACCGGTAAATGCGCGGATATATGTATCTCATAGGTGAGAAAAACTTTCTTGTAACAATAACAATTGTATTTGTATTCAACTTAGTAAAATAAGATATCAGCAGGAGTCTAAAAACAAAATGGCGTCGTTTAAAAATCTAACGGAAGTGACTTCTCCGTATTGGCCCTCTCTTTTAAACCAATCAGAATGCTTGAATTCCATATTGGCCCTGTTTTTCTCATATTGGCTCAGTTATGCTTTGTATTAGCTCTACCTGTTTCATATCATGTGCGCAATTGATCTAATACAGTGTGTTATATTGTAAAGTTGAATAATAAACAATTGTATTGACCTCAACATTAGTATGTGTATAATATTAGCCGCCTATATTAATATTTACGGAAGCCCAATAGTGCCACTTTGTTTGTTTTTTTAATTGATTTTTTCAACATAACTAAGTTGAAAATTCAAGATAGTAAGTTGAATATTCAAGATACTAAGTTGAAAATTCAACTTACTAAGTTGAATATTCAACTTACTAAGTTGAATATTCAAGATACTAAGTTGAAAATTCAACTTACTAAGTTGAATATTCAAGACACTAAGTTGAATATTCAAGATACTAAGTTGAAAATTCAACTTACTAAGTTGAATATTCAAGATACTAAGTTGAATATTCAACTTACTAAGTTGAATATTCAAGATACTAAGTTGAATATTCAAGATACTAAGTTGAATATTCAAGAAACTAAGTTGAATATTCAAGATACTAAGTTGAAAATTCAACTTACTAAGTTGAAAATTCAACTTACTAAGTTGAATATTCAAGATACTAAGTTGAATTTTCAACTTAGTATCTTGAATATTCAACTTAGTATCTTGAATATTCAACATACTAAGTTGAATATTCAACTTACTAAGTTGAATATTCAAGATACTAAGTTGAATATTCAAGATACTAAGTTGAAAATTCAACTTACTAAGTTGAATATTCAAGATATTAAGTTGAAAATTCAACTTACTAAGTTGAATATTCAAGATACTAAGTTGAAAATTCAACTTACTAAGTTGAAAATTCAACTTACTAAGTTGAAAATTCAACTTACTGATTTTAGTACTTAGTATCTTGAATTTTCAACTTAGTAAGTTGAATATTCAACTTAGTATCTTGAATTTTCAACTTAGTAAGTTGAATTTTCAACTTAGTATCTTGAATATTCAACTTAGTATCTTGAATTTTCAACTTAGTAAGTTGAATATTCAACTTAGTATCTTGAATTTTCAACTTAGTAAGTTGAATTTTCAACTTAGTATCTTGAATATTCAACTTAATATCTTGAAAATTCAACTTAGTAAGTTGAATATTCAACTTAGTATCTTGAATATTCAACTTAGTAAGTTGAATTTTCAACTTAGTATCTTGAATATTCAACTTAGTATCTTGAATTTTCAACTTAGTAAGTTGAATTTTCAACTTAGTATCTTGAATATTCAACTTAGTATCTTGAATTTTCAACTTAGTATCTTGAATTTTCAACTTAGTAAGTTGAATTTTCAACTTAGTATCTTGAATATTCAACTTAGTAAGTTGAATATTCAACTTAGTATCTTGAATATTCAACTTAGTAAGTTGAATTTTCAACTTAGTATCTTGAATATTCAACTTAGTATCTTGAATTTTCAACTTAGTAAGTTGAATTTTCAACTTAGTAAGTTGAATTTTCAACTTAGTATCTTGAATATTCAACTTAGTATCTTGAATTTTCAAAACAATTATGTTGAAAAAATCCATTTAAAAAAAACAAAGTGGCACTATTGGGCTTCCGTAAATATTACCCGAGCCATCCATAAATATAAAAAGCCAAATAAATGTTTTATTACCCTTCCCTGTCTTAAACAAAAAAAAATATTTTTTACTTTAATGGACGAAGTCAAGCCGAGCTTATGACAATGTCATGATGGTTTGTCCCTCGTCTGTCTATTCGTAATTTTATTCTTGATAACGCTGTAGAGGTTGCAAATTTTCATTTGACTTTTTTTAAATTTGGTGATAAGATAGATGTTCCCTATTGTTTTTTGGGAAAAGTGGGTCGAAGGTCAAGGTCACAATGACCTCTGAAAGCAATTCCATGATAACACTACACGTCACAAGTTTCTATCAACTTTCAGAGGTCAGTGATAGTGACCAAAACCCACACTTAAATATTTAGAAAGCTTATTCTACCTTAAAATAGTTGTATCGTTATAGTTTTAGCCAAACTACTGTATACATGTATATCTGAATTTTAATACAGTTTCTCAGGACCCCTAATCCCTCTCATATGACAGAAAATACACTGTCCAAAAAGTTAATTCAAAGTAATACAAAAAGTTCAAATATATATAAATTGTTTAATGGTACTTACCAACTCAGCGCAGCAATATCATTCTAATGTTTAAATACTGCACAATATTGTGCACTACTTTAGGTCGATACATGTAAGAATTTATGATCAAGTTAAACCATATGATTTAAGTTTAAGTCTACTTAATAATAGATATAATACGAGCTTCGCTGGTATGATATTTGATATGGGTGTTGATGAGTCATATCGCCTACTGGGAAAAAACTATTTGATTATCTAAATTTCAGGCCTTTTGGTATTTACAAGAAGTCTATATAAAACAAGAGGCCCCTGGTGCGGAACCAATCATGACAGTCACTCTAGACGCATGCTTTGAACAAAGTCCATAGAGGACAATCAAACAATGCTACACACTAAATATATAAGTCTTTTTAAGTTTAACTACATGTATATACTTCTCTGTAAAACGTATGACAACTCGGGTATAATTTGAACATCTTGATAGAGGTCCACAAGACAATGCTACACACCAAACATCTAATCTCCAGACTTTACATTTTCTAAATACTACTATATAGTTTTATGTAAAACATATGACCCCGCAGCGGCATTATTGGATCATTCTTGATAGATGTCTACTAGTTTAAGGTCTATGCCTTGTGGTTTTTAAATGTGAGGATTTTCAAATCCTAACATTTATTGTACCCGGTTTCTGAGTAGAGCAGTTTCTACTTTTAAAACCGAACTACCCCTCAGTTCTAAACAAGAACAACTGTAATACAAAGTATCACAGCGGGCCAACAAACAATAATGCCATGTAAATATTTTGGACATTGGTGGTGATGGTTGATGTTGAGGCATGGCCCCAAAAGAACTCGAGGAAACCAATTCTGGTTGAACAAGCAAATTGACACGACATCACATCTACTAACTGACCTCAAGTATCGAAAATTTACTATTATCAAATAATATTTATACAGTAAGTCCAAGAATGCCCTATATACCGTTCCTGGTGCGTCTCAATTTTTCATTACCATTATCGGTATTAATTTGACATGAATGAAGATTTTTATGATTATTTGCCTTAAAGTACCATTAAAAGCTAAAAATGATGATTAAAACTGCAGAAAAAAAGTTTAAAAAAAATGGGTGCCGGTGGGATTCGAACTCGTGGATTCGTAAAAGTACCCTATTCAAAAAAGTGTGAGCTAACGTCACTACTAATTAGACCACGGTGACAATTTTGTAATGTGAGGGAAAAAATTGCCAAGATAATATCATATATATTTTAAAAAGCAATCGAAGAATATTCAGGCAACTGCACTTCGTTTCTATAATGTCAAAGGCTGTATAAGCGGAAAAAGCAATCATATTTCCCTTTACCACAGCATAGATTGCGCCTGAAACGTGAAAAGCGTTTTTTTCCCTATTTTTATCGGCGTAGATTGCGCCCTCTATGAAACGAACGACAACTCTTACTTTTCCAAAAAAGTTGACTGTGTCCACAGTTTTCATCTCAGAATTACCTCAATTTTTAAATGAAGAGAGACGCATACATTCGATCTAGTGTTTAAGTCTCCGTGCATCGTTTACTCACCACGTATTAAATATAGCAGGCTGCTGCTGCGGCCCGCAATAATCCTTCAGATTGATCACATCTCATATTTATAGAAAGTAACATAAGTAATCAACAGTTTTGGTGTTGGTATGATGCAAAGATTTATATTATTTCAAAGATAAGAAAAATATGCGACAATTAATCAAGTTGTAAGTGCTTCTTAAGCGTTCGACAGATACAGCATTATGGCACTTAAGTGGTCTGTTTTTTACTACGCAGTTTAGACATGCACTACTTAAATAAGTAGTCGATCAAAACGCGCTGAAAGTGACACACCTCCGCATATACCATTTATAATATACCACTGGCAATACTTAACCTACACTGCATTTATAAACGCCATTTCATCAGTTATTTGATGAAAATGTAGGTTCTGATAACAGACGGAATGTCGACTCGCTCTTGTTAAGTACGCGTCACTCCAAAATCGAAAGTAGCGAAGTCACGAAGATACTACGCAGTATCACCTGTGTTACAGTTTGGTGACAAGAAAACCATTGATGCAAAGCATCAAAGGTCGCCGCTAAAGAATTGAACACGAGCAAAAGAAATGTAGAATTACAAAAATAATAATACTGTTAAATTGTGTTTGAGCATTAACATGTTACAAAGATTGTAATAAAGAATATGTAACAAATAAGTTCACCCATCAAAATATGACCACTTCAAGACTTGATTCATTTCAATTTTCGTAAAATACAGTTGCGTAATATTTAAAAGAAATATATATCCAAAAGTATTACACCGACAACTAAAATAGTTTAGTTTGTATTTTCTGTTTCTGTTTTCTTGAAAATGATCCAGCTGAATCAAAGTTTTGTGAAAACATCGCAAGTATAACGTACACAGATCGTACCGTTGTAAGAAGACTTTTCGAATAACAGTTTCAGAAGAGTGCTCCAAGTTAATACTTTGTTCATTGACCTTGCGTTATCAGCTAACTTTGTATATACGGATTGTTTACATCACGTGAGAACTATTTTCAACTTTCTAAAAATAAATTTTCCGTAGACTGGTTTCAAATATTTTATCAGTCAAAATAGACCTTGACAATTTGAAATCGTGCACCACATGAGCAGGAATACTCTATTAAAAAAGTTATAGACGGGAATAAAAGATTTAAAAAAAAAAACAATAAAAAGATATTACAAATTCTTCTTCGTAAAACTTTATTGTCAGTGGGTAAAATTATCTTGCATCGCCCCTCCACGTACAAAAAATCCCATTCCAGACAGTACGCCGCACTGAAGTGCGGCGACAATAAAAGCCTTACCAGACCAGACCAAATTTGACTAAAACAATGACGAATGAAAGAAACGTTGCTGTTAGCATTTGTTTACAGAAATAAATGCTGTATGTATTGATCATAAAATTGTCCGATTACTACAACATCGGTTAATTACAGCCTAACGGTTCGTATTTTAGTAACTCAATGTAGTTAATGCGTAAATTAACGAAAACGTCCGTAAACATTAGCTAAGAGTGTCAATAATAATTATTAATAATCCAAATATCATTGGTGTCAGGTGTTACATTATGATAAACATTGTACGGCGTTATATGCCTACTGTCATTATATTTTAGCTGATAAAGAGTGAACTTTATTCACATGTTCTATTACATATGATACTATATAATTTGTTTCTTTAAAATATTTCCGTTCTACTTTATACATGTAGTGTTGATCTATTTTAAATAAAATATAAACTGTTGTTATCCATATGATGATTATAACGAAATTAAATATAAGCATTCGTCATTGTTTTAGTCATATTTACGGAAATGTCCGGTACGGTCCGTATCATTAAATCGGCTGTTTCCGTTGGTCCGGTCTGGTCTGGTCTGGTCAGGCTTTTATCACCAACGGCTTAGCTTTATAGTTGGTCAATAACTATTCATTGCTAATGTTTATTGTACTAATATACCGACATGAAATAAAATTTGATTTGATTTGAGCTGTGCGATCAATTCTGAAGTGTTTTTTATTCACAACAAATATCAAGACCTTTCCGGACTAACGAAGTACGAGTATGATACAGAGATTATCAGAGCTCAATCGGAATAGTTTAGGCTTTTCTCCGTGTCCAAGACTTAGGAAAAGGACGGGGGAATTTTGAAAATGTTAAATGCACGTTAATACGCTTTATTTGTTCAAACTCTTTTAGATAACCACCCCCAAATCTTCAAAATATAAGAACAATTATGGGAAATTTATTGAGTTCGCCCTCCAGTTTAAATAAATGTGATAGAGAGGATAGTAAAAGAAAACGAAAGCGAAACGCTGAAGATGATACTCTGGATGACACCGATAGTGGTTTAGGACTGTTAAATACGCCAAAAAGGTTTTTTTTGACACTTCTTTAGCTATTTATACACACATACCACACTTTGAAGATACATTTCAACCTCTTGACAATTCTTAGTCTCACTATTTCAACTTCGAAGGCAAACCGATTTTACAGGTTGACATTTTACAGCTGTCTGCTAGTCTCACTATTTCCACTTCGAAGGCAGACCTATTTTACACTTGTCCGCCTGTTACGTCTCACTTTGAAGTGCCAATAGCTGGGAACACATCCCCAACAAAATTCTGTTGGGCACTTAAAAACCCAATAAAATCCAATATTTAAATGTATGATTTAATATGATAGGATTAAGTTTTAAAATGATGCTAAAACAATTCTAAGTTACATTTACCTAACTACACACCTGTATCATTCAGTGTAATATGAAAATAAACGGCATATTCTGCCTTATGTGTAAACTTGCATGTTTAGGTTTAAACATTAAGATTTTTATAAAGTGGTGATAGTTTTCACAAATTTTTAGGTTTTCATTTAAAGTGATATTTAATTCACCATTTTAGACCGGAAAATGTTTTTAGAAGTAGGTAAATTGTGTATTATGCGCCGGTTGTACCTAATATTGAAACTTCGCTTTCTGCGTATTATGGAGCACATTAAAATTAGGCGTAGATGTGTGACAGTTATAAAATATCAGATCTGTGAAAGGGGTCACACTGAAGCTCCAAATTAATTAGGCTAACTGTCCCCCTTCTACAACTCACTTTGATGTGCAAATAGCTGGGAATACATCCCCAATGCAATTCTGTTGGGCACTCATAAATGCAACACAATCCAATATTTAAATGTATTTATGATTTAACATGATAGGATTTAGTTTAAAAATGATACTAACTCAATTCCAAGTTACGTTTACCACCTATTTACACACCTGCATCAATCGGTGAAATATAAAAATAAACGGCATATTATGCCGTATGTGTAAACTTGCATGTTTAGGTTTCAACATATCTATTTAATAAAGTGGTGAGATTTTTCATAAAGTCCTAGGTTTTCATTTTAAAGACATATTAAAATTTTCATTTTAGAGCGGAAAATTGTTATTTGAACTGTGTTAATTGTGTAGCATGCGCCGGTTATAATATTGAAACTACACTTTCCGCCTATTATGAAGCACATTAAAATTAGGCAAAGAGGTGTGACAGTTATAAAATATCAGATCTATGAAAGGGGTCACACTGAAACACCAAATTAATTAGGCTAGACAATTCTCAGGGTTTCTCATATTCTCGTTTTTTACATTAAAGGTGTCGATTATTAAATCTGAGTGGCCCTCTTGGCCAACCCCTGTATGCACACTTGCATGGCAGTGACACCAACTTCCAAGTACAAAATGTCATAAACCTTAATTATATTTGGCCCGTCCTCACCCGTTAAATTGAATTTAATTCTAGCAGCAGACTGATATATATGCACAATTAAATAATGCTTTTTTACAGAATTTTGTTGAATATTCTATTATTCATTTGATATTTTTTTATGTAGAAAAAGGATCAAATCCACCTCAAAGTACATATACCAGACATTATTTCTTGAAGGAGAGAACAGTGATGTCACCATAAAAGCTTTGGGTCAGGACTGGAGACTTCATAAACTCTACCTGAAACAGGTACGTGAAAGAGGAATACAGTTCAGGCCTGGAGGATTATGGAAAAAACGCGAAGTGTGGAATGAGTGGAAATAACGTGACTGCGTAATTCAAGAGAAAACCGAAAATGACTCTATAAATCATGAAATGGAGTCACTTCATGGCCGTTTGGATTGAATATTTTGATAGCGGGACTTCGCGTTTCTCCGAGTATTTTGGAGTGATTTCGCATGAAATATTCATTAATTAAAATATTGGTAAAACAAACCTGTAAACGCAACCTGTTGAATTTAGATCCATTGAATCACAAAGATTGAATCAAACATCTCCATCAACGTTTTCCATTGAGAATCTCTGCTACTGTATACTATCACAGCGTTATGTTGTTTTTTTATTGTTTCAAAAAGCAAAATGAAAAGTATTGCGTTATTTTTTTGTCAGAACCTAAAATATTTATTACCTTTAAGTTGATTTAAAATATTTATTTCCGTTAAAAATCTGCTGTAATTGGTCCCTTAGCATTGTCACTCACGATAGGTGTGAAAAATATGGCCTGTCTCACTAATCCAGTCAATTTTGAAATTATTTGCAAATCCAATCTGTATGACACCACTGACTGAGTTCATGTGAACGCAAAAAGTATTTATAAATTAACATTTCCAATTGTTCTGTATTTAAATCAAAACATTCTGTTTTAAAGAAAATCGCGGCATTCCAGCGTGTCCATTTTTGTGTCATTAATTGTTTCAACTGTCAAAGCCAACATTTTTCTAGTAACAATTTTCTGCTATTTATTTTGACCTTTGCCGAAATATTTATTTTTACGTTCACGTTCAATTCTTGCTTTTAGGCCCCTTATCTTTGCCAGAACACATACATAATTTGATTGACTTCTTCATTTCAGTCCCCCTACTTTTCCAGTATGTTTAGTGGTGCTTGGAAAGAGAAAGACATGGAGACAATACAGATTGATATTATAGATGAAAACATCACAGAGGAAGGTTCAGTAGATATATTAATTTACCAATCCGATTTGTGTGAACATAATGTTAAAAGCCATTGCTATACATTTGTATTATTTCCATTTAAGCAATGTTAAGTAACAGCAAACTGCTATATTGGAAAATATTAACTATCTATAGGATTTTGACCCATGAGCTATGACCTGTTATAGAATGTATAAATATAAAAATGCAGTCACAGCTCAATGCATAAAATCTAACTATAGAATTTATGTTTGAAATACAATGTTAGTAAATACCGTTGGCACAAAATCAAAGAATTTATGAATATTACTCTTTTGTATAGAGTATAACACTATTTTCTTATTGGTCTGTTTGTGAATCATTGACAATTTGTAAATTATACTGTATTATGGACAAAATGAAATATATAAAAAATACAGTAGATTAACCCCAACTTAGTCCAGGTTCATGAGAAATACATCTTTGTAGTAGGTTGACTAAGTTTCATGCAGTAACTTACAAGAATATCTGTCAATTTTGCATGTATATGAATTTCATAATCGTGATTTAATTATTTATTTTCTCATCCTCAGCTTTGAAGATAGCGTTTGGATCACTTTACAAAGATGATATATTCCTGAAGCCTGTACAGATCGTCAGCGTACTGGCAGCAGCCACACTGTTTCAGCTTGTAAGTTAAGGATTGTTTTTATGCCCCCGAAGGGTGGCATATTAAAATCGCACCGTCTGTCCGTCCGTCCGTGCGTCCCCACTTACAAATTCGTGTCCGGACTGTAACTTTGTCATGCATTGAAGGATTTTAAAATAACTTGGCACACATGTCTAGCACATCAAGACGACGTGTCGCGTGCAAGACCCACATCCCTACCTCAAAGGTGAAGGTCACACTTGGAGTATGAAGGTTATGGAATCCTCTATATATGCACACATTCGTGTCCGGACTGTAACTTTCAATGTCATGCATTGAAGGATTTTAAAATAACTAGGTACACATGTCTAGCACATCAAGACGACGTGTCGCGTGCAAGACCCACGTCCCTAGCTCAAAGGTCAAGGTCATACTTAGAGTTTGAAGGTAATGGATTCCTCCATATAAGCATATATGCACACATTCGTGTCCGGACTGTAACTTTGTCATGCATTGAAGGATTTTAAAATAACTTGGCACAAATGTCTAGCACATCAAGACGACGTGTCGCGTGCAAGACCCACGTCCCTAGCTCAAAGGTCAAGGTCATACTTAGAGTTTGAAGGTAATGGATTCCTCTATATAAGCATATATGCACACATTCGTGTCCGGACTGTAACTTTGTCATGCCTTGAAGGATTTTAAAATAACTTGACACAAATGTCTAGCACATCAAGACGACGTGTCGCGTGCAAGACCCACGTCCCTAGTTCAAAGGTCAAGGTCATACTTAGAGTTTGAAGGTAATGGATTCCTCTATATAAGCATATATGCACACATTCGTGTCTGGACTGTAACTTTGTCATGCCTTGAAGGATTTTAAAATAACTTGGCACAAATGTCTAGCACATCAAGACGACGTGTCGCGTGCATGACCCACATCCCTACCACAAAGGTCAAGGTCACACTTAGAGTTTATAGGTAATGGAATCCTGTATATATGCATACATTTGTGTCCGGACTATAACTTTATTATGCTTTGAAGGATTTTAAAATAACTGTGCACAAATGTCTAGCACATCAAGCGGATGTGTCGCGTGCAAGACCCAAGTCCCTACCTCAAAGGTCAAGGTCACACTTAGTGTTTAAAGTAATGGAATACTGTATGCATGATTACTCTGTCATGCATGGAAGGATTTTAAAATTACATAGCACATTTATTGAGCACATGGAGAGGACACAGACTGTGAGGCACCTCTTTCGGGGGCATTCGTCACTTGGGAGGGACAGCTCTTGTTTGCAACTTGTATGTACATGTTTGAAGAGGAACTTCCGGTAAACACTTGGATTTCCTGGCTACAAAAATGCATAAAAGTCAAGGGAGAATAATTATTTTGTAGGGTTGAACTGAAAATCAAGTCCCCAAACAGATTCACAATTATTAACACCCTTTGTATCAAATCATTTAGAACCGTCCTAAGACAGTTAGTGAGCACAATGTCATACTCATCAGAGCTATTTGATTTGGTATGAAATAAGATAAACTTTAGAAGACTTTTACATTCATTTAGATTGTTTTATAGTCCCGGTGGACCATGGGACTAGATTGTTTTATAGTCTTGGCGGACAATTGGACTTTTCCCCAGGTGATCTTGCCAAGAATTCTGACAGGCGCAGGTTGAAGACCAGAGAAAACGGGTACCAGACCCTACCTCTTTTACAAATAGACCCCTTGGTTCTTTCAGTGTCCAGTGTATAGCACCAAAACACATGAGACTACTCCTGTGTTTCACACCAGTAGATGGGTGGGAGGAACTGAAAAGACTATCGCATCTTTAACAGAGAGATAGTCACAAAGAAATAGTCTACCTTGAAGTGTTTCTTATCCAACCATATAATGACAGAAAGCTAGATCCTGTATAACAATTTTTGCTGGAGTAAATACGCATGCATACCAAAAAGAGATCAGCCCAATTATGTCTATACATGGATGTTGCTTTGATTATTTCAGGAGAGTTTGATTCAGCAGTGTTCTATAATGATGACAGACACTCTGAGGTATGTAATCTATTTTTAGCTCGACTTTTCGAAGAAAAGGGGAGCTATCCTACTCGCCCCGCTGTTGGCGTTGGTGTCACACCTTGGTTAAGTTTTTTGTACCACCCCACTTTATTTCAAAAGTATTAGAGGTATGGCTTTGAAACTTACCATACTTGTTAACCATCATAACCTCCATCTACAGACAAGACTACATAACTCTGTCAAGGTTTTTGACAGAATTATGGCCCTTTTTTGACTTAGAAAGTGTATTGAGCTTGGTTAAGTTTTTCGTACCACCTCACTTTATTTCAAAACCATTGGAGGTATTGCTTTGAAACTAACCATACTTGTTTACCATCATGACCTACATCAACAGACAAGAGTACATAACTCTGTCAAGGTTTTTGACAGAATTATGCCCCTTTTTTACTTAGAAAATACATTGAATATTGGTAAAATCCACTTATTGCCTTAACCCTTTGAGATATTGCTTTGAAACTTTGAATGCTTGTTTACATCATTACCCCCATCTGTAGGCAAGAGAAGGTAACTCTGTCAGGGATTTGTTTTAAAAATTAAGGCCCTTTATCGACTTAGAATCTTGGTTAAGTTTTTCGTACCAGTCCATTTTTAGCTCGACTTTTCTATGAAAAGGGGAGCTATCCTACTCGCCCCGGCGTCGGCGTTGGCGTCACACCTTGGTTAAGTTTTTCGTACCACCCCACTTTATTTCAGAAGTATTAGAGGTATGGCTTTAAAACTTACCATACTTGTTTACCATCATAACCTCCATCTACAGACAAGAGTACATAACTCTGTCAAGGTTTTTGACAGAATTATGGCCCTTTTTTTACTTAGAAAGTGTATTGAGCTTGGTTAAGTTTTTCGTACCGCCTCACTTTATTTCAAAACCATTGGAGGTATTGCTTTGAAACTAACCATACTTGTTTACCATCATGACCTTCATCAACAGACAAGAGGACATAACTCTGTCAAGGTTTTTGACAGAATTATGCCCCTTTTTGACTTAGAAGATACATTGAATATGGGTAAAATCCACTTATTGCCTTAACCCTTTGAGATATTGCTTTGAAACTTTTAATGCTATTTCACATCATTACCCCCATCTGCAGGCAAGAGAAGGTAACTCTGTCAGGGATTTGTTTTAAAAATTAAGGCCTTTTATCGACTTAGAATCTTGGTTAAGTTTTTCGTACCAGTCCACTTTTTGACTGAACTGTTTGAGATATTAATTTGAAAGTTGGAATACTTGTTTACCATCATGATTCCCAAACATGGGCAGGAGAAGGTAATTCTGTCAAGGATTTTATATGAATTATGGCCCTTTTTGACTTTGAAACTCAGTTAAAATTTTCATTCTTGTCCACTTGTTAACTTAACCATTTGAGATATTACTTTGAAAGTTGGAGTACTTATATACCATTGTAAGACCTATCTGTAAGCAAAAGAAAATAACTCTGTGAAAAATTTTCTTGATTTGTACTTAGAAATTCCTAGTTAAAGTCTTGTGTGCCCTTAACTGTCAAAGTTTTGTTTTATTGGCAAGCACTAAAAAAGTCGAGCACGCTGTCCTACTGACAGCTCTTGTTTGACTAAACTGTTTCATATATTAATTTGAAAGTTGGAATACTTGTAAACCATCATGATCCCATAACATGGGCAGGAGAAGGTAATTCTGTCAAGGATTTTATTTGAATTATGGCCCTTTTTGACTTAGAAACTCAGTTAAAATTTTCATTCTTGTCCACTTGTTGACTTAACCATTTGAGATATTACTTTGAAAGTTGGAGTACTTACGTACCATCATGAGACCTATCTGTAAGCAAGAGAAGATAACTCTGTGAAAATGTGTCTTGATTTGTACTTAGAAATTCCTAGTTTAAGTCTTGTGTGCCCTTAACTGTCAAAGTTTTGTTTTATAGGCAAGCACTAAAAAGTCAAGCGCGCTGTACTACTGACAGCTCTTGTTAACCTGCCTACTAGTGTTGGTTCAAAGGTTGATTGATTTTCTTTAAAACCCATACCAGTATGGCAGCATAGGGTGGAAATTCCAAGTCTTGCTTTAGTTCCACTGTCACCATTATCTCCTTTGTGCTGTAGTCTGCCATTGTTGTCGCTGTCAGTTTTGGTAAACACCCTTTAATTAATGCTTATCTTCATTATGGTTGCCATGTACATAGTGAAAAAACTCCCACTTGTTAAAACAAGGTGTTAAAAAAGACATTGCTTCATGGGGATACTTTAATCAGCTGATCAAAAATGCAAATTGGGGATGATAATTGAAACTAGGTCCTTTTATTGGTGTAATTTACCATACAATTTATATGAAGGAATAACATTCAGTTTGCTAGATTATCATTTGATGCTTTGAAGACGGAACAATATTTGTTAAGTTGTGGTTTTGTGAGTCTTCTTGAGTGAGTTTGTGTGAACGGTTGTGTTCAAGAACGGTTTTGTTCAAGAACGATTATGTTAATGCAATAAAGGTTTTAGTGAAAGAAAATTAACAGTTTTCTCTTACCAGTTCATCATCTACGCTCGGTGCTTTAATTGTCAATATTTGTACTTTATTCCACATACCTTTTGTAATGTTAATTTTTAAATCAGAGGTCTCCTACTGAGAACTTACATTGTACTTCTTCACTTTTACAGTTCATGTACAGTGTGTGTGTATTATTCTGCCTGCCAGTCATATGGTTTGGAAGAGATGCGGGCCAAATGTTTGTACTGGCTTCTCAGAAATATTCTGACCACGGAGAACCTCATGTTTGTTAAAGATATCAAGTAAGTTTTCTGAAATATATAGGGTGATCCAGAATTAACTGGACAGTTGCTATTGTCACGGTTACGGACTTAATTATAAAAAGGGGAGACAATGTGTAGGCCGCCGGATAGCTCCGGTCGGTGAGCATTCGCCCCCCAAAGGGGTCCTGGGTTCAAGTCCCGGTCAGGCTGCACTTTTCCTCACCATGTGACATTGGCGCCCAACCTCATGGCCGTGACAGCATAACAAGGTCTGTCTCAGACATCTGTAATTGCTTAATTTAATAGTACTCACTGAAATTCGAGGACGAATTTCAACATAGTGGGGAAGAATGTCAGGGTTACGGACTTAATTATGAAAAAGGGGAGAAAATCTGTATGCAGCCGGATAGCTCAGTCGGTAGAGTATTCACCCTGTAAGTGAAGGGTCCTGGTTTCGAGTCCCGGTCAGGCTGCACATTTTTCTCACCCTGTGACACTATATTTCTTGAATTACTCGATATTTGAGTTTGATTTTTCGTACATGCACCATACAAACCTATTAATTTGCATTTCTCTATGAAAAGATTGAGTCTGGATTTTAATTAATAAGACTAATGTTTTGCATTTGTTCTACCTTGGACTTTATCTTAAGAGGAGAAAATCTGTTACGTACATCTCCATATTTTCTTTCCAGTATTGAACTGATGACAGAAACTATTACTGATCCAAATCTGTTTGTGATGCAAGTAGAAATTGATATCTACAATTTACTGAAAAAGGTAATTTGCTTGTATCTTTTCTGTAAAACTTTTGTAGATCAGAAAATATTTGCAAGATATTAACACAACTTTGTGTGATAAATTTTTGATATGAATTGCAAAATATCTTGTCATTGCAAACTCTTTATATCTAAATAATTTACATGTATTTGTAAACCTTTATAATTAAATGTACTGTTCTCAAGTATTTTTGAGCAGGTCAAATAAAGTAATTTGAGTTAATAAGTTTATCAGTAATCAGTAAATGATTTAATTACCGGTAAACAAAACGTGACAACGTTTCAAATATATTAAGAGTTCCACCCATGGATGGAAAGTCAAGGTTGTAGAGACTTTGTGTTACCTTATGGTTTAGGGTTACTTATTTTTACATGTTCCCACTTGCTGTATAGTTCTCTTAGAACAAGATTCAAATAGTGTAGCTCCAAGTCTTTCTTTAAACTCTATAGCTTGCTAGTATGTCATAGCTCTATGAGAAATTTCTGAAGTTTGGTAAATTGCATTTTGATTGTGAAAAAGACAGCTTTTTATTAGTAAGTTATGATTTTAGAAAGAAAATAATTAGGAGATAGATTTCACAATTGAGTGATATACTGGTTAGTATATCACTGTGTGGAGACAGTGTAGATGCGTAGTGATCTAATTACGAAGCATCTTAATGACACACAGTGATATACTAACCGGTATATCACTCAAAAGTAAAATCTATTTCCATTCTAACACGTTAATTTAAACAAAAAAATTGTTGGAAGGACTACTTTTTGATGCGCTTACACAAAGTCGCTGCATTCTGTGCATTCCTTGCATTTCATGACATTTTCGCTGTTCTTTTTTACTCCTCAAATAAAACGTTATTGGTCTTATTTTTGTTGTTGCTGATATTGCTGGCGATACCGGAAGTGTAGAAAATTTTACTACGATTTGTTTTACATCATGTAAATTCATTCACAACAATACAAATCAAAGCATATTAGCGCATAGACAGTCATAGATGTTGCGTGAAAATTACGCGAGAGGGAATTTCAGCAGTCAAAAATAGCTCCAGACGCCAGCTTGATACTTGATAGGTATATCATGCTCATATCCTTCTTTGCCTATATAGGAGAAATTTTCAATAGTGTTAGAATAGTTGTTAGAGTCATACAAATCCTCTTCTTCAGTGGATCTTTCTGTGCCAAAGTCCAGAATGGTCGGGTGAAAAGAAGGACCTGCTCAAAGATGCTGATGAGTATTTTAGGGAGGAAAGAAACGGTTTGTATGCCTTTTATATTAATTATACCCCCGCCACATAATTATGGGTCTGAGGGGACATACAGGAATCAGTCTTGTGTCCCATTCTGAAATGTTTACCTTGAATATCTCAGGAAGTGATAAAGATTTTCTTTTGAAACTTAATTCAGGAACATAATTATTAAAACATGAGAAAAGGCACTTAAATGAAAATTACACTTACATCCTGATAAGAAAGCTGCTAGGTCTTTAATCAGGCTTTCTTTCAATGGAAGAAAGACAAATCTAGACATGTCAATACTTAAGTCACAACCTCAATTTTTAATAATTTATTTATTTTGTGTGTAAAGGAAACTGACATACTCATTTGTGAATAGAATTTATTTTTTGAAATACTAGAATGGAATTTTCACTCTTGAGAAATGACTTTGACTACTTGTCTTATATTATTTTCAGCAAAAGGATTTTCAACATATGCAATAAGTACTTATACGGGACAAGTTTCAGTACCCAAATAATACTTCTTAATATCTCACCAAGTATCCAATATTCAGCTAAAGTTAATCATGTGTTCTTTTGTAACTGAATATGCACTTAAATGAATATTGCCTTTCTATAACGGGCATCTTTAATCGGTTTCAATGTAAAAATACAAATCTAACAGGTCAATACTTACATTTGTATAGTTTTTATTTTGTAAGGTGTGTAAAGGGATGCACCTCTACCTTAATGAATTTGAAATATGGATTTTTACCCTTATAAGTGACTGCGGAATGTAAATGGGGATTACCCCAATTTGTAGTCTTATACAAAATAAGTACCCAAAGACTTTTCTGAAATCTTTATATATTCAGCAAGTTAATCATGTGTCTTTTGGCCTTATATGTATATATCCTTTTTAGGCATTTTAAGGGTCTTAAACCTTAAAACTGCATCATGTACATTTTCTTTCTAAATTTGTATATGAATCAGTTGAATAAGATATATGTTATATCCCAATTGGCCTCAAAAAATGAACAATTGTCTGAAACTTCAAATAAAGGGCTAAGTATCATATTCTTTTTTAAATAGTACAATTTATTTTCAATTGGTATCATGAATCAGTTAAAAGATATAGTTCTATATGTATCACAACTTTGAGATATCATGGAAGTATAGAGTACTACAGTATTTGACAGTGACATAGTGTACTTTAGTGCCATAGTAAACATCACATAAGTGGAGGTATTTATCACCTTCCAGTGATAGCTCTAGTTTAATACAATTGGCTCATGTTAAGTGAAAGTTCATGGAACCAGTTGAATAAATATGACTTAAAAGGAATCAGACAATAGCAGAAAAAAAACATCAGTTAAGTTGAGATAATCAAGAATTTGACATACCAAAGATAGAGATACAAACATAATATATATTAACTCGACTTTTTTTTAAAAAAAGGGGGAGCTATCCTCCTTGGCTTTGGCGTTGGTGTCACACCTTGGTTTCCCTGGCAACTGGGAAATTGGACATTTGTTTGAACTGATATCTGTCCAGGAGACTTCCCCTGTATGTAAAATGGATTTGACATTCATTAAATGGTTATCTGGAAAATAGTTTAGTTTAGTCTGGTTGATGAAATTATTAAAATCTTGATGGATAGGATGTGCTAGCAATTGCAGTGCCTATAAATTTGGGACTTGCTCGCTTTCTTTCATATTTGAAAAAAATGTTGTAATGTAATCTCTAAAATTCTAGTCTTATGGATACTTGTAGACTGTATATGGCATTTGGAATGTTACATTTTTAATCATAAATACATGTAGGCTAAAACCTGTATGTTTCTTGATGAAGTGTTTATATACTTTACAGAGAAGACGAGTTGTTACCTAGAAACAGAAGAAGGCAAGAAATATTTTCAGGTTTTTGCTGCAATAAGATGGCACCATGTTGTGAATGACATTTCCTCAATAAAAATGTTAGAAAGTGATAGGATATTGCCAATGGGTAAGATACTGTGTATTTTCGCTGAAGTTTGAATGTTACTTCTCCCACTGAGCAGCAATAGTTACATACTTTTCCATTACATGCAATTTATATAATACATGATATACTTTGTAGCAACAAAAATGATCATGATTTTTAAAAAGCGTGAAATACCTTACCTGCAGAAGTTTGTAGATCTATAGAAGTGCTAGAGTAGGTTAGTCATAAATCATGCATAATCCATTTAATTTACATATACATGTATTTGTGTCACTTCAGGTTGTTTAGATCCCATGTTTTTATATGGTTGGAGAAGGGTTCTGACAGTGGAACAAGGACTAGACAAAGGGTAAGCTATCTATTCTCAGTTTCAGGGGATGTTCAAGAAGTGCTGAAAAACTTTATTTTTGTGAGGTACTAATTTTTTGCCCACCTGGCACAAAGTCAGGGTTAGCTATAAGGACCACTCCCTGTCCGGCGAGAGGTCCACTATTTCTTTCAAACAACATCTCGTCTGAAACCATTGGGCCAGTCTTGATGAAACTTGGTAGGGATGTTCCTTGCATGAACCTCTACCAAGAGTGTGCTTATCATGAGCCCTGGGTCAAAATTGACAGCTTCTGGGAGTCACTTGATTTTATATAGGAAAAAGTTTAAGATTCTTCTCTGAAACCACATGTCCTAAAGTTTTGAGAAGTAGCATTACCTAATTGACATCAACCTAGATGTTCAAGGGGGGGGTCTCTTGGCTTTACACAAAACTTCAATATGAGACTTTGAAACTCTTTGTATAGAACCACAAGGCCCAGAGCTTAGATATCTGGAATGTAGCATTATATTGTAGATCTCTATGAGGAATGTTCAAATCATGACCCCCAGGTCATAGTTGACCTTTTATGCTATTGTTGACCTTATTATAGGGCAATGATATCCAGGTGAGCAATATATAGGCTCTCTTGTTTTACATGGTTTACCATAACTGAAAATGTATGCATTTTACATGTTCGCAAATAAACCTGCTTTATATTTTCAGCCCAGAAAAGACTGTTGAAGAGTCGATGTTTAATGAATGCTGTATAAGATGCGGAAGAGTTTTGCTCAAAGAAGATGATGTAAATATATCAAGAAATTTATTACTAAAAGGCTTTCATGGTACCGCCTATCTAATAGTTAGATAATTTGCAATTTGTTTGTTTCTCAGATGCTCGTGTATTTTTTAATGCCGCATTTTGTCAAAAATATTTTTGTATACGGATGGCCCAAACAAATTCCAAAGAAAGGAAACTTCATCTGAAAATACTAAAGTAAGAGTTGTCTCACTAGAAAATATTATCACAAGGCATAGAGCTTAAATTTTGCCACCTAGCAATGGTGTAGGGGACCTCTAATGGTTAATTTGGCTCCAGGTCAAAATTGACGCCTATGGTTGGTATTGTCTGGCACAGGCTTTTGACTGGAACAAAACCCTCATGAAAAGTGGTCAATAGGAAGTACATTGGCTATTTAAACTTTACCAAAATCATAGCCAGAGGATCAAAATTGCCCAAATGGGGGTACTTAGTTGCAAAGTGCTCCAATGAAAAACTTTCATAATCTTCTTCTCTAACCAAAAGGCCTAGAGCTTAGATATTAATTATGTCCCCTTGTTTAGTACCTCTTCTTAGATTATTCAAATAATCCTTGGGTCAAAATTGACCATTTGGGGGACACTTGGTTTTCCATAGGTATAGATAGGAATTACTTAAAACTTGAAACTACAAGTCATAGAGCTTGGACATTTAGCATAAGGTGACATTGTCTAGTGCCCTAGGCTTAACTCTGTATTGCCCATTTTTCTAATAATCCCCCTTTGGTACATTTTCTTGATTTTTCTTGTCCAGAGCATAACTTTAAACCAAAAGTATGGAAGGGTATTATTTAAATGTTACTATACAGTTGTACAGTGGACCTCTACATCATATTAGGGGAAGTGAATATTTATTATAGAACTGGTAGTCAGCTGAGTATTTAGGGCACCTGGCCTACTTGTTTATTTCCCCCTTTCTTACATTTTCTTGATTTTCTTGAAGCATTACTTGAAATGAAATTCCTTCAGGGAATTGCATGAACTTAATGCAGAGAGGAGCACAATGAGGGAAAGTGCAGTGCCCAAGAACAATAACTCTGTTTTGTCCACTTTTTTAATTAATTTGTTATATCTTGTCTTAACTTTTTCTTGTTCGGAGCATAACTCTAAAAGTACTGAAGAGAATTACTTGAAACTTCATACAGTGATAGAGCACATTGATGGAAAGTACATGCCAAAGAACCATAACTCTACCTTGCCTAATTATCCCCTGCCAAATAATGATATTCTATTCAATTAGAACCTATACCATTTACATTCCTCTCTCCTCAAATTTCTTGGTCATAGAAAGAGCACTAGGGGGGCAGTCCATGTAAAGCATAATGTGCATTTACCCAAAGAAAGTACAAAAATAAAAGGGACAGACCCATATCTTTTTCATTTGGCTCCAGTTAGAGTGAGATTTTGTCTAAAGAAATAAATTGCAGTGAAAAATGAAAATGTGTTGTTTTAAAAAAAATTTTTTTTTCCCCCTTTTTCCCAAAAATAACGCTTATTTGATATGTCTTTGTTAACATTTTTTTCTTGGGCCACAGTTCATATGCAAATATATCGTGGAAAGGTTATGCAAATGTCTGAAGGTGGTATTTAAGAATACTTGGTCTTCATTTAAAATTTTAATCTCTGTCCTCCTGTTATTATTTCAGTATTGCTGGAGATGGGTGGGCTATAACTATGGAGTTGATCTTCTGGTAGTCATTGCAAACAGGTAAGGTAAATCACTGATGACTTTCAAGCAGTGTGATTTTAGACTGTAAAACATTACCCCCTTTGCACCCTTTGGTTTGAAGCAAATGATTCTGTCTCTGTGACCAGTGCAGATCATGATCAGCCTGCACATTTTTGCAGACTGATCATGATCTGCACTGTTGGCTATTTAGAGAGTAAATTTTCAGCAAGCACCCCTTGGAAGAATAAATATAACTGTTGGAAATATTTCGTAACTCATGCAATAAGGAGAGACATTTTGACCTCTGTGGTTGCGTGGTGTAAGTTCCATTAAATCACTTTACCTCTAAATGATTAAGAGTCACTGGTCACTGGTCAAACCCCACTACTGACTGTCAGGGATTGGAGTCATGCTGTTGACCTGACTCCTTACTTGAGAAAATAACAGTTTCTTAAGAAGGATGGCACCTAGCATACCTTCCTTCATTAACAATAGCTAGATAGTTTTAAGATATGAAATCTGAATACAATTCACTTTGATGAGTATGTTCCTATTAGCCACACCTATGTTAGATTTATTCTCATTAAGGAGCCACATACTATAAGTTGTCACATTCCATGAATCCATTGGTTGGTTACTGAAGAAAGGTTGGACTGTAATATTGCCAGTTTGTTTCCAGGATTGTTACACTGAAAAGAAATACACACACAGAGACATGTGCACAGTCGGTAAGCTTGCAGGATACCAGACATCTATGTTACAGGTAAGTTAGATATAACTATCACTCTCACCTCATCGGCAATTCTCTAGTTGAAGAATAGCCTGTAATGCAACAAGACTTCATTTTGGACTATTTCAATCGAATTCTCAAAAGATATTGTACGTATATTTGGCATTTTAGAGCTACTGTAAAGTGGTATAGCTAATATAAGCCAGACATAGTTGCCATAAACAAATAAATGCATTGTTAGTTTGCTACCTATTGTTAGTTTGCTACCTAGTAATATTACACTTGTTGTATTCTTGGGCCTAATGTTTAATGGAATATTATCTCAACTCAAAGTTGTACAATTTTCACATTTTTACTCGCACTGAGTGCTCATGAAAATATCAAAATTATATCACTTTTCGTTCAGATATATTCCATATCCATTCAAAACAAATATCCTCTGTGTAATTCAGTTAATTGGTTTTGTTTTTCTTACAGAATGACAATATCATCAGTAGATAAGGATGGAAATGAGATATTCAGAAAACAGACGGGGATAAAGAAAATTGGTTTAGGGAAAAATGAGGTAACTATGTACTTGTTTATAGATTTTGTAATACTTATGGCTATGTTCAGAATCCTTCCTCGACGCGTTAAAGGAAGGGTCTGTTACTTGCCATCAATTAGATTTGGTTGATTTAAAGGTTATTCACTGGCCAATCAGATCTACCCCCTAACAGTCCCTTCCTTTGTTAGTCCGAGGTTGAGTCGAGGAACAATGTCCTTGAATACAGCTTTGAATTAGTGCCCAACAATAGAAATCATTTTCTTAATAAGGCCAATAGTTTCTTTTTGAAATTGTAGGAAAGTAAATGAAGATCATCCGGATACGAGCTTAAAGGACAAAAACTATTACCTTTACTTTCTGACTCCAAAAAAATAGGGAATCCCCATGCTCTGGTAACAACATTCTGTTACGTTTGAAGGATGTAGCAGAAGAGAAATTTGTTATTTCCAAGTGATAGATTGACCATTGGTACTGTGCTTGACAAAAGATTTCCCAGCTAGGATTTTTATATATAAGTACCATTCATCCTAGATGATTTATAGCAGTAGATAAAAGAACTTTGCTAAGGTCCAAAATTAAGACTACTCACCAATTTATCTGGTCAAAGAACTAGACAAAGAAATGAGAAATGTGCCCGGTTTCTTTTAAATATGAATAGATTTACGTGACCCCAAACAATGCTTTCATCTGCTTTACAAGATCATCCTATGATAGTTTTGAGGTCTGCTAGATCTAAAGGAACTCTAGTTATCACCGAGTTGAACGGTCAGTATGAACCTGTTGTTTCTGTGACCGAACCGTGAATACCCGCTGCCGAAAATCAAGATACCAGATGGATAATATGTACAGAACAAGTTTATGTGTGTAATAAACTTAGTTATCAGTCAGTCTCAGGAAAAGACTTTAAAAATCACTGCCAATGACTCTGAACTAGTACCCCAAGTTAATAGGGTTATCCCCAATATGACCGTTCATTATGAAGTTTGAAAGCTGTATAAAAGGAACTCTAATTATGTACCTAAAGCAGTGTGTAGCTGCTATAATACTCATGACGCTAAATCCTCAAAATTTGAAGACATAATTCTCAATGGCTCGATCCCAACTTTTTGGAGCTCAAGGTGAGCTGTTTTGAACGTCTTGATGTCTGTCTGAAATTTGTTCTGTAAATTGTCTGTCTTTTCACATCTAACCTAATGAAGATTCCAAATAAGAGGCAAAATATTTTACTGGATTTCTGATGCAAAAGAACAATCCCCATACTCTAGTACGACATTGTTACATTGTATGAAGTACAGTACAATTTTATTCCAACATGACCCATATTGACAAAAGATTTTTTCGCTAACTAGTAGTGTGTACATTCTCAGATAATTTGTAAATAAAAAAATTTGTAAACCAAAATTAAATTCATGAAAACAATTCCTAATATAAATAATTTGCATCCTCATTTTGCATTTTACACAATTATATTGATTCTAGCATTAGTTTTGGTAACCTATTGTTTGAACCTGTGTTTATGTCGCCCCATAATTCCAACTGCCGAAATCATATATTTTATGTACAAGACAGCTTGTATATGTCTGTAATCATAGATGTCAGCTCAGGAGCTTTAAAAATCACTGCCGTTGATCTGACTAGCCTCTATTAACCAAGCAATGTTTTATTTAACTATGAATTATTACCTAAAGCATTTTGTGGCTGCTATAATTTATGACCTAAACCCAAATGATGAACCAATGGTACTTTTTGGAACTAAGTGACCTATTTGATTTCATGTCAGGATGTCTGTCTGTCTATTCACATTAACTTAAGATTGCAAGTTGAAGATCCATATTTTATGGATTATGCGAGTAGCCTTTATAGTGTACAAGTTTTATCTATGATTTGACCCATTAAGTCATAGTTTAACATATTTTTGACAAAAGTTTCATGAAAATGCAGCCTCACATCTGCATACTACAATTACTTTCTAGATACCTATTTTTGATTTGATATGGCCCATATTCCAACTCTCATAGATCCAATGAAAAATGCAGCCTCCATACACAAGGATTGCCTATGATTTGACCTGATGATGTTTTTGAACTGATATGACCCATATTTGAACTCTACTTAGATTTCATCAAAACACTTTTCTTACAAAGTTTCATGAAAATCCAAAAAATGAAGCCACTATTGCATACTCAAAGGTTTTCTATATTTTGATCTTGATATTGAGCAGAGAGCACCTACTTTGTTGTTTTACAGTGCAATGATACTCAGGTGAGTGATATAGGGCCATCATGGCTCTCTCGTTTATTGTCTTCACTTAGCACTTGTCTTAGAATCAAGTTTGTACATTGCTACGGGTAACAGTGTCATGTCAAACAACAGTTACTGTTTTAATGCAAATATAAATTTCATTTGTATATCATGTTTTTGACATGTGTTCATTTGTTGTACAAGGTAAAAAAAGTTACTTTGAACTTTTAGGGGAAATTGATTTGTTTGATTATTTTGTAGTTCAGTTCTACAAGACAAATTAATTACACACAATTCTTACAATTTTTGTTTGAATATTACTTTAAAATATCCATGAAATACAGATGCACTTGTTAATATGAAATCCATGTATTTTGACATTTAATTTGATTTATCAGTTGATCATCTCGCTTATAGGGATGAAAAGAAGAAAACTGAAGAAGCCATGGTCTGTTTAGTACAATTTATACATGTATCTGCTTCTTTCATCTTTTTAAGACTGCCAAGCATTCTTTCTAGTAGTTAAATTGTTTGAACATTGAAATAGATTTTGATAATTCATAGAGATAATATGTAGGGCCAAAAGAAATAAATGCCTGGTGCATTTAACAAGGTGTTTGTGCATTCTGTGCAACAAGTGTTTTGCAGATACAGCAATAAATTGTGAGTGTACTTGCAGCTTAACCTGTACCCTGTCGGCAGTGAGCAATTCTGCCATTGCAATCAGTGCAGATCATGATCAGCATCGTCATTGATTTAGTCGGAACAGGATCTGCATTGGTTGGCTGTCGGACACTCCTTTGAATAATTTATTTGTAATGTCTCAATTGAAAGATGGATAAGTCCATTTTAATTCAGCAGGGTGAATTTTGGAAATAAACCAACATTATTATTTATGTATTTTAACTTCAAAATAACAACTTCAATACTGTTGCAACAAATTATTTGTTGGTTTACAATTGATTCAATATTTAATCTGCAGAAATATTGTGGTTGCACCCATCAAAACACTTCTGACTTATGGCTTGTATCCTCTACAGTTTGTTGAGAATCTCATTTTTATTTAACTGGATTTAAATTTGCTTATTCACAGCTGTCCATCAACTATTTCCTTTAAACCACATCTCCTCTGAAACCAGTAAGCAAATGTTGATAAAAGCTATCGGGGATGTTCAAAGAATTCCATTCCATGCAGAACTCTGATTGCCAGAAAAAGCCATTTAAAATCAAAACTCTTTGTATGGCAAAAATGCTGAAAAGCCTTTAGAACTTAGATATTTTGCATGTAGCATTGTCTAGTTGACCTCTACCAAGATTGATCAAACCATGACACAGAGGTTAAAAATTGACTCCGTTTAGGGAGAGGGGTTACTTGATTTTACAACAGCTTAATAGGAAAAACTCTGAAACAACAAGGCCTTAGATATTTACCTTGTGGCATTGCCTTGGTATAGACCACTGCCAGGGATTTAATCAGTCCCCCCACCCCCCTGACCCTAATCAACACATGCTTGAAACAACAAGGCTAGAGCTTAGATATTTCATAACATTTACAACGTCCTCTACCTAGAGTTTAATGTTCATCTTTTGTTGATGTGAGACTGATTGGCTGATATTTAATTTTTAGTATTTTTGATATTATATTATGGGAAACTTGATGCAAAAATCTTTATTCTGAAGTGAGGAAAAGGTTACTTATGTTTTCTAAATTTTGCAGAAAAACGACTTCTGCAGCGAAAAAAAGTTGTGTGTCATGAATGTAAGTTAGTTTATCATATATAAGGGTTATAGAAATGCAATCAAGTGAATGATTTAACACAGATATTTAACTTATTAAGAAAAAGAGGTAAATAAAATGTTGATTTTTCATCGAGTTGTTGCATGGAAACTTTTTCAGGAGATTAATTATTTTGTTTGGAACGTCATGTTCTTGATGGAAATTTATTATTTTCTTGATGATTCTGTTTGATTTTTGTATGTTTATTGATTCAGAATAAAGTTTTGAAACACTCTTTTACCTTATATAATGGATACATGTTTATATAAATAAACGTAAAGACCCATGACCACTTCGGGTATTTCATGTAACATCATTTGCAAGCACTAACATTTCAAAGAAAGGTGTCATACCTGGGAAGTTGAACGTTACTTGTACAAAAAACTTTCCAAATGTTCTTAAACCGAAAAAGAACTACATGGTTTAAATACAACGCAGTATTTTTACAATCGTATTGCGACAAAGTTAGGAACACTTACGTAAAGAAACAGTATCACTAACAACTGGGCTATCCTAATATTATTATGATATTATAATATAAATATAATTCTAATGAGAAAGGAACCGATTCATGTCTGAATGAACTAAATCGTGAAGCAATAAAACTGTTGGGAGAAACAGCTGTTTTATAGCTTTACAGACATGAAATGATAGACCGGTCTTCTACTTTAGTGGGTTTTATAATGCATTTGGTGAGTATCGTATATTAAGGTTTTATCGTTGGTACCGGTTTCCCATATGACCAACGCCTCAAGGAGAGGTTAGTTATTTTAGGTTTCGGAGGATAGTGCAAGATACAGAAAGCGTCCCTATTCAAGAGACACCCCTGGTTCTTTATCATGCCAGGTGTATAGCACCATACATGGGACCTCGGTTTAAGTCTCATCCGAAAGACTGTTAGTAATTTTAGTTGGTCAGCCCTGGGAATCGAACCCATAACCCCGAGATTACAAGTCTCATGTTTTTTTTTCTTCATTGTAACTCGTTTCTCGCGTGTTTCGGAAGCATATGCTGTGTTTAGCCGGTCATTCATGACATAATTTAATATGCCCCTTTTCAAGCCTATCGACTCATTTCAAGTTATATTTGGACATTCAAGTTCAATAACCTTTTTAATATCAAATCATGCGGATCGGTAGTTGAGCAGGAGTCAGAATTGTATCTTTATTCAGCTGCATGTAGATTAGAAAATGTTCCTACTAATTGTATTATATTACACGTACAAATAAGTCATAAATATAATTACGTGTAGTTGCCCAAAACTATGATATCTAAAAGAAATATGGTATTTCATCATTTGTTTTGGCCTATGAACTGTGAGAGCGAATACTAGTATTGTACAACCCGAGTTATTAAAATCGAATTTGCCTATAATGTATTGCCATATTCTAGAAATATATTATTATAGTTAAGCGCTCGAAGGTTAGAAGTTTTGATGATTTACTATGTGCATAAGAACCTCCACATTAATAAGGGGCATAACCCCAAAATAAATATAGCATGCAGATAGCACGAATATAGCTAAATGTCGTTATTTCCAGAGTCCTGAATCCAGCCGCAGCCTCTCCTGTAGGGTCTAAGAGCTTTTATTTGGGAGGATGTTTGTCCGTCTGTTCGGCTGCTTCTTTAAGACACTGAAATGAAACCGAACATCAATCACTCCAATATGCATGCAAGGTCAAAGGTAACTGTCTAAAACTCTTAATTACATGGTGGTATTGGTACATTTTGAAGTTTGTCACTGGTGATAAGTTTTTGTGATTTTTTTAACTTTGACATAATATTGGCTCCCTAGCTTTGGTCACAAAACGAAGTTTTTGTCCGACAACGCCCAAATTATATAAATTGTTCAGTGATGTAAGAGAGGACCTTATTTAGAAAATCGGGATAAAAAGATGGCTATGCTCCATAAAATAAATGATCAGAATTACTCTTGCTTGTGCTTGGAGAGGTCGTTACTTCAACAACACAAACTATAAATAAAAGAGATCTATAGAGAACTCCAGCTGGTTCGTCAGTGAATCTTCCGATTTTCTGTGTCGTGTTTAACTTCATTAAATAACAACGTCGCCTACACCGGACTCACGCTGCCTGGTTGCGATTCTAAAATTCTGCATTACTAGTCTTTACATGGAATTTAATGCATAGCGGGGATTAAAATATTTACCATACAATAAGAGTCAGCAAAGCTGCAATCAGGAAAACAGCGGCGACAGAGCAGCCGACAATAATACCAATCTTGTCTGTCGATTTACTTGTACTTTCTTGACGGATGGAAGAACTGCTCCGTGTCTGTAACATGGTCGTGTAATCAATATGAGTACAAACATCATTTAAATGTTACTTAACTGTTCAATCCGTAAGTACAGGTATTTTCCTGGATACAGATTCTTTGTGATAGGGCTTAAATAGCTTAGAACTTAATATTGCGAAACTTTTGCCAAATCGGCATACAATAAAATACATATACCAATAGCTACCGGATGCTGCCACGAAAGCTGAAATTTTAGTAAATGAAGTGTAGATTCTACTAGTATCATAACTTTTTAAATAATTCTCAACCTTTTCAAAAGACACCACTTTTGGGGAGTTTCCCCTGGAAGCACACGCCAATAAACACCTTTCTTTACGTGGTATATATCTTTTATTTCGACATATGAAATACAGAATAGAATTTGTTACAAGTATAAAACTATATACTATTGATGCAAAAAGAAGACCATGCAGACAAGTTGCAAAAATATAGCGACAAACTTACCGTAGCTATGTCAGTTGATGCGACTGGATTTGAAGAAGTTTGTTTTTGCGTCGTCGATGTAACAGTTGGTGTTATTTTTGTTTCACAAAACTTTCCTGTAAAGTGTAAAGCTAAATAAATAAACTAATGAATTTCAACGATTTTAGCCGAAGACAGCCAACAAATAATGGTAATCAATGCTACCTTATTTGATGAAAGTATTTTCTTTAACAATGACGTCAAGCGTAACGTGGCGTCATTGCAAACATTTTGTTTCTTTGCTCCACTAATTTCTTCTACATAGTGGCTACAAGGGACATGGGAGTGACGCCTTAGACAGGATTGAACTCTAGTCTGCCGGTTGCCCTGGTTCGTGCCCCCTGTGTTGAGCTGCTGTCTGCTCCTCTGAGCGTGCATGATGAGCAGAATGGTGTCTTTCGAGGTATACGTTTTATTATTATTTCACTTTGAACCCACTTAGCACGCAAATATAAATGAAAACTGTAAGTACAAAATTTAAATGATTCTTTTTTTTTCAAGATATAGATGCTGTGAACACTAAGTTTTTGATAACCTACCTGAAAAAGATGGCGGACAAGAACAGCTGTACCCATCAGCCTGACGGGGTATACAAGTTGCATTATGCTCACATTTATTGCTCTGACATGGTCCAGTATCGCATTCACTCCCACTCCATCCTATAAATACAACCACATTTTCTATTTACAATTTATTTTATTCACAAAAATCATGATCTATATGTTGTAAAAATACACATCAAGTTTTGGTGACTCGATAATTACCCAATTTACAGTACAAAGAATTATTCTGTCAGATTTGAAATGTCAGCCATTTGACGCCAAACAGAAACTAGTGTCAATTGGTTGCGAACAATATTTTATTTATTTGTATTTTGAAAACTGTTTTGAAATATAAAGATATGTGGTGAAGATCTAAACCATAATTATGTTTAAACTGAGGTGATTTAACCAAAAGTAACAATTTCAGTATAAATAATTAAGGTCATTAGATATGTTATACCAGGTTCACACATTTTTTGACCAGCTTTGCTACAATTATACTGGCCAGATTTCGGTTTGCAGAATTTATTACAATTGCCATAGAAGTTTTGGCTGCATGATATTCTGTATTCAAAGTCGAGTCTGAAAGAATATCAAATTTCATATCAGACAAAAAATAAAGAGAAACTACATGAAGCCGAACTACAAATATAATTATAAACTGTTCGGTGTTCTATAAGACAACCGACTTCGCTCTTTTAAATTTCTGGGCAAAAATAGGAAATACGATATTACGATGAACAATCGCATGTTAACATCACAACTCCGCTGATATATCTTTGTTATGCAAACACTATAGTTTGCGCTTAAAACATGTTGCCATGGTATTTAAGCGGCAAAGGTTCATTAGTTAATGTCAAGAAGTACTACTTAATGTAGGCTACAACATCACTGACTGATTAAATAGCTAATCTAGATGTGCACATTTACGGGGTTTAAATTGTTTCAGAGAGCGTCATCTGTCCACATTGCCTGCATTTTCAAAAGATCTGCTAAGATTATCTCCCTTGATTATACCTGACTGGATTGTCTCCCTTAGACAACGACCCCAGGAAACACATGATCAGATAAAAAATCAATATTGGATCGATAACGATTTGGCAAGTATTATTACTACTGCTACACAGTGACCCGCCATGCGTTTATTGATTATATAGCTCTTACAGTGACACACAGCTTATAATTTATATAAAGTTGCTATTATCATTGATTACCAACTGAATAAACTACTAGTGTTTATCAAAACAACTTGCAAAAAACTTACTGAACCGCGCTCCCTTTAACCACTTTATCAACGAAACTTGGATGAGTATAAAACGGTGACGGTTCTCCTTGTCCTACATTGAAGCTGAGTTCCTCTAACTTGTCGCTTGATTTGTTAGAGATGTCAAACCTGTCATCGTCCCATGCCACAAGTGTCAGTTTCAGGCTATTCTGTATAGAAATTTACCAAACATTTACCAGGACATAATCATAATAATTTTGTAATTATCGCTGACATTTAAGAGTTGACAGCAAACGCATATTTAAGAATTTGACTTGGATATTCATACAGATTTAAAGGCTTCTTAAACTTTGTACAGAACGTTTCACTGCTTATGTCAAATGAAAAAAAATCTAACATGGTCATTATGCAAACAATAACTGAAAGTTCCCTATTAACATCCTAATCCTGACTTGATAATGATTTCCACTGTGGATATATCAATTTTGGAGCTCTCCAGCAAGAGTGAAGCAGGTTGAAACTGAGCATTCGTTCGCATAAATAATTTCTATGATTTGAAAGAAGGCGAGTTCAAATGTTTGGCAAGAGCATTTGAAAACAGTGACTTGTTCTGAATAAAGCTTGTTCACTGAAACTTCCGATGTTTTAAAGTTACTGCTAGTTATGACATTACTTGAGTGCTATAAAAGAATACAAATTACTTATAACATAGATATATTAATAGGTACTTACGGTGAAATTCTCAAATGTAAGTTTGAAGGGGTTGCTTATCTTCCCGGTGCTGTTCCCGAAGTGTATGATATTTGTGTTATTATAGAGACCTGTTGACACAATTTCGGACAAGTTGACTCTGAAATGAAACGTTGAGTTATTCATCATAGCATTATGTTCTTCTCATCTTCAAAGCCCGGTGCTTATAAAAGTTTCTTGAGCACATGCTCAGCCCAAACTTATGCCCAAATAATACTGAGTAAAGTCAAGTTATGTTTATTTACAAAATCGGATTTAATATAAAGATACATATAAGCTCAAGAACATACCTTCTGATTACTGTTTAAGGAACCAGACTTTGTCAAAATATACAACTTGATTTTTTTTTCATATCGCTTGCTGAAATTGTGCTTAAGCAACTTTCATAAGCATGGTCATGAAGGCATCAGTAATCTTAGAGATGGCCGGAAATCGCTGAATAATCTTTCTCTTTAAGCGTGATTTGTAAGACTTAAACCTTTTTAAAGAAATTAGTAAAACAAAGAGACGCGAATGACCCCGTCGATCTTGAAGCTATATATCAATGTCCAGGTTCATAGACTAGGTATAGTATATACACTACTTCAAGTTTTTTAGTAGGTTAACTTACTTTATATATTAAGGACGTAATTTTTATTAGAGGCCCTGTCTTCATTTTTTTACACTGAGTTACCTACATGGCCACATAAATATACGTTTTCTCACGACCTCCAAACAAGTTTGTAACTTAATAACTTATGAAAGCTTGAAAGTTACAAAAAACACAAAATTTACAAAGGGCCTCAACTCCATTAGAATTCAGTGTTCATCTTGAAAAGCCATGAAAAGTGACTTTAAGACTTCTTTTAAATAAAAATGTCCTACTAGAAACATGAGTAGAATGACGAAGGTTTCACCCATGAAAAGATACATCTTGCTTGGAATGGATAGGTGTCAGTGCATTTATAACGATTTCCGTTTTTTACATTCCAATTTTCAATTTAATTAAATTCAGTTTAAGACTCTATACCACCATTCTCTTGCAATTATGATCAATGCCTAAATCGAGCATAAAATTGAAAGGAGTGCTTAACCTTATCTAAATATTTATGACGAATAATCATACATCAGTCGATTCAAATTGCAATGTTTACATAAAAAGGTTTATTTACCCCGAAGAGCCTTGGTTTAAATACACGTGGATGTAGGGGTCGCATGGATCACATATTTTGAGGCTCTTAGTGTCGCAACATTTGCCCGTTTGGTCCGTGCCATTGCTGTTCCGGTAAGACTTCAAACGAACTTCGACATATCCCGAACCATTAACATATACCTGCAAGATTGACGGTGTCATTCGGGCTTCGAATATGGTTAAATTGGTTGGAAAAAAAAACAACTTAAAACCACCAATCTTTTGATTCATTAAATAATTACAATATTATTGAAAATTTGTTACAACGTCAGATTTTTTTTTCGACTGTTGAGTTACTTTTGCTTTAGGGCATTCAAAGTGTTATGAAATAACCCTCATATTTTCCCTTACCGACCAGTGCAAATTGTGAGCAGTGAATCACATCCGTTCGGACTGATCATGACCTACTCTCTTCTTAGTTCAGACATGAATTTTTCAGTGAACAACCTTTTAAACAACTACTAGCCCATTGAAGAAAACCTTAGCAGAAAATACATCTTGAAGTGCTCTGACGTCAACGGACATGGCTGAAATGTGACACAACAGAATTTTGTCAAATTTGAATGCAGATAATTATGCATATTCAAGAAAATTGAATGCGAATGAGACATATCATGTTTACTTTGACAAGGCTGCATGTTTCCACATAGTACTCCTGAACAGCAGAAAAGAACGCGAGCTGTAGACACAAATATATTCAAAATAAATACAAAATGTGTGCGATAAACACATTTAAAACAAAATTGGAACAATGTCCCTTTTTCAGGTAAAATGAGCAAATACAGAAGAAAAAAACGAAACGTACAAACACAAAATATATAAAATAATCCAACCACGAAAGATATACGACTTCAGCATACTTTAATAAATATGATTGACTAACACATTCCTTAAAATCTTGGATAGCATCAACTTTACTTTTAAATTAATTTGATATATTTGTAAGTTTTCACAATTTCAATTTATCTATTTCATACATCACATTGTATTTATTGACAATGATGGGTCCTCAAGTATTTGCGTGTCGTGTTTAGTTGAAAGGGTCACTCAAACAGCAATGTTATCATCTTGTTCAGGTACTTGTATTGGGCTGTATGTGTGTAACGTGTCATACAGAATTAGAGATAATTCGTAAGAAAATTATCTTAAGCAGCCAGCCGAGGGTTTCATTAAAATGACCACTTAAAGTACATGACTGTTCAATACAGGTGTTTTTATATAAAAATGTCCGTTCGATATCAGTAATGACTGTTCAGTGTATGTGAAAACTGCTGACAAAATTTTGTCAACTGTTAAATAGACAAGCTTTCTTGACTGGTACTTTCTCTTTCATAGTCATTTAACGAATTTTTAACGCCAAGCAAGGGAACTAGTGGTACCCCTGAAAACGCCTTTGAAATTACGCATTTATGATTCGAACCCAAGACCTACAAAATAACGAAGTAGACATACTGTCATGACCATTGAAACTCTCGGCTGCGCACTACTACAGAAACCAGCATTGATCAAATGATTTAATGATTAAAACTATGCTTCCTTGTTTGACAAATATTACAGGGCTTGGCCGTGTTATATTGGTTCCGATGGTGAAGGGCGTTGGTTTGGTATTGCTTGGCTGTAAGCTCGGCTAGGAGTGAGCTACTGAATAAGAGGAAGGCGACTTGCCAACTACAAAACGGAATCATCTGTGGTCCTTTTGGGTTCTTCTATGTCTCATTCATGAGACCTAAATCTTGACTTACTGGTTAAAACTTTAAGCCATATCTGCGACATTTACGACATAGAATCACTTATATAACTTGCAAAGTGTATGTTATTTAAAGTACGGTATATCTTGTTTTCTCGTATTCTCATTGGGCTAAGCGTGTAAATTTGGTACCTATAAAACAGTACACATCTTAGCAACATTATTTACATGGTATTTGATAAAAAATACTCATCTTTCAGTTGATATCATCATAAATTGCATGATTTTTCTCTTTATGTAAATTTTGCTACAGTATCTGAGGTCACCCTCATACTCAGAAATGAAAAGAAAGTTTCTCGTATTCTCAGGGATTTATGTTTGAGTCTCGCGCTTTGCCCCATTGTAGAATCCAAAAACTTATAAATGGCCAAGGTGCATAGCTTGGCATATTATGTTACAAATAACATAAAAATGATAATGATAGACAGCAGAATAAAACAATATGGGCACTTTTACTAACCCCACCACCAAAAAAAGGGGGAAATTTCAGCATTTTCAGTAAAATGGCCAATATATTCATTAATTTTCGGTCAAATCACTTGAAACCTTTTTTGTGTCAGTTTTGTACCATGTCTCTGTAAATGATAACAAGGAGTTGCCAATTTGACACCTTTAATGTAAAAAAAGAGAATATGAGAAACACTGAGAATATAAGAAACAGGGATACATATGCCGCTGGAGAGCTTGTCTAGGAGACGCATCAACAATACAAGCGTACCTCACATATTATACGTCCTTTAGGCTTGATAGGACTATTTCCATCAATTGTAAATACCGACTCGTGACTATGAACATTAAAACTTAACTAATTCTATATTTTATTCATTATCAAGTCATTTGATATGCTCTAGGGCATTCGTAGTCCGTATGAATTCGTAAAAATGCCAGAGCACAAATAACAAGGCATATATCAAATCACTTATTGTACGACAATTTTATTAAATAATAAATCAATGTAAAATGATCCATTCTATATATAGATTATCCTCTTCATTAGCAGTAAATATTTTATTTCAGTGTTTCACATTTAGTATTTGCTTAAACTCAACTATTTTTTGCTAATGCCCAGTCCGAGTGTATCGTTACTTCTTATATGACCCTGGTTTATAAACATGTAAGTTAAAAGTCATATATGAAATCATATTAAAGTAGCCCCCTACTTAGGAAGATAAACCTTTTGACACTCTATTATCTTACTGAACCCTCTTGAGGGGTTGCTAGGTATCACTACAGTTGTAGTCGGCAATAACAGTCCCAACTTATAGATAAAGAAGGAACAATAGTAATCCCCAATGGATTCGTTTGTCGGTTAATAGAGTTGTAATAAAATTTCCATTTAATTCTTTTTATTGCATTTATTTCATTCTATATTGATAAAATTATATCTAAATCTTTGAAGTTGGCTGGGAGATCGTTTAGTATTATAGAGCAGTTACCGCTTGTGAAATATGAACTTGATGAACTATTTACAAACATAGTTCAACAGAGTCATTTCAGGTGCGGCCATGGTTGAACCGGAAATTCGAAAATTTGGTCATGGTTGAGCATGTTAAGAGAATCGTATAAAACAAACAGCCATGGTCATACTGATGCAGGGCGTGGTAAAAATATTACTGACCATAGTTATACTTGATAACCATGGTTTAATTAAATGCCTGGCGATTATTTAAGGTACTTTCAAAATCACACCATGGTTATTTAGAGTGTACTTCAAAATCCCCTTGGTCATAATCCCCTTGGTCATAATCCCCTTGGTCATAATCCCCTTGGTCATAATCCCCTTGGTCAAAATCCCCTTGGTCATAATCCCCTTGGTCATAATCCCCTTGGTCATAATCCCCTTGGTCATTAATCCCCTTGGTCATTAATCCCCTCGGTCCAAAAATGGCATAGTAGTCATAATTCCCTTAATGAATTTTACAAGTGGAAAAGCATATATTGAATAAAACTATTTACTGAATGTTTTATTTGTCTCTAGTTTAACTTTACTATAGCGAATGATTGGGAAAAAAAATTATTGAAATTAAAATGTAAAATCCATCAAGGGGATTATGACTACTATGCCATTTTTGGACCAAGGGGATTATGACCAAGGGGATTTTGAGTGTCTCCCGGTTATTTATGCTGCTTATCATGGTCATTGACAGTGACTATGGTTGAACAGTAGTATATTCTGTTTGACCTTTTTGTCAACCATAGTTGATAAAATCTGACTGTCAGTGACTATGGTCAAAACAATTTCCTTGGTCACTGGTTGGTTACTAATTGCCTCTCTTTACTTGATGTTTTTATCTTAAAGAAGCATTTTTATTTCATATTGCCATAAACAGTTCTGTATGACTGTAAGATGCAGAAAAAGAATTACTCCTCAGAGATGTGGTCCAAATGGGGTGGTGAAATTTGAAAAAAGCTTTTTTTTTCTGAAAAGTCTTTTCAGAATTTGATTCTGTTTGGCACAAATAATCAATTTGTATTCTGTAACTGTACAACAGAAAGTTTAGAAACTGGATTTTTACAGAAATGAGGCTCTTAAGGGTATGTATTGCTTTTCTTACATAATTATTCTATATAGAAACTTCTTAATAATTCTTGTGGTCTGAAACTAGTAGTACTAATACAGGTTGTATTGTTGTTGACGTTATTGTAATTGTTATTTAACCGTGACAATTGTAAATATCATGGAACATTCATGAAGAAATGTACATGTATAATGAGTCACTTGTCACATAAGTAATAACGAGTACATGGTTAATTCAAGTGTGACCACTGTTGGTATGGTATATTAGAGTTTTATCGTTGGTACCGGTTTCCCATATGACCAACGCCCCAGAAGAGTTTTTAGTTATTTTAGGTTTTCGGGGGATAGTGCAAGATACAGAAAGCGTCCCAATTCCAGAGACACCCCTGGTTCTTTATCATGCCAGGTTTTCACCCATACATGGGACCTCGGTTTTTAAGTCTCATCCGAAAGACTGTTAGTAATTTTAGTTGGTCAGCCCTGGGAATCGAACCCTTAAACCCCGAGATTACAAGTCTCGTGCTCTACCCATTGAGCTATCCAAGCTGACTGACCACTGTTGTCGATTACACAGTGTTTAGAAATGATGTGGTAGTTTGTTATAGTATTAATTGTAATATTAGTGGTTGTAGCGAAACAGCGCTGATTTACCAACACATGTCTGTCCTGGTACTCCCGGAATCAAGCGATCTGCAAATCGCACAATTTATCTGAGCTTGTCAGAATCATAATGACCTGTCAAGCTATATGTACCTAGTTTTGATATCCTGAAACTTCATATTTTGAAATAAGCGTGTCTTGTACATACGGTACCAAGTCAGACACAACCATGTTTTACAAGTATAGCTTTCATGAACAGCGCGGTTCACTCAATAGACGAAATCATATTTACGTAACGTAAAATAAAATACTAATTGCCCTAATTATTTTTATTTACTGTTAAAACTGTAATACAATCAAAGCGCTGTGAGCGCTGAAGGCCTGGCGGCTATAGCTAGGTTAACTCCCCGAAAAACAACTTTTGACCTACGTGTTTTGCGCTGAACCTTACCTAAAGCGCGGGTCGAAATGTGCAGAGGACGAAAATCTATATATGACACAGAATGAATAATTAACAAATATATGGGTGGCAGGGAAGTTTGTTTTATTATAAAACGTACGTTGAATGAAAAATAATCACATAGTCAACATTATAAATTGTTTAAGCCAATAAAAATAATTCGATCTGCGCTTTGTACAACTTCAAGCGATATGATCTGATGATGTGGATCGAAAATTATTGTGTACCAAGGACAATAACTTGAAACGGAAATAAACAAAGCAGAACCAGCAATGAAATATAAATACAGTACTGTACAATGTGTATAACAGAGAAAACCAAAAATGATTCTGGGTTACCTTGTAAATGTAGTTGTAATGGGTGAAACCGTTCACTGGGCCTTGACATCCAGCGTCCTCGATAAATGGCGGGTGATTTTGATCACGTGAGTTCCTTCTCGGGAATGTACGTAAATTATATCTTTTTTTGAGAGAAATTTAATTTTAGGTAAATATATATGTAATCGTTCGTAAATAACAAAGTTGTCAATGAAATAACATCGGAAATTTAAAAATCAAACTACAAACTCTTATATCGAGCTCCGTACGTTTCCGTAAATTTCCGTAAATATCCTTACTTTTCCGTGATATGCATATGATTATCTTCCGTAATCAGCTAACAGCGCATTTATTTTAAAACAGAAAAAAATGTGTAATGCAGCCCGTAAGCTATATACCTTCCTGCAATCGTTTGAAGTTGTTTGTACTCTTTTTATTTGTAATATGTTCTTATCATATGCGACTTCAAACAGAAGATTGATCTGGTCTGTCTTGCACTACTTTCGCATAGCGCATGTTTACAGTTGTTATTCGCACATAGCACAGCTAAATTTCTTGCAGTGTTTGAAATGTGGTATGCTAACTTAGGCCTAGGGGACTTTCAGTCCCCAGGCCAAAAACCACTGTGACACAGTAATCAAGTGACGGCGAGGAACAACAGTATGCAGTTTATTGGTCCGCCTTTACGCTGTTTCTACAGTGTGGAAATGAAAAGAGAAAGAAGTGTAGTACAGTAAACACCGTATATAAAGAATCCGGATAAAGCGAAATTCCTGATATAAGGAACACATTTTCGGTACCAGATTTTTTTTGCTTTCTATAATTTATGAAAATATATGGATATAACAAACTCCGGATATAACGAACACATTTAAATGGTTCAAAGGCGTTCGTTATAAATGGAGTTTACTGTCACGATTAAATTTACACATTGTAGTAGAAGTGCTATCATAACTCACATTGTCTGGAATAGTGAAGTGAAAAGTATGGATTCAGATCAGATTTAAGCGTATGTCAGGCTGTATTGTGTATATACTGGCCGCAATGGCCTAATGTCGGTTTCAGCACAGTGAGACTCAAATACGACGACCCAACTGAAAAGGTTAAAATGGCTAGAATGATTCGAATACTTAATGCACAAGTCCGATCCATCCAAGGTTTGGACAAGTGTGCTCATTTTCACCAACAGGTCTACAAATACCGACTTACCGTTGACGCGAGGCATTGACAACAACAACAACATGTTGGACAACAACAACATGTTGGACCATTATAGTTTGTTACCGTATCAAGCTTTTGTACAAGAGAAGTGGATGTTTACAAACAAATGTTTTGAATGGCTTATACAAGACAGGCTTCAACTATAGTGATTGTGTTCAATAACTGGTATTGTTATCATTGACAGAAATCCGGTAAATGGTATTTATCACAGTCAGTCAATATTTGAAATTTGACGTAATCTGCCAACGTCATTTCTTAAATGCTAGTTATTTTCCTGAAACCATCAACAATCAACCTTCAAAGCCGATTTTACATCAGCTAAAATCTATTTCGTTTGTACAGTGAAAATAATTTCCGGAGCGCTTCGGCTCACGCACAACGGAATTGTTCAATTGAGCAATTGTTCATTAATTAGCCCATCGATATATGATATACTGATATCCATTATTTGTGAACAGCCGCAATGACAAGACACATGATTACCTGCAGTAACAGACACCAGTTTTGTAAACTGTGGCAATCAATGATATTCGTACGGAAAGCCCTTCATGCCTCTGTAGTTTATTTCCAGATCTAGATAGTTTATGCCTATCTTACAGAATATAGACGGCCATGTACATCTTACAAAGTTCTAATAATATATATTTCATTTTCATCTGAAGAACATTTAGATATGAATTGTTAATAGACTAAAGCTTTAGGTAGTTCATGTCCTTGTAACAAAGTAGTAGATAGTTCTGAGATCATTAAAGGAAGCCCTAGTTATTTAATGGTCATTGCAACTCTAACGATGCTCTATATTGCTCATTATATTGTGCTCTAGTCTAACGAGGTTTTACATACATGTAGTTAATGTCCTTACAGAAATATGTTGAAGTTCGTTACCGCCAAAAAAAAAGAAAACAATTATCTTTGTACCAGATATTCCCACCCGCACCTGCAACCATGGACAGAAAGATTCTTATTATATTTCATTGTCATCAAACGGTGCGCGAGATAGGTATTTTTCTATTTTCCTGGGTTTATGGATTCTAAAGTGCTCATAAACGGATAAAAATCTTTGATTTTTTAAAATTCTTTGACAATTTTTGCATCGCGGTGAAGCAAGCTCATTACCTTTTCTATAACTATATATGTAAACGAACATTGCGCCCAGTGGATGCTGAATAATGCCATGTATTAGCGATTTGCCGTGATGTAAATCTACAGAAAAAAGTTGCACTCTTAATATCGATATAATTTCCTGGTCAAAGACTTCACAGGACAAAAAAATCAATGTTAACTTTGTAGCCGTTTCTAAATGCTTGTCTTTTTTATGATTAAATACTAAATGCGTCTTTGATTCGAAATGCCGAATCAGTTTATTAAATCTGCATTCTGAGTGCATTTAATCGGGATGCTTGTTCATATGTTAAATGTTCGCACGATATCTTGTGTATGGTATAAAAGACAACTTTTGTCCTTGAAAATCGATACATTTATCTGTAAAGAACTTATCAAATTAACAAAGCTGCATCGCTTTTGTGCGTTCGACGGACAACCAAGCAAGATTTTTTTACTTTCGCTTTAGGGCTGTTCACCCTAGAATATAGACACGATAATCTCGTGCAGTAGAGCGGCAATTTTACACTCGTTTTGGCTAAATTTGAATAAATGGACATTGGCACGCTTCCTGTGTACTTTTTTCTTGATAAGGCGCTCATAAAACCGGAGCGAACATCAGAAAATTTTCCCTGAACTATGTTTCACAGTCGATTGCTCTTCAGTGAAAATATCGAAATAACTATTGAAGCTGGCACTTACCGTATAAAATTGCATTTTAATAATTTAACACAACACAGATACATCACGAAAACTAAATTTATTGTCCCACGGTTTGACAGTTCTCTAGTGGGAATTGTTTAAAGGTTAAAATCAATTGGATTCGGAAAAATAAACCTAAGTTTGTCATTTATTAATTTTGAAAACTCTCGGGAAATCAATCCTTCAAACAGAAGAGCATGCAAGCGTAACTGTTTCTGTTCAAATTAGCTTTCATATATTTTAAATGGAAGCTTGGATTGTTAAAATGAGAATGTTTACCTATGCTTTTTGTCCATCAATGGCCATTCAGAAATTGTCGATATTCAACAACGGAGTAGATATGAAGCGAGCGCCAAGGGAGAGCTATGGCATTGAGCGTTGTTCCGGTTTAGAGATTTAAACAAAAGTCATCGTTGTAACGAAATACTAAATAACTGGTGACAGTAAAAGCGTGTCTGAATATTTAGTTAAATGCACATATTTCATTTCAGTCATACCGAAGAATAACTTTCAGTGAACACGAATACAAGTTGAACCTATTACATTAAACGAAAATAAGGAATAAAGCAAATGGGCGAAGCGCAGTTTTCGTAGAACGTGATTTTATATTGGATCACTGATTCTCTGATGGATATTCTAACTTTACTTGGTAAGGTGATATTTATTCTTACCCTTTTTTAAATATTCGCATTTAAAAAAATAAGAAATTTGTTTCTCTTGTGAAGAATTAAGTATAAGGAAATAAAATGAAATTAATTTTATGATTTTTTTTTGTGCATGAGTGTCCAGCACTCTTTGATACTTTTCTAGATTTATAAGCTAGATTTAACGTGTGAATGTTACTTTTATCTTTTTATATCAAATCTTAATTGGTTTAGATGAATTAACTTCATATCGATTGTAGACGTCAGTAGGTCTTGCAGCTTTTGTCAACTACTCCCTTGAAATTCTTGTGGTTCTGATCGGTAGCCTACTCTCGGGTCTTTTTTTTTTTTTTTTTTTTTTTTTTTTTGAGGATCCGGTTAAATTCCGCTGCGAGATTCTAGTCTGCGACGTTCGGGTTGGGAGTCAGACACCAAAGGATTTTTATCCCGCTCTTTTAGACATGGAACATGCAATGGTTTTTTTTCATTGAAGTTTTGAAAAATGAGAAATCAAAATATAGAATGTCTTACTATTGTAAAGTCGAGAATTTTTTTATTTTTCGGCCTTGTGGAATTATTTATAAATTGTAAACTGTGAATTTAAAATTTCGCTAAATTTAAAATAAAAAAATATGGCTACATCTACAAAAGTTAATAATCTCTAGAAAAAAAATGTATAAAATTCATATTATTTCCGATTGCATAATTGTCATTGATTATCAGGCAATTGCGGTGTCCTTAAATTTATTATAATAATAATACTAATATATGCTGAGTTATTTCTCTTACGAGCATATTGAAAGGAAAATAATCCTTCACCATCCATACCTAGAACAAGGATAGTAAATAAGCGCTACATTTAATAGAAATAAAGTTGATACAATTTAATACATATAACTTAAAAGTTTTGGCAATATTATTTTTTTCGAAAGATAGAAGTAAATTTCTTTTTGTTTCATTTGAACCGGTTTTTTTCATTTAATATGAATACTTAAAGTAATATGTGTCTATAGTCACAAATATTTTATGATGATATGTATTACGCATTGACATTTGAAAAGTGCATAATAACTTGAAATTATTTTGAAAAAAAAATATAAACACTTCTAAGAAATTCTCAGCCGTTTGCGTGTTCAGTGGGCTGTGAAGGGAAACTACTATTAACGGGTCAGGCAGGTAATTTAGGATTAACCTGTTTTTTAATTTTGATATTTGCGACTGTTAATACGGATTTTAATATTCGCAAATAGTTTTAACGGCGAACGTAAACACGGATCCAACTACAAGGAACGGAAATTTCAGACGAAGCCATTAAAACATTTTTTCGACCATTAAAAACCGTAAAATGTCGCAAATGTCAAAATAACTCAGCCCTATTCTAAAACTAAACTAATACTAAACTAAACCTTATTCCAACGCACAATACGCTAAAATGAGGAAAAAAACAACAACAAAAAAAAACAACAACAACAACAGATCATCGATTTAGGAACTGTATTTACGTTATTTAAGTTTTAACGCACTTCAGTTGTAACGTCGATTTTGATAGTTATGCGATTGTTAAATAACATTTATACAGATCTAAAAATCGAACGAACTGTAATTATCTCATTTTAGCGCATTGTGTGTAAGAATATTGTTAACCGTTTCCTGGTTTTGACATTTGCGATAATATATACGGTTTTTAATGGTCGAAAAATGACTCCGGTCGAAATTTCCGTGCCTTAAAGCCTACGTGAAATATGTTGAATTCGTGTTTACGCTCTTACAATTCATGGTCTATGAGTACGTCCCCGTCCGTCCGTCAGTCATTTTTCATCATGCTGAAACATTTTCAGTTCTTTGTTTTCTTGCTTCCAAGTCGCGGGTAAAGTTATGGCTAGACTTTTGAGATTGACCTCTATTTTGTTGTCAAAGTCATTCGCTCTCATAAATTACGGTTTATTGTGAACTTTTGGCGTTGTTTTGTATCTGCTTGTTTGTATACCATTAAGGTTGTTGAGAAATAAAACACATATATTTTCCGCCGCATTTTTAGTCCTATACTGTGACTGCTTATAAGCAATCTATGTAAGAGTCCAAGTTTGTTTTCAGTAGCTGTTATAGATGCCTAGCTTAAATCAGCAAAGTATACTAAGTGTATATTCACATCTGACTGCGGTAAATGAGAGTTATATTTGCCATATTTGTTAACTGTCGCGTATACCTAAAGTCTAATATGTATGGGTGGGTTGGTTGGGATGTAATTTTCAACAATGCAGTGCTCGGTATGTCTGGTGTCACAAATTGATCATAGCGAAATGACGTCATCTTTCCTAGAATACGAGACACTTCATTATGTCGTACTAACTGGGTTAGGGCTCCACCAAGGAAAGCCGATGATATAACTCATTTTGTTTTTAACCCTTTTTACTAACTTAATGTTTATCTTGATATAATATTTCCAGTCATTGTTTGCACTGAAAGGCACGACAGTCAAATATTCCGAGGATTTGTTCCGAAAAAACTAAAGCCGATGAGTTTGATTTTTCGACGAGAAAAATGTTTTGCGAAAGACCCAAAACTGCATCGTACTTTAAGATGGCGACCAAAGTACCTCTGAACTCGGTCAACTGAATAGTTTTGTTGCATTTATGGGCCAATATTAAAATGAAACCAAACAGCTTTTGATTTTTTTATTTCAGTTTTGATATTCGTCCAGACAACGCCGTTATACAGTGCTACAACTCCGACGCCAGGTAAATATCGAATTAACCCCCCTCCCCCTTATACCGTAACCCGTGTCTACTTTTTTGTGAAGTCATAATTAAGCGCTTTTAAACTCATAATTCTTTTGTGCAAGTTCTATGAGTGGAACAATACAATTCCCCGCCTATTTTTTAAACTGGTCAGGCTATGATCAATCTCCAGAAATGTGCAGGTTGATCAAGTTTTGCATTCTGGTCAGAAAACCGTTTGCGATGTTATGGTTAAAAAGTAGTTGAATGTTTCTCTCACTATGTATTAAAGCTTTTATTAATTTGTACTAAAATCACTCAATAAGGTTTGATTAGTTGCTAACATTGATCTTCCAAGGAACACACCAATCAGCCGGTAAATCAGAATCCCGATTGATAACAAAATCAGATGATTCAGCAGAACAGTTTTCCACTTGACTTACACTTGGTGTGTATTTTTCGAATTTTTTATCAGTACGGTACACGTTTCGTAGCAGCAACCGGTAAATATATAGTCAGAGTGTCTCCATGGTTGGGAATCACGTGATCAATATAGTCTCTAAACAAAAGTATATTACGAAAAATGTTAGAAAATAATGAAAGTCGTTTTAGCTGTAAATGTAAAATGTAGCCTATCATATAATAGTAACAACATAAAGTATTTTAGAACTACAGTGGTCTTAATTCTTCGGACTTTGGTGAACACTTCAAGAAACTGATTTAAATAACTTGTTTTGAAGTGTTCAGCACAATCGGAAGGTGACTGTGATTGAGACCTGTGTAATCGTAGAATACTTTTATGTTGCTTACTTTGTGTCTGTATTTGCCCATCCTAGTACCTATACGAAAGCTTTTTTTTTCGACCGTTGGTTGTGTGTTTTCACCTTAACGTCCGGTCTATTTTAAGCCTTGAAGGTCATTTTACAGCTGTTCGGTACTGCAACTTTTGATTGGCTAATTTAAAATTGATAGGATTACACAAGAAAGGATTCCGCAAGTCTGTATTTCTGAGCTGACCAGGTGTCATTTATCTTCACTAGTTTCTTAATTGGATTAAAGTGCGCTGTCATGTCACTATTACAATGCATTAAGCCTCTGCAATGTGTATGTTATTAAACTACAACTTTTATTCGATCATACAAATTTAATCATTGTTTTTGCACAGTTACAGGTAATGGAAATATGTATCATTAACACACCCAAGGCTTATACATTTACAACGTCTTCTCAATCACTCTTTCACAATAGCTTACATTTTTACTATACGCGATATAAATAAGTATTATAATTTTCTTAATCTGTTTTCGTGGTCAACTGTCTGTGACGTATTCTGTGTATATGTAAGGCCTATGTATGTATTGATACACTGTATTTTTCTTAAAACACAGAACGTAGCAGTAACAATTTGCGGACTTTACTACTGGTTTGCTAAATTTGTTGACGTTGGTTTTATCTATAGTCATATTCAAAATGATGTAGTTGCATGGAGTTTTCTTCGATTTAGTAAGACCTGTTTCGCTAGATATTTTCATCTCAAGTTACCTTGACCTCTTCGGCAACAATATCTACCGATTGTTGGTACGAAGTATCTACCGTACTTTCCATACACACGGTGCCAGTTACGAGAAAATCTGCTTTTGGATTAACAGATGGTCGGATTTACCACGTGACCGTTTAAACATGCAACTTCCTTGAGATATTTTAATATCCTGTACCGGACAATGTTGTGATGATATGAATAAATCGGATGAATAAACGTATATGTTAGAAATATAACGCAGCATTTTTTTCAATGATATTATAAAAATTAAAAAAGGCTTTCTGACAACTATTTCTCATGATTTCACGACTTGTACATGGTTGTATCATTATCCTGTCAGTAAATTTATTTTACTATATGAGTTAATTAAAAAAGATCCTGGGATTTACACTCAGTCAGACCAATGTCTCATTTGAATATTTTGAAATTTAGTTTTGATCCAGTTCTCTTAAAACCTTGTAGCAGGATTGTTTACAATTGTTTTAACTATGTTAGTCACAGTGAATAATTATACTTGCCTCCGTGACCGAGAGGTTAAGGTCGCTTTCCCACACTCGGATTGAGGTTCATGGGTTCAAGTCCCGCTACCGAACTGTGGCTTTTTGTACCAGTTTCTACTACAGCTCCTTTCCAGGATTTATTAAATATTTTTATTAAATTGAAAACACAGTTTTGAAGTGCCAGGTAAATACTACTGCATATTAATATCTAATATATCTAAACCACTCCCCCGCTCATGTGTGTGTAAGGATGAACTATGTGGCGCGGCATTTCCGCCTGATCGTTAACTGTGCACTGGGGTCACACATAAATAAAACAAAACCAGTTAATCCTGGAAACAAAGGCATCGAGGCCCAAAAGTTCAATTCGATTTTCACTTACAATATCTTATATTAATACTTCAACTATTATTTCTGTCAGCTATTTCGCATTTTAAAATAAATATTTGTCGACCTATGACGCAGTTTTACCAAGTGCATTGCACCGAGAAAAATTACTGTCATGGTCGCGATTGCATGGAAAATGTCCAAATATTTGCTGAAATGGAGATGCCGTTTTTACAGTTGCCCGTTCCAGCCTTATTTCGAACACTTTTACAGGCGGGCAGTTTACCTAACTTCTGTTTCTAGGAAGAACAAGTATCCGTTAACAAACTTCCAACTTTTTCGCATTAAGAGACATGGTCTGAAGCAGGGCTGGAACCCATGACCCTCAACCTATGAGAGGTTACAGTGATTTTAAGTCAGCGAGTTTCATCACTTGACCACGAAAGCTGTTGTGACTTGCATTTTGTCTTTAAAACTGTGGGGCTATTCTAAATAGAAGCAAAGAAGTTTTTTCTTAATGCTCTTTATTATTTGGCCTCAATGTGGAAGTATTATCATACAACTTTAGTTAATTTTTTTGTGGTACAGCCGTCAAGCCGAATTATTTAAGATGTGACGAATGGGACAACGGGATGATGTTTTGTAGTATAGTTAACTCCGTATATAACAAACTCTTTGGGACCATATAAATGTGTTCCTTATATCCGTAGTATGTTATATCCGTATATCATTTCCATATTAAAGAAAGAAGAAATAAAATCGGGTCCTGAAAATGTGTTACTTATATCCGGAATTTCGCTATATCCAGAATCGTTATATACCGAGTTAGCTGTATGCGAGCATAAGATCAATGAAGGGGGCATTCAGGGTTTTACAGCTGAAAGGTCCGTCTCAGTTTCCAGTCCGACAAACTTCACGTAATGGTTTCTTCTTCAATGCGCTAAACCATCAAATTACATTGCATTAATAGTAAAATTTTTAACCCGTGACATTTTTTGTTTTGCAGTACGTTGTGTCTAAACATGTAAATTTAATGCTTTACGATACAGTTTTTTTCTATCAGTTTTTAATTTTTTAAGTTTTTCGGTAAGCGGCGAGCCGAAACAAGTCAGCGGGGCTTTACAGCACCAAAGAAATTTTGATAGTAGGTCTGACCTGAAATAAACTATAAGAATAATTCACTTGTTTCAAGTGCAGATGGGAATATCTGGCTCAAGGGTAACTGTTTTTGGCGCTAACGCGGCTCTGCCATAACAGTTACCCGAGAGCCGGATATTCTCATCTGCACGTGCAGCCAGTGATAGATTTTTTTTCTTGCATACCATATTCGACTAATAGTAGCAGCAATAAAATAAAAGTAATAACTTATATTTACGTGCGATTTTCTTGTAGTAATGTATAAATTTACACATTCATTCATAAAAGTAGTTCTTTCTGACTTCATTTAGTCATCTTATACCAGGGGGTGTAAGATGAGTTTTCCAGCACTGGTAAAAAATACGGATATCCCGATCTGGTATGCAAGAAATCACGATCTGGTATGCAAGAAATTTTTATCATTACAAAAGGTTAACATTTTTCTACAGTGGCATGTACACCCCCGTCTGTCTCGGATTCAACGTATCTACCAAATCAAGCGTCTTTTAATGACAGCGAAAACATTGTGTTTTCGTGTGACGAAGGATATGAGCGCACTCTCGGTGATGACACACTGACATGCAACTCTGACGGATCATGGACTGGTACAACACCAGTCTGCACCAGTAAGTAGCTGTCTATTGCAGACTTTGATCGCATTACATAATCTTTAGCATTGCTTAGTTGAAAACTTTTCTTCAATATTTTACGAATAACCGTCACATTTTTGAACACTTTAGCATAGCAAATGTTCATCTGTGCTTCGCTTAATTGCTCATATTTTTTCGACATTTTGCTGAGCTAAAATATTGGCTGACTTACCATATGCTTTTTAAATAACAACAATAAATGTATGATCATTTTCGGAAATTGTATCTATTACAATGAATTATTAATATGACACCGGCTAGCCTTCTGTAAAAAATACACTTGTTGTACCTTGTACATGTTAATACGTGCCCCTGTGGTTGGTGGTTAGTGCACAGGTCCCCGTCGATGACGTCCATCGTGCACCGTGTAAAAGACGATTAAATGGACCGAGTAAGCTGAGATCCTTGTAGGTATGGTAAAGCCTCATGCACGTAGGAACTCAAACCACCAAGGAGGTGGCCCCACGACAGAGCGATAAATTTTAAAATAGTTTAAACACTTAACAACGCTCATGCATATTACATTTACGATACAAATACTCAATGTTTTTTCCTTGCGCGCTAAATGGCATGCGATGTCGATGCGCCATTGGATAATATAACATGGAGAGTTGAATGCCTAAACAGTACACAGAAGATGGTATATACCACTAACGCATTTTGTAAAAGGAGCAAATTGATATAAACACCAAATCCATTTTTATTAAAAGTTTGAAGTCTCCAGATGGTCCCATCGCCAATTTCGCAGACTAATAATGAATTTCTTTTATTAAATGCGTTTTTTGTATGTTTTTGGTTAAGTGGATTTAAAAGTATTGTTGTAAATACCCTCAGAATTTTTGAACATGTTTTTTTTCTTCATTAGGTTTAAATATTTCATAGGTTATGTTATATCCGTAAAGTTGGTTTGTAGTTCGCAGTTCGTAGTTCGCGATTCGAATCGCGAACTGGCAACTGAGAACTTCAGTTTGCAGTTCGCGATTCGAACTGCGAACTGCAGACTAGTTGCCAGTTCGCAATTAGAATCGCGAACTGCGAACTGCAAACCAACTTTACGGATATGGTTATGTTTAATAATGATTTATGATTGCGTTTGTATTCGGTATACCGGTTGAAAAACAGTCCCCTTTTGCAAAAGAACAAGCTTAGTCCGATGGCCATGTTTGATAAGAAAGTGTTAGAGACTTTTTTAATGTCTTGACGTATGTATGTCTTACAGTTAAAACTTGTGCAGCTGTAGATACAACAAATGGGGCAAGAAATCCTTTGCAAGCGCAATATAATTACAATACTGACGTCACATATTCTTGTGACGAAGGCTATACTCACGCAAGCGGCGATCTTGTTCGCACATGCACAGCCAGTAAAACTTGGAGTGGGACTGAACCAGTTTGCACAAGTTAGTATTTCTTTCTGTATTGCTTGTGCTGACCTTTTGTAAAACAGTATGGCCATTATATGAATCGGATTGCAGGACAGGAGATATCTAATTGCAAGAGACATCAACAAACAAAAGTTTCAGTTTCCCGAGAATGACAAATAGACATTGTGAATTGGGTAACATTGGATATGATTTAATTTTCGCGAAGTTTCCCTTTGCTCTTTGAAATAATTCGCGATTATCAAATACGTCTGCACGCTGTCAATTCTCGAAAAATTCCTAACGCCAAAATTACTGAATTTACAGTATTTGTAACTTTAAGAAAATGATACTTATCTTTTTTCTTTTTTATTTTTTTGGATATAATTGTTATATTGTTTTCTTTTTATTGTTATATTTCTACATAATGAGTTGAACTGCAATTTTGCTTGAAGTATCTGGAGCACAATTTCAAGTAGCTTTTATTTTACCACGAAAGATGTCTGACTGGCGGAAATGACCTTACTTTTGGCCAAAAAAAAATACTTAGCTTTGCTTTTAAAATCGACAAGTAAATGTAAGAAATATAGCGCAGTATTTTTTTCAGCAACATTGCAAAAAATAAGAAAAAAAAAACACATTCTGGTAGCTGTTTTACCGTAGAGTTTAATATGAAATAAAATGATATGTCAACATTGTTTCAGAGCAAATAGAACGTGGTTCTATTATTATCCTATCAATAAATTTATGTTTCTATACCAGTAAATTCAAATTGATTCTGGGAATTTAATCGGCATTGTTGCATCATTGTTGGTCTTTTTCATGCACAGTTATCACTTGCACCTCAAGTGACGCTTTGTATGCGACGAAATCGCCAACGTCGTCATCAGTTGATTACAGCAAGTCAGTGTCGTACACATGCGATTTGGGTTACGAACTTGTCGGCGGCGATGCTGTAAGGACATGTCAAGCTAGCGGCTATCTTTCCGGGACGCTACCTGTCTGTTCTAGTAGGTTTAATAGGGCTTTCGTCTTCCTCATTTTCATTGTCACTAACTCTAAGAATTGCGTAATTCCACATTGCTTTTCTCTCTCTTTGAGGTTGATTCCATCTGGCATGACCTTCAACATCAATTAATCTAAGTTGCAAGATCATATTTTCTATCATCAACTAGATAAAATAGTATAGATCTCCAGCACCATATTTACCATCAGCATTTTAAACAAATTAAAACACATTTGTGTAATGAATAATTTAAATAGATATTTGCTAAGATCTGTAGATCTCATTCAACTGATTTGTTGAAGCATTAAACAATTCATTTTTTGTAAATTATGTCAGTTACGAATACGACGAATACCTTGTATATCTTCCTTAATACTGCAGATTACTGCAGATATTAAATTTATAGACGTGCATTCTGATTTATTTTCCTCATTTTATCCTGCATTAATGCCCTTTCACAAATAGCCTGCAGTAGAATTATGTAGATCTAACTTAGAAACTGCTGCGTCAGTGAATTTAGAGGGAAGATCTATTTCTATTACAATGTAGATCTAGATGACAGATTTATCTTTTTCTTTTTATTATATACCTATATTTATCTTGTCAAAAATACAGCATATATTCAACCATCAAATACGGCCTGACAGAAAAAAAATCCGTATTGTATGTAGACTCTACGTGCAATGCAAACAGCGCGGCATAATTTGTAAGAGTGCATTCAATTGGCCCTAAAATGCACATGGCGTTAATAACGTTGCTTTTGACTGGGTCGTTACTATTTGTTTATACGATGACGTCAATAAATTGACGTCGCACACTACGTATATTTCGCGCTAAAAAGGGTTTTTCTTTAATTTTATGCTTAGCATGTCATTTTAATTTAGTTTATCGCGCAGACAAGTGTCAAAAGGTATATGATAAAAGGGTTATTAGTATAGTTATGTGATCCATAAGCCGGATTGGCTCTCTTCGAGGTCGGATCA